>MU867259.1:30484941-31034941 GCA_033996785.1 Trichosanthes truncata | reverse complement strand
GACAAGTATATAATAATAAATAAACAAATCAACCACTTTAAACTTCAAAAATTAAAACCGCAACTCTTAAATGGGGACTTTAACCAATTTAGTTTAATACATGAATGTTCCACCCATTACAAAATCTCTCTTCACATCTCCCATTGACAAGACTGCTGGTTGTTGTTGCACATTATTAGGTTGTGCTTTTATTTGTCACCCAACGGGAGGATCGACTCCAGGTGGATCCATTAGAAGTTCCTGCAAAATAAGTTCCTTTGAATTCTCTTATGCGTTCGACTCTCGTAGTTCTCTTCTTTTCCTCATCTACTCCTTGCGACAATGGAAAAAAGTTTGCTCTATCTTAGGATCAAGATCAACAGGGTGAGGCCCTTTGTGCATGCACCAACTCTAACCTACAAAAAAACTTGCAAAGTAGAATCAGATCTTTGGAACATAGTCGAAATGCAGTCGCAACCAGATCTCAATCCTTTTTAAAAAACTGAAAAAATTTTATGGGACTGCACCTAAAGCGAAAGTGCATGTTGTCTCTCATGTAATATATGGAAGTACTATAACTATTGAACCCAAGGGAACAAATGTAACACAACGTTTAGCTAAACAACAAAAATTGTTCAAATCTTACAACCGAAATAACCAAGAAAATAAAATGGTTTTTGGGGGTTTTGCAAACATAAAGTAAACACAAATTAAAATTGTAAAAGGATGAGAAAACATCAATGAAAGAACGGGAGATTCAAATCTAGTTCAACCCCAAGCAATATACACCCACCATGCACCCACAAATTATCCAACTAGGTGAGGTTCATTCAGAGATTACTGCCCTTTTGCACATGTATCTTACTTGTTCGAGTTCTGTACTGTTCGAGTAGAATGCAACCTGAGTGCCCCCGCAACATACTCTAATCGACACTTAACACCATGAATCAAGTTCTTCACCTATTCAACCCTTTTCTAAGTACATTTAGGAGCTTAAGCAATTAAACTCATATGTCTATGGCTAGTTTTAACTTAGGTAATTCAAGAACACAACTCTAAAGACTCTATAGGTTCTTCTCCGATGTATAGGTACAAGAAGTAAAGTTTTATTCCTAGATTGCTTTTATGAAAATGCGTGCTCTATCCAACCTTTTTAGTATTAAATCTCACACAAAATATGCTAACTCATGTGATCAGTTTAAGCGAAAGATGAAACTTAAACTCAATAAAAGCAAACAATGTTAGATGTTGAACAAAGTTGCTTAGCTACATGGTGGGGTTTACTTCCCTCTTAGGGTATCCACTTCATTGAATCTCCTCAAAGGAGTTTAGGTCATCATCGAAAAGAAAATAAAAGTCCAGAAAGAAGAGAAAAAACAAACTGCACTGAAATAACAAACTTGAATACACTTTGAAGTATGAAATTGAAATAAAAACAACTTGAATTATGGACAAAACTAAAACTACAACTTAGAAACTTGAATTCAAAAGAAAACAGAAACTTATAACTCTAAATGAAAACAAAATACCAACTAAAGAACTTGAAAAACATAAAATACAAAACTTGGATGAAAACGATAGAGAACCCTAAGCTTGTTCCTCCTTTCTAACTTGTTCAACCTTTTTCAAGGAGAACAAGTACTTACACTTCCTTCTTTTGAAGTTAGTGTCTAAAAGGAGTGCGAATAGAACTTAGGGAGACTTGGAGTGGCGGCTGAAAATTGAAGAGAAAAATAGTAGAACTTTGGGAAGAAGTAGAAATCCAAGCTCCCTTAAAAATGAAGCTTAAGTCGCCTTTTATAGGCCTCAAGATTTAGGGTTTTCTACCGAGGTTAGTGTGAGAAAGTATGACTCGTGATCCTTGATTTGAGGAGATTTAGTGGAGAATCTTTGAGAAAATCTGCCAAATATGTAAATATGAGAAAATCTGTCGAAATGGTCAAAATGTAGTTGCATCCAGGCTACATTTAACTTGAAATTCTGCTTCACTTCAAATCTGTCTTCAGCTTCCAAATGTGGTAGCATTCAGGTTGCATTTCACATGACTCTACACTTAAATGAATTTATGCTTCTCCAAATGCTATCTCAATGTTGGCGGATTTGGGCCATTTTTACACTTTTGCACAAAAACAACAAAACTTAACATTTTCTAACCAAAAAAAAAAAAAAAGACTCCTTTTTACAAAATCAAGGTCTCGAATACATGCTAAGCTTGTTTTTACTTAAATTCACTCTAAATGACATGAAATATGACAATAAACGTTCGCTTTTTAAGCAATTAACTTAGTTTTTATGGCTAAATAACACTCATAAATGAGTGTTATCACCCACCTTTTGGATTGTTTAGGGCATTGTTGATTCTCTCGCACTCCAGGGTAGTAATGTTCTCTCCTTTATTTATTTTTTATTTGTCTTTAACCATGCTTGGGTAGATTGGATAGTTTATACATTAAGGACAATGTGTACTTTAAGTTTGGGGGGAATGCTTTTGTCTAGTTTTGAGCTCTTCACTGAAACGTTTTTGTGATATATGATGATTATGTTGCATTTGTGTGATTAGGACAACTTGTTATGTGATCTAGATAATGATATTTTTGCAATTGTTTGTGAAATATGAGAGCATGTCCTGAATTTCAGTAAATTTAAATTTTTCTTGGATTTCCTTGCACTTGTTGAGCACTTAGCCTACTTATTTTCTAAATGTTTGTTGTCACTCTGACAGGCTTAAGAACTGATTTGACTATTTTTCTTGCATGATAGGTTGTTGATGGTAAGCTTGTCGAAGGCTCATCAAGTACATATATAATTATCGATCTAAAATTAACTACTTGTAGTAATTAATAGTAGACTGAGTCGAGCCACAGGAAACCAAATAAATGATTTCTATCAATTGGACTTATTATTGACACAAACTAACACGGACATGAGGGGGTTAAAGCATTAAAAAAAAGAGACAGAAAGACTAAACTGAAAGCGATAAAGATAAAGATCTTATCTTAGGCATTGAATCATAATAAACAGGTATTATGCAATAATTGATCATCGAAAGCCAACACTAGAATCTAACCAACAACCTATCACCTAATCGACTTTGACGGAAAAGCTACCTAAAGCCCCTAAGCAAGCTAAGGTTCCCTAATCTCAATTAACCCAACCTAGTATCGAGTTAACAACTTAACTATCCCTAATTAGCTGGGCATGATAGCGTTCCATACTAACGTTGCTAGCTGCTTTAAGTTTTAGGAATTGATTGAGACCAACTAATTAAAGTAGGCATGCATTCCTAATTTAACTAATTCGTTCTCTTACCTCTTAGGTCCTATCATGTGAACTACACGGGGAAGAAACTCCATACTATGCAAGCACGAGGCGGTCATATTGCTACCTTAAACTAGCGATTACAAGCACATTCGACGCGAATAGGTTTTCAGGCTATCTACGAACATGCTCATACCATAATCGTTAAAGCAAGAATCAAGAGATAATACGCATGCTGGAAGATATGGAAATTTAATATACAAAAATTGCATAAGTATCATGTTTACACTAGAAACGACGTCAAAAGTCTAATCGAACATCAAATCAATTTAGCCCAACACTGAGAATCGATCAACAACACTAAAACTAACCTAAAACTACTGAAAATAGAGAGAATCTAACAATAGTGACCTCATTTCAGAAGAGGAAGAGGAGACAAATGACCTAAGGGTGAAAGTTTCTTTTATACAAACTACAGTAGCGTAGAGATGCTTCAGGCAAAGTTGAGACGCTACCCTCAATTAGACCAGTGTTTTTTAGGCTCATCGCAACGTCGACATGCTCTCACTATTATAGTGTCTCGACGCTATTCTGCATTTCCAACTACTGCCTTCCATCAGCGCTTAATGTTCTCAGTAGCGTTAAGACGCTCTCGTAAGGGTCAAATTGTTCATTTCACTTCTAAGCTTCACTCAGTTGCTCAAACTACCTCCAAATTTGCTCAAATTAGCCTCTTTTGGATGCAAATGCTCTAAAATACTTCTCTTACTCAAATACCTACAAAATGAATGACAAAAACACATAAAAACTATCGAACTAACAAGAATTAGGCACGATAATTTAGGACTATTTAATTTGTGGTCGAGTAGAAGAAAACCCAGCCACGTTTTACTTCATTTTTCCCATTTTTATAGGCATTGAGGGCTAGGGTTTCCATCTTTGTGCTCCTTCAATCATGGGTCATAAATGCTTAAAATGATGCCCTTTTAAGCTCCAAATGCACTCATAAAAGGGCATCATTTGGAGATAAAAGTGTTGATAAAAGGAGGGAATTAGTGTTGGACCCATGGGGAGGGCGTCAGGGCGTCTCAACGCCATTGCTGCGGCCAAAATTTGAAGTAAAACTCAAGGGGGTAGCATCGATATGCTGTCCTAGCATTTTGACGCTACGAACTTTAGGGTTCTATCATCCGAAAACATGTGTGCACCTCAAAAAGGATATTTCCACCCGAAGCATCTTGACGCTTAAAGATCACTTACATGAAGCGTTGCGTTTTGGGCAAAGCATCTCGACATTGTATTGAGAGACCTTTAAAATCATTTTTTTTGTTCCAGAAGAGGAGGCACATTTATGGATTTTTAGCCATGATAGCACTCAATTTGTGCTATCTTAATCCTACTAATTTAGCTAGTTTATGCTTAATTTGTGAGCTTTAACGTTGTTTTATGTTGAGTTTATAGAAACCGAGCAAAATTGGAGTTTGAGAGTAATTTAGATGAATTTGGAGCCATGTAGAGCTTAATTGAAGATCCAAGCCAAGAAGAGATGGTATTTGAGGAGAAGAACCCGAGAGAAGGGTGTCTCAACGCCAATTAGGGCGTCAAGACGCTGAAATTTGGAGTGAAAACCCTAGAGCAAGCGTTGAGACGCTGCCCTATGGTGTCTCGATGCTCAAAACGCGAGCAGATGTGTATTTTCATCTAAAGCATCGATGCTTGAGGAGTGCGCAAGTGCAGAATAAGACACTGCCTCATGTTGTGTATGTTAATTATGTTTTTATAAAAAATCTATGGCAATTAATCTCCCTATCATGATGATGTACATTCATATGGTGCTTTGCAAGGAGGCCACATGTATCATTAATTGATTGCAAGAGTAGACACACATGCATGTTTACAAGTATATATTCATATACATCTTATCAAGAGGCGTTGTGTCAAATGAGACCCTACACCACTTTTAGATTGTTCATTACCTTATGATAGGGTTTGGTCTCACAAAAACTCGGTTAGGCACTATCATGAGTTGGTATAGTTTTTGAGATGGGTTAATTATCCACTATGGCCAAATTTTGGCAGTAAAGACGTTTTTAGGTCCCCACACATGCTTTATTACTTCTAAGTGTTGTTATTCTAAATGTTATTTATTTTATTTTCTTTAAGGGTTTACCTTATGAATTTTACGAGCCAAAATAAAAGTTTTAATTATTTCTGGAGGAGTTATTATTATTATTTTATAATTATATTTTAAATGTCACACTACCATGCACGTTGTAGTAAATGTTCGAAATGTCGAAGTCGATGGAAATGTCGAGGTCTAGATTTTACGGAAGTATCAATGGAAATGGAAATGTCGATGGAAATTTTGGGAAAATTTATGGAAATCATGGAAATTGATGGAAATTTTTTGCATTAATCAATGAAACTTTGATTGTGGCTTAATTAGACTATAATTGACCATTTTTAAGCATCATATCTATAAACTAAAACAATATATATTTAGATATAAATGTCGATGCAAGTAGAAATTTTGAAAAAAAAAATGAAAATTGATAATAATTTTGAATTATTTCATGAAACTTTAACTGTAACATAATTATACTATAATTGATTATTTTTAAATGTCATATCTAAAATATATATAATATTTATGTTAAAATGTTAATAGAAATGTCGATGTTAGCAGAAAAATTGAAAAAATTATGAAAATGGATGAAAATTGTTTGAATTATTAAATTATACTTTAATTATGATAACTTAATTAAACTGTAATTAACCATTCTAAATTGACTATACAAAAAAATATCGAATATTGATAATTAGTACAAAATATTTGCACATGATAAAATCATTGTGAATTGTTTAATATAAAGCTCTTAATTTAAGAAAGAAATTTGAGAGAATAGGAGGAAATTTGAGAGAATTGACGAGAATTTGAGTGTAATAGAGATAGTTGAAATTTTGAGATTGAAGTGTAAATAAAGTGAAAATGATAATGGTAAAAAATAATACAAATTAAAATGTAGAATAAGAAAAATTTAATAAAAATATTTTTTATGATTTAAAAGGTGTTTGGGAAATGTAAAAAATTTGATGTGAAGTTGATGTGAGAAGTGAAAATTAACTAAATAAAAAGGTAATATATATATATATATATATATATATATATATATATATATATATATATATATATATATATATATATATAATATTAAGTTATTAAACAACATATAAAGTTAAAAACCAACAAATAAACTTATTTATGTTTATTAAAAAAAAAGAATAAAAGAAAGGATGAGTAGCGCGTCAGTCAATGACTAACGCGATGGTAGGACAGAACTGACACGATTTTAAAAAAATGTAGAATGCAAAATTTCAACGACTTTGTTGTGGAAACCTCGAAATTTCGGGGTTTCCTTGACATTTCGTTGAAATGGGGAGAAAAATGACTTTCTCCCCACCCGACATGTCGACCCCGTTGAAATACCAAAATTTCGAGCGACATTTCAACATGTCACTCGAAATTTTACACCATGGTTGTAGCATCCTTAAGTAGTCTAAGTCAAAAAGAAAAAAGAAATAAAGGTGTTATAGTTAGTATTAGAGCGAAATATCTCTTAGTATGATGTAATTCAAGCACGAATCAAGCGAAGTTGCTGAACATGTGACATTTAAGTAAAAGGATACATCAATAAATTGACAACACGTCTAAATAAAAAGGATCCCATGTGATGGTTGAGTAGAGGAGTACATGAATCAACCAACGTTGCATGAAATTGAGAAGGATCTTGAGACTAACGCATGGTTAAGACTTAAAATAATTTATAGTTACTCACTATACAACTAAGGTGCACCTTCCTTTTTGGTTGTCCAATCATATGAACTTTAATGTTTAAGTGTGGTTGGCTTGCAAAAATCTTATATTGGGTGATCTCCTAAGTGTTTTTCTATGAAACATTTGAATGAGAATAAAGCATGCTGAAATGATCCATGTTAGTCTATAGGGACACTCTTCACTCTTGCAAGCAACTCAAGATAAGTAGGTGGCACGTCCTGGTTCCAAATCGTAGTTTGAATCTTGAACCTAAGGTGTTACAAATAGTACTAGATCACGACCTCTCTCAGTACGATGTGGTTTAAAGACAAACTAAATGGAAGTTGTTGGGCTTGTGACACCTTAGTGGAGGGGTATATGAATGAACCAATATTGCATTTGATAAGTGGGATATTTAAGACTATGCAAGGCATAGTTGAAGTTTAAAAGACTTGATAATTACTACTTTATACAAATAAAGTGCATATTCTTCGATGGTACAATCATAGGACTTTCAAAGTTAAGCGTGCTTGTTATGTAACAATCCTACATTTTGTTTCCGCATAAGTAGAGAAAGCATGTGAGTGAGGACATGATGTGAGCTTGTCAAGGGCTTGTCAAATTACAATTTATGGTACCGACTTAAACTAACTATTTGTAGTAATTAACAGTGGACCAGGTTGAACCACAGGGAACCAATTATCAATTTCCCTAGTTAGATTTTTTATTGACACGGATCGAGGGATTTTAACATAAAGTGATAAAATAACTGAAACTAAAAGCAAAGAAAGATAAATGATCTTACCAACGGTACCAATTCGGAGTATGTTGACTAACAATGTAAAATTGATCATAGAAACTGCTCGATGGATAAATGGGGTAAAAATAATGTGTATGCATGCAAATGCAATATCATTCTTTAAGTTTCATATAGATCATATGTTCAATGTGCATGAAATTGATTTACAACTTTTGTCCACCCCGTGTTAAGCCCAAGTATAAGCTCAATGCGAGCAATTAGTACTTGGAAGTATTCCAAGGTCGAATCCACATGGGATTAATAATTCACGCAATTGACTTCTTATTAGTGCTAAAAGAAGTAGAGAGAAAAATGACAATAGAAGGATTTGTTGTTGAATCTTGAACACAATGAAATAACGATGATTAATGACATAAATAATTCAATAGATGAACACAAGGGTATGGTTCTCAAATCCCTTAGTATGCAATACTCTTAACTGCACTAGCTAGTTGATTATGTTTTTCTTAGAAGCATGGACCCCTACTTATCCTAGCTTTTTCAAGAAGGATGTTAAGCTCATTATGCAGTCATACATTTATGCTCAATAAAATGTTTTAGTTCCGGCCCATTGTGCTTACAAATGGTTTTTTTCTTTCTAAAAAAACCTAGCGATTTTATTTTCAGTCTTGTTTTTCTTGGATGCTCCACACACCTTCACCCTTTCAATATGAATGTATGCTTTTACCTTTCTTGGTTGGCCAAACAAAAATTAGCAACAGAAGAATTATTTATAGCCATGGAAACTAGGAAATAATAATCCACATTCTAGTTAAGGTTAAGGAACTTACACACTAAGTTCATCTAAGCCATCCATTGTGAAGATTTAGCTACTCATGGTACTAGAAACAACAAATGGTGAAATGTGAATGATAATAACACCATTTAATTAAAACAGCAAAAATGGAAAGCTTGCTACAAAATATCAACGTCCTTAGAATCTTTAACCAACAAGTACAGATTATATAAGACGGAAAACATGTAGAAAACAAATAGGAAGAATGTAGAAAAACAAAAAATAATGTTAACACTAAATACAACGATTGAATTTCACAATCTGGAAGCTTCAGGTTGAGTTATGCTATTTTTCCAAGAAGCAAAAGGTTGAAGAAGAAATAATGTTGAAACACGAAGAATGATATGAACTAGAAGAATTAGCTAACCCAATCTTCAACTTTCTGTGATGTATAAATATATGCATTCAGCCAATAAATGAGTGACATGTTTGAGATGTTGACTTTGGCCCATGCTTCTACTGAACGCAAGTTGAAGATGTGGTTCATTCAACTTCAGCTACGATATATCCTTGAGTAATAGTCTAATGAGTGCATGCCACATCAACTTCTTGAGCCCCGATCTGACTGATCTTAGGCAATGATTAGTTGATGTGACTGTTCTTGATCATGTACTGAATCTGATCAACATGGCTTCTTGGGTTGAAGTATCGTTATGATGCTCCATTACTTTGGGCGCGTTCCTTCTGCTCAACATAACTCATTCCTATAACAAATTTTTCTTTTAAGAACTTAGGAATGGTTTTCAATCCTATAATTTTTTATTCAATTCAACGCATTCATGATAGATAATGAATTTCATCTAAAAAACTATCAAAATTAAATTCAAACGCATGCTTTCTTCTATTCTCGACGCAAGATAAGCTGATTTTAAGGCTAAATAACTTATATTTCTACAAGTTATCAAACCCCAAAACTTAGATCATTGCTCGTCCTTGAGTAATGCCTAGCAAGGATCGAACATTTAGTTCTTATTATGCTTAGTAAAGTTATTGCCTTCAAAGGACCAAACTTGGAGTATACCTCAACAATGCACATGGCTTCACGTTTAGTACTTCTATTTCAACCCCACCTATCCTTTCAATCCTTCAGATCATCTAATTTAGCCCATATCTTTCTTTCAAAACTATTTCTTACTTTAATCTTTTCAGCACGCTCACTTGCTCTAAAGAAAGTCATGCGGCAAATGTTATTCTCTAAGCTTTGTCTTTAACAGAGGTGAGGTTTTGCTAAAATGACTAAGTGTTGAACTAGTTTTTAGTCAAAGGATGTAGGTAAACTAGATGGTCTTTGGGATTAATTGGTGACGTAAAGTAGAAATAAAAGAATTAAAGGTGAAAATGGATGCGTTTATTTTCATATTGGGTTCCTATCTTAACCCATGAAAGGCAATAAGATTATGGAGCAATAAGAAGTAAATGTATAGCTTAAAACTAAAAACATGCATGATCAAAGTCATAAAAAGAGTGAATTGCGCTGAATTTCATAGGCTTGTATTGAATGCTTTGTAGATGATTACACAAGTGAGATAGCATTTAGGAATACAATGCAAAATATAAATCATAATACAACCTAACTAGCTGGAAGAGAAGGGGGGAGAAGGGCCCTTGGGATCCCAATCTTTTTTGAGCACAAGATCTTTGAAAAGGTATGAAGGCAAAAAATTGATAATGTACATAAGGTGCCAAGGAAATGGAGGATATGTGATGCTGAGCTCAGGATGAAGCCTACTTAGCTCATTGTCCCTTTGTAGACTGTATCACATAAATGTGTCTAGTTTGTTGCTGAGAAGCTCTAGATACGTTAAGGTTGGGCGCAAGACTACCCAACGCATCTGTTCCACTATTTCTGTGAGTTCAACGGTCATATGCATTGTTGATCCAAAAACTTTGAGCATGGACTCACAGAAATCATAAAAGGTTTAGTAATCAATATCATCATCATCAAATGGCCTTTGCTAAGAGGTCTCGGCACGTGGAGGGTCTTCCTTGGGCAATCACGGAAGTACTTGCTTTTGAAGGGCCAACTGTTGATTGAAAGTCGAATGTAGCTAGTTGGAATTGTACTTCCATGTTCTCATCAGGCGTTGGTGGGAGAGGTAACTTTATCCTCATCAAAGCTCGGCAGGAATGGAAGGGAGTCTTCATTACTGGTCTTAGGTAGTTCAGCATGCTTTAAGGGTAGTGGAGGCGGGGTCTTGGTCAGAAGGTTTGTCGTGATGGGTTGGAGAAAGGGGCTTAAGTGCGTTAGGATCCATGGGTTGCTTCCCCTTTTCTTTTGCATTTGGAGCCTTTTCTTTTCAGTATTCTGCTTCGACGCAAGCTCCATATCCTTTTGCACTGGTGCCTTATTCTCTTTTTTCTTGGTCACCATGTTTGGTTGGTTGGGGGATCCCTTCAACAGGCATTGAAGGATGACGTTGTCGATCACCACTTTTACTTCTTTGGATGGCTAATCCTCCAATGGCATATCTGCACTGAGGCACAAATTGCCTGTAATCCAAGGGAAAAATAGTGGTCCCCTTGGCTTAGTAGTTATTTCTCTAACCTTCGCTGCTAAGATCTCCCCAATGTTGAGCGTAACTCCCTCAAGCAAATAGTAAGCTACCATTACTCTATCCTTAGAAAGTTTTCTATCATGAGTTGTAGGGATGAGTCTATTATTTACCACATACATCTAGATTGCAGCCTCTGGACATAAATCAGTTTTAAGCAGTTCCATAATTCCCGTTCGGCTCTCCATCCATTTCTTTCCTTCTAGCGCTAGTACCTTCAGAGCCACTTCCTGCTCCTCCTCCATCAGGTCATAAATCATGCGGTTTCCAGGCGCATCCTCTAAATTAGGAAGTCCAAACATTTCATTGATGAGATGTGTTTGGAAAGAGATGCAATAACCTCGCATCAATACTTCATCTAAATATTTGTGAAAATCTCCTGCATAGAAGTCTTGAACAAGTTTTGGGAAGATCGCAGTTCATTGAAAGAGCTTGTCAAGGGCTCAATCAAGTACATTTATAATTACCGATCTAAAATTAACTACTTGTAGTAATTAATAGTGGATCGGGTCAAACACAAGGAACTGAATAAATAGATTTCTATTAATTAGCTACTCTTATTGACACAGACTGACATGGACTGAGGGGTTTGAGATAAAACATAAAAAGATAGAAGGATTAAATCGAAAGAAAAATGATAATGATCTCACCGCAGACACCGAATTGGGGGTAAACAGGTACTATGCAATAATTGATCATTGAAAACTAACCTACAGGTAAATTACAGCATTTTAAGACCGACCAAACTCTTCAAAATCCTGTGGGAGCCTCTCCTAAAGTAGTCAAGATTTCAATGCCTAAATCGACTCTAAACTAACTTACTAGCTGGGGACAAACATTTTATACTAGTTAATTAGGATTGTTAAGCACTTTGGGATAGGTTGGAACGAAACAATTAAACTCGATAGGCTTATCAAATTTAACCACATAATGCAATAATTCTAAAGCCTACCACCTGCGAAGTAATGAAGCACAATACTCCTAATTACTAATGTGGTTGTCAGCTTAGTGCTACTAAAATTACTAAAGCATAGCTATGAACCTGCTAACTTAGCCAATTTATCAAATCAACAAAATTAGAAAACTACTAAGAATAAAACAAGAGTTAAGAACCATAAAACATACTATAATATAAGGAAAAATTACTCAAAATCTCACAAAAATTGCATAAATACCTTGTTTACAACTAGAAAGACAGTCGAAAGTCTAGTCGAACATCAAACGGATGTAGCCCGACACCAGGAATTGATCAAAAACACTAATCTAATCCTAAAACTATGAAAAACATAGAGAAATTGCCTAAAAAGGTCTCATAGTAGCGTACAAAAATGAGACAAAATGACCTAGGGTCCAAATTTTATTTTTACACAAAATGTGGTAGCGTCGAGACACAGTAGGCAGAGTTTCAATGCTACCCAGTGTCAAGGTTGGGGGGCTCATCGCACCATCAAGGGAGACTCGACGTGCAGACTTGCGACAACATTGAGATGCTGTCCTGAAATTCAGCTACTGTTTGTAGCGTCATTTGTGCATTGTGGTGGTGTTTAGACGCTTCTTTCATGGGAAAATGTCATTTCACTGGTTCTTTTGCTTGGTTGCTCAAATGACCTCCGATTTGGTTTGAATTAACCCCGAATTGCTGCAAAATTTCCATTTTATGCCTTTTGCTCGAATTCCTACAAAATAAATAATAAATCACATAAAACCAACTAACTAATAAGAAATAAGTGTGATTAAATAAGACTTTCTGAGTCCTATCATTGATCCTTTCAGAAATTACCCCACCCCATTTGGTCAATACACTTGGTTATAAAGCTAGGGAGGGTTCGTTTGTGTCAAAGGATCTCATCTCTTGTTCGATTGCCCTTATGGCCAATGCATGTTGGATTTCACCACCTTTTCTTCTTAGGCTTGTTCAACAATGTGGCCCTTTGGCTCCTTCGGCGCCTGTTCTTTCTTGGCCTTCTTTTCCTTGGGTGGTTTCGAGGCTTCTTCCTCTTCATTTGGCCTGGCCTCCTTCACTGCAGGCTCTACTTCTTCTTAGGCAGTTTTACCCACTTTCTCTTCCTCACACTCAAGGCAGGGTTTCTTTCTTTTGGGTTCAAAAATACTTGCTTATTCTTCCCCCTTCTTCCTTTTTGATGCCTCATTGTGCTTAACTGATGACCTTGTGTTAGCCATTTCTTCTTCGTCTTTCTTTTCTCTTCCTTCCTCACCTTTTTGTCCTCCTTTCTTCGTCTCTTCTCTACTTTCCTGGCCTTCTTCAAAAGCCTTTCCTTTACAGCCTTTACCACATGAGAGATAGGATCCTCATTGGAATCTGCTGATGCTGGGCTAAAGGCTCATTCTTATTCTCTCCAATCTTGCGCTGAAGGAGGTACTCGCACCTCTTCTCTTAAGTCATTATTGCTGATATCCCTTAAGATATCTGTAAAAACTTGGCCATCCTTCTCTTCCTGAGGCTTTTTAAGCATTGCTGCTTTTTCTTCCCATGCATTTAGCTTTGCTTTCCTTTTCTCTTGCATACTTGAAGGCTGCACTGGAGTACCCAAATCCTCCACTAACGATTCCAAGTCTTCACTTGTTAGAATATGCTCTGGACTGGGTGTTATGCATCAATGCTTGTGCTAAGCACACATTTTCATCCTTACTCTAACTAGGATGAAGTGTCTCTCAACCGATGATTTAGACTGAGCGCAAGGATGCTCATTCACTTCTTCTTAAGCTTCCGTTTGGGCAGACTCCACTTCGGTGCATTCAAAGGGCATGGATTCCAATAAGAGATGCACATCGATTGGTAAGACCTCTATCGCAAAGTCTTAAGGTCCTGGTCGGTGCATGGTTGGTGGTGCAGGAGTTGGACTTGGTGGAGGAGTAAGCTTGTCCATAGGTATGAGTTGTGGAATGTTTGAAATGAGTCTAGGGTTGATGGCTAGTGAGGGGATGTTTGGGTTTGGTTCAGGTTGAGGAGTCATAGGATCAACTTCCTTAACGCATGTGCAGTGAAACTCGTTGCACAAAATTTAGGGATTGGCTAAGAGGATTTGAGGTGGGAAGGTTACAGTAAGGATTTAACTGAGGGGGCAGGTTTGGAGGAAAATTTTAACTAAGTACCTTTGGGGACGGAGTTGCAATGCACTCAGTGATGGAAAGAAATTTAGGGGTGGAAGGAAAGAGACAAGGACAATTGAGCGCAAGGACAGAACAACTGGCTGGGACTTTGGTGGTGGTGGTGGGACTCGTTATCTACAGATGAGAGGAATCTCATATGATTCAAAGGTTAATGGTGGTGATGGCTGATGTGGCTTTTTCTTCTCAGTGTGCCGAGGTGGTTGTCGGGAAGATGAAGGGTTAGGGTTTATTGGTCTAGAAGACGAAGGGTTTTGCACTTAAGGTCTAGAAGAGAAAAATGGGTTACCTACTAATAACCAGTGCTCCATTTTACTCTCATTCTTCTTCTTGCACTTCCTTTGATTCATCGTATTCATTGTCGGAGCTCTAAAAGAAGTGGGTTTCATCCTTTCAGTCACTCGATGAGGAGTAGGCTGAGGAAGCTCTTCTTTTGAAGTCGTCCAGGTGAAATATAGGTATCCATACTCCTCTGGCAGTTCATTGAATACTTTCTTTGACTTGGGCACCATGAAATTAAGCTTGGAACTTTCGAAAATTAGGTTTTCGGAGGTTGAAGATGAATGTTGCTTGATGTTGCTTGATGAGGATTTGCGAAAAATAGATTTAGGTTGTTTCATTGTGCTTTTGAAGAGGGAGGAAGAGAGAGAAGTGGCCTTGAGGAAGCAAAAAGACGCATTAAATGCACCGCCTGCAGTACAATGATTGCTGACGTAATTCGAGAAAATTTTTCTTTGAACGGATGTATGTTTTAGCGCAAGCTAGGCTCAGTGCATGCTATATTCATCGCATGGTTTCCTAAGGCTTCTTAGTTCCTAATTTCCTTCTTCTAAGATTTCAACTTTATAACAGAAAGGGACAATACTGAAAACTCAACTACTCAAATAAACAAACAACCTAATAGAGTTTACAACATTAACTAAACATTAAATATTAAATGAGAGAAGGGATCATAATGCGTCCCTGATTTGGTGGCCTTTCTTTGAATCATTCTTGAGCGCAAGGCCTTATTTTCTTCCTTTCTACGCATCTTTGAGATTTATGGAGGTCTTCATTCTCTCAATTTCACCTTCATAATATGGCTTTAATCGTTGGCCATTAACTTTGAAGCTGCTTGTTCCATCTTGGCTTTGTAGCTTAACAACTTCATGTGGGAATACTCTCAGCACAGTATATGGTCCAAACTCTCTCAGTTTCAATTTACCTGAAAAAATACAAAAGCGTAAGTTAAATAATAATACATTTTGTCCTTCATATAATAAATTTGATTTGAATCTCAAATCGTGCCATTTTTTTGTCTTCTCTTTGTAATTTTTTGCATTCTCATATGCGTTGATCCTAAATTCATCCAATTCATTCAATTGGACCTTCCTTTGCATTGAGATCGAGATTCAACTTCTTTATTACCCATTTGACCTTATACTCTAGTTCTAAAGGAAGATGACATGTCGTCCCAAAGACAAGAGTATATGGAGACATCCCAATAGAAGTTTTGAACGCAGTGCGATATGCCTATAATGCTTCATCCAATTGAGGCGCCCAATCTCTTCGATTCAAATTACCACTTTTTACAAAATGTTCTTGATCTCCCTATTAGATACTTCAGCCTGATATTTAATTGTGGATGATATGCTATGGCTACCTTGTGCTTGATATTGTACTTTAGTAACAATTTTTTCATGATTTTGTTGATGAAGTGACTACCTTCGTTACTAATCAAAGCACATGGAGTCCCGAATCCAGTGAAGATATTTTTCTTTAGAAATTTTAAATCGTTAGCACATCATAATTGTTGCAAGAGATGGCCTCCACCCATTTTGATACATAATTTACTGCCAATAGAATGTATTGGTGGCCATTAGATGGAGGGAAAGGCCCCATGAAATCTATACCCCACACATCGAAGACTTCTACTTATAGGATAGTGGTTAGAGGCATGGCATCTATTTTTGAAATATTTTCGATACGTTGACACTAGTCGCATCTCATCGCATAGTTCCTTGCATCTTTAAAAATGGTAGGCCAAAAATATCTACTTTGTAGTACTTTCACTGCAATGCGTTGTCCTTTGAAATGCCCACCATAAGGTGCTCATGACAATGTCCTAGAATTTATTGCACTTCATCTTCTCTAATACATCTTCGAAAGATATGATTAGGTCCTTGTTTATCAGAAAGGGTTCATCCCAGTAGTAGAATCTTTAATCATGGAAAAATCATTTCTTTTCTTGAGTTGAGAAATGTTCATGATATTTACCGTATACAATAAAAGTCACGATATCTGCAAACCATGGTTCCTTCTTGTTCACCACAAGTAATTGCTCATCAAGAAAATTATCTTTAATCACATCATTGGTAACAGTCAACGCAGGATTTTTGAGTCTGGATATTTGATCAACTACTTGATTCTCTGTTCCCTTGCGATACTTGATCTCCAAATCAAATTCCAGCAACAATAAAATCCATTTGATCAATCTTAGTTTTGCATCCTTTTTAGTGATGAGGTACTTGATGGCTGCATGGTCTGTGTAAACTGTCACTTTGGTCCCTACAAGATAAGCTTTGAATTTATCAAACGCATAAACGACTGCCATCGATTCCTTTTCTGTGACTGTGTAATTGCTCTGTGTTTTGTTCAACGTCTTACTTGCATAATAGATGGAATGCATAATTTTTCCATGCCTTTGCCCCTGAACTGCTCCTACACTATATCACTTGCATTGCACATTAGTTTGAACGGTAAATTCTAGTCATGTGCAATTAAAACAGGAGAAGAAATAAATGCATTCTTCAGAGTCTCGAATGCGCTCGAACAGTTGTTGTCAAAATAAAAGACTTTATTCTGTTCTAACAAACTGCATAATAGCTTGGTTATCTGAGCAAAGCCTTTGATAAACCTTCTATAAAAGCCAACATGACAGAGGAAACTTCTAACTATTTTAACGTTAGTGTGTGGGGGGAGTTTCTTAATGACTTCAACCTTTGCTCTGTCTACTTCCAAGCCTTCTTTGGAGACTCGGTGTCCTAGAACGATTCCCTTTTCTGCCATAAAATGGCATTTCTCCCAATTCAGCACTAAATTGTTTCCTCGCATCGCTTCAACATAGCTTCTAAATTTTGCAAGCAATTTTCATATGAATCCTTAAAAATAGAAAAAGCGTCCATGAAAACCTCGACGCATTGTTCTAGCATATCAGAAAAAATAGCCATCATGCACCTTTGGAAAGGGCCCGGTGCATTACACGACCCAAATGGCATGGCTATGAATGCATAGATCTCATTGGGGCATGTGAATGTCGTTTTTTCTTAGTCTTTTGGACCAATTGTTATCTAATTGTACCCAGAATATTGACAACTCTCCAAATGAGAGTTATTAGCTAGTCCTTTATGCGTAATGTTCCTTTATTTGAGTTTAATGCTAGTATTTTCATGCTTGGAATCCCCTAACACCGTTGTTATTGAAATAGCTTCTTTGGATATTCTTAATTGTTGTATTTACGTAAATGGGAGCTAAAAAAAAGCACTAAATTATGTTAATTTGGTGTTGCAAGTCATAATTTAAATACTCTATCAGCATAACTATGAGAGAACATTTGTCCAGCAAAGGAATTGTTGGAGCAAATTATTCGGCAATTTAAGTTACAGAAAGACATCACGTGATACATCACATGAGAAAATAATTCATTAATTGAGTTGGCGTAAATGAACCAAAATGACACGATCCATCCAACGAGAAGTCACCACATATCTTGTTTGACCTAAGTAGCCCTAAAATCAAGATAGGCATCAGTATTTAAAGCAAGCAGCCGTCTTTAGGAAAGGAGAGACTTAATTTGAGAGGATGAAATTGAATTTTGAAAGGAAGAAGTCGAAAAAGGGGCTAAAGGAGAAAACCCAAGTAGAAAAGAAGTTGGAGATAAGAGAAATCATCATCAAGATCTTCTATTTCAGGCTTTTCTTCTCCCTTCTATTGTTTTCTTTTACTTTTGATTTCTCTCTTGTAATTAGATTCTACATTATGGTGTTTTACTGCAGTTTTCCTTTATTTTCAACTTGTAACATGAACTAAATCACCTTTGGGTGAGGATTAGGAATGTGGTATTAATCCAAATAAGGGGTTCAGGCTCCATGACTATTTTAAATCTGGTTTTAGAGTGCTTTTATTGTTTATGCTCGATTTGATTTGGCTAACCATTTTGGGCTTTGTCTCCTTGAGTTTTGGGAAAAATAGGGAAACTGATTACTCAAAACCACATTAGCTCATTGTTTGGATTAGTAGATAGCTGAGTGAGAAGGTTAGGGATAACAACCCACCTAATGCACATTTACAGCAGCTTAATTTGCCTTGGGTTAATGGGAATTAAACCACAAATTATTAGAAATCTGGGAGGATTCCGCATTTATTGCTGTGTGGGTTGAGGGAGCAAAGTTCTTGTTGTAGCATTCTTATTTCGAGAAAATACATACAATTCTTAATCCAAGCCTGTTTTACATATCTTGTTACAAGTTTTTCTCGCACTTTTTTGTTTGAGCATTTTCTGAGTTTTATTCTCTTGATATTGCTTTTATTTCATTGAAGTATGACTAGATTAGATTTTAACCCAATTTTACTTATTTGGTTACCGTGTTGAGATCACTAAAAATTAGGTTTATCTTAGTAAATTCTCTTGCACTAATCCCTATTGAGAACGATAATTTACTTATCACTTGCTGCAATTATTGTGTACACTTGCACATCCTCGTGTAAATTGTTTAAGAAATTTAAGCTACACATTAGAAGGCAACAAATATCCATCCAAGAAATAGAAGAATGCCTTACCTGCTAGGCGATCAAGCATCTAATCAATGAATGGCAAAGGAAAGTGATCCATCTTAGTCTTCGCATTCAATTTGTGATAATCCATACACACACGCCAGCTAGTTACTATTCGTGTGGGTATTAATTCATTCTTGCCATTTGCGACTATCGTCATTCCTCCTTTCTTGGGTATGCATTAAACGAGGCTTACCCATGAACTATCAAAAATAGGGTAAATCACTCATGTGTCCAACCATTTAATGATCTCCTTCTTGACGACTTCTTTCATGATGGGATTTAATCTATGTTGGCTTTTAATTGATCTAGTTTTTCCTTTTTCCAGCTGTATCTTGTGCATACAATATGACGGGCTTATTCCCCTAACGTCCATCCTATTGCCTACTTATGGCACTGAAGTACCTGCACAGGTGAGGATTCATGATTAGAATTTAACTTAACCGAAATGATAACAGGTAAAGTATTATTTTTTCCAAGAAAAATATATTTGAGATGTCCTGACAGTGGTTACTTTCAATGCATGGACCTTCCTCTAGTGATGACTTTAAAACTAGAATAATTTTCTCAGAAAAATTAAGAGATTCAAAACCTTTCGTCACAATTGCATTGACTTCTTGCTTTCTTTCTCCATTCATATGAAGAATCCTCATCATCGTTTATTCCCATTACATGTCCGATATTCTAACTTTCAATAAAGTTGCGTATTCCTTGTTAGGAAGTTTCATAGTGTTGAACACATTAAAATTTACTTCTTCTCCATCTATAGTTAGAGTTAAAAGTCCCTTTGGTACATTGATAATAGGTAAAATATATTTGAGATGTCCTAACAGTGGTTCCTTTCAATGCATGGACCTTCCTCTAGTGATGACTTCAAAACTAGAATAATTTTCTCAGAAAAATTAAGAGATTCAAAACCTTTCGTCACAACTGCATTGACTTCTTGCTTTCTTTCTCCATTCATATGTAGAATCCTCATCATCGTTTATTCCCATTACATGTCCCAGATTCTAACTTTCAATAAAGTTGCGTATTCCTTGTCAGGAAGTTTCATAGTGTTGAACACGTTAAAATTTACTTCTTCTCCATCTACAGTTGGAGTTAAAAGTCCCTTTGGTACATTGATAATTGTTCCTCCAGTAGCTAGAAATGGGTGCCCAAGAATGAGGGGAATGTCCCTTATCGGCTTCATAATCAAGGATGATAAATTCTGCTGGGAAGATGAACTTATCAAACTTAACTAATACGTCTTTGATTTTTCCTTATGGGTAGGTGATAAAGAGCTTGTCGAAGAATCTATCAAATATATTTATAAACCTAAACCTTTAAAATTTGTAATAATACTGGCTAGGTCGATCACATTGATTGAATTTCTTAGTTCATTTAAGTACTGCAATTACTCTCACTTAATTTTATTTAGAGAAGAAATCATATGCAAACAAGCTAAATTAAAGAGTCAACCTAGAAAGCAAAAGATAAATGGAGACACAATAGGAGAGAAATATCCTAGGGAATCAATTTCACCAATTAAACTATAGCGAAAACTACCAAGATTTGACATACAAATATTCCATAAGCCAAGAAGTGAGGGTATTAACTGACTCTTTCAAGTACAATTAACTCTCATGCAATGTTATAAACCTAATAGCATGCAAGGCATTATGCAACTTCTTTTAAGGGCTTCTAAGAGAATTTTCCGCTTTCATGCAAGAATTTACAAATAGTTATGCAATTAAGCTCTAGCCTAAAACATACTTTTCCAAGCACAAATTCAGACTAATAAAATAAATAATATGTTATCAAAAGATTATAAGCATTAAATACATAAAAGCATGAATGAAACAAAAAACATTCGATCAAGGTATTTAATTAATTAAAAACTCAAGTCTAATGGTTACATTAAAACCCTAAGATGAAAGGAGTCTAGCTACTCATTGTCCACTATTACCAAATCTAAACTCTAGCACAACACTAAAATAAAGACTACAATGTAAAAGGGAAAGAAATATAAAACTAATGTGATGTGTCAATCCACATTCCCGTTGTAATCTCCACAATCTTGAGCTTAAAATTCCTCTTCTATGCTCCCAAAAGCCTCCTTTAGCTCCCAAAAATATGTAGAAATCGAAGGGTTGTGGCTCTCAAAATTGGCTCCCAAAACGGCGCCCTGAAATGATGTTTATATAGAAAATTATGAGGTAGCGTCTCAACGATGTAAGTAGCGTCTCAACGCTACAAGAAAAGTGGCGCGCGTGTGTTTCTTAGCTAAAAATAGCGTTTCTGAGTTTTTCGACGCTACCCTATAGACAACACTGGCCGTTTTTGATATATCTCTTCACTTGGGTGTCAGAATGACCTACCATTCGATGCGTTGGAACCTTAATTAGATGAAGAATCTCTTGGAATGTGCCTTATGCTCAAATAACATCTTTAATCTTCTTGAATATTCAATTAAGCTTCAAAAGATTCCAATATCCACCAAAATACTCCCAAACACTCGGTTTTACTCCTCAAGCTCGGTTTCTACGAAATTAAGAGAAACAGGCATAAAAGCTCATAAAATCATCACAAAACTAGCATAAGTAATAGAAAATAAGATAGCATAATTACATGCTACAGTAGGAAATAGATCTATCGGCAAGTTGGAGCATCACAGTCGATGGACTCACTTCACTGATCCCTAGCTTCTTGAGTAAGGATAAAGGCATGAGGTTAATGCTTGCACCCAAGTCGCACAAGGCATGTCCCACTTTAATGCCTCCAATAGAGACTAGGATGGTAAAACTCTCCGGATCTTTCAATTTTCTGAGGATCTTACTTTTTACCACTATGTTGCACTCACTTATGAGCACAACTGTTTCAAATGATATCAGCTATCTTTGATTAGCAATTATATCTTTTAAGAATTTAACGTAGTTGGGCATCTATTGCAACGCTTATATAAGAGGAATGTTGATATGCAATTGTTTCATCTTATCAAGAAAACTTTTGAACTGGGTCTCATCATTCTTCTTTTTCTTCAGTCTCTATGAAAAAAGAGGTTTTGGTTTCCTCAATTGTTGTGTTTGTGAAGATGGTTTCTCAAGCACAGGTCTCTCGCTCGTAGAAGTATTCAATGCATTGGTTGTCCTTTCTTTCTCCTCCTGCTCTGTATTGCCTTCATCTTCCTTAGCCTGTACAACATTTTGATAATCAGCTTTCTTTTCATTAGTTGTAGGAGGAAGTGAGGTTGGCCATGGCTTCAACACCTTCGCATTTCTCAGAGTTATAGCTTGGCATTGTTCTTTCCCTTCTCATTTTTGAGCTTCTATTGTACACGGCGATGTGCCAAGTGGTTGATAGCATGCAATTATGCTATCTTAGAGATTTCATGCTAAATAGTCCGATGCACAGATGTTCATGACTCAACATTATGTTAAAAAACAATAAACTCCACCCCCAACCGGAAACGATACATTGTCCTCAATGTATAAATACATAAAAGCATGCAAGAACAAATAGATAGGGGGACAAAAAAACTCCCCTGATATGTTTGCACGTAGGTGGTGGTGTGACGCCTCCAAGAATGATAATCGTTTCGTCAAATGTCAATTTATTACCTACAAAAGAAGCAAAACAAGCTAAGATACACAAAAGGAAAAAAAAACTGAAAGCAATAAAAGAAAGCAAGTAAATTTAAATGCTTGGTTGCCTCTAAGAAACGTAAATTTTTATAGTCGATTGCTCGACTCGCTGTGTGGCACGTGTCAAGGCACGTAAAAATTCTCGTATTTCTTCGGCCTCTTCTTCCTTGAATCTACAAAGCCTACTAAACAAAGTAAGCTCATTAACATCTAATGGGCTCCAGAAAGACAGGTCTTTTTGGTACTTTCTGTTAGAAAAAACATAAAAAGCTAAAGATCAAAATAAAAAGACCCCAAAGACTCAAAAACTAACTCAGACTCGTGAGAACAAGGAAACGAATCAACACAAATAAGAGATGACTTGAGAGATAGAACAGACGTAGGCCTTTTAACTTCCAAATTTATCACCTGGATCTCCTATTCAAATTGAGGCTTAACGTCCTTCATTGATTCACACACCTGGACTTCACATGGCACAAAAATCTCCTCATCACTATTTAAGTCTGCCTTATCAAAATAACTTCTTACCTCTGGGATGTCGATAGGCTGTTGCTCTTGTGGACTCTTCATCCTCGCCACTAAATTAGCCAACTAGGTAACTTGGTCATCCAGGCTTCGCATCCCAGCTCGAGTCTCTTCTTTGAATTGAAGATTTTCCTAAAACTAAAGATTATTATTAGCAATCTCTCAAAGTAAATTCTCTAAAGACATACTAGAGTCTGAAATCTAAGGGCACAGGCTCTGCTACTCCTCCTAGTATCCATAGGATTGATCCCACTCAGGATCATAGGGATCGTAATGCTCGTAATACATCTGATGACTAGGAAATCCCCCAATTATGTAGACATTTGGCATGAAAACTCGCTGCAACTGGGGGCATGCTTCAGTGGGGTATCTATGAAATAAGAAAATTTTGCATACCTTAATTGACAGTCTTTGCTCTACAAGCATTTGAGAAACTAACGAGGTTAATTTAGAAATTTGAGACTTTAGCTCACTAACCTCATCAACACATGCAGGGTAGCTCCTCCAAATGTCCAAATTTGCTAAGGTTTACCTACCATTAAAGAACAGGTATTTATTGACTCTTTTTTTTTTTTTAAATAAGAAACCCAACATAGAGAAATCAATTAAATGGTTCTCCGGCATTCGCGCCCAATTTGACGCGAGCTTGTCGATGGCTCATCAAATTACAATTTATCATACCAACCCAAATTAACTATTTGTAGTAATTAACAGTAGACCGGATCGAACTATAATGAATTGATTATCAATTTCTCTAGTTAGTTTTCTTATTGACACAGACTGTGGGGGTTTGACATAAAGCAATAAAATAACTGAAATTAAAAGAAAGAAAAAATAAACGATCTTATCAAGGGCACCAATTCAGAGTATGTCGACTAATAATGTAAAATTGATCATAGAAACCAATGTGAGATTCAAGTTTGCAGTTTATTGCCTAATTGACTTAATCGGAAAAGCCAAAGAAGTCCCTAAGCTAACTTATGTCGCCTAAATAAATGAATTCAACCTAACATTGAATTAACTTCTAAACTAGCTTTAATTAGCTAGACATGATAGCATTCCATACGAACGTAACTGTACCATTATGCTATAGAGATTGATGAAGACGTGTTCATTAAATAGGATAGCCATATTTATTTAGAACATTCTTTTAATCCTAAGGTTTATCATGCAAAATATGAAAAGGGACAACCATCTACCTAACACAAACATGAGGTAACCAACTTGCTATTCTAATTAGTACAATGACACGGTCGACGCGATTAAGTTGTCAATTTAATCTACGAACATGTTCATTAATTAAAGCAAGAACCAAGATACAATAAAGCTACTGAAATTGATAAAGATATTATAAAACAAATCTCACAAAATTACAATGTTACTGACAATACATCCAAATTGGCATTGAAAGTCTAGCCGGCCATCGAAATAGCAAAGCCCAAACTGAGGCTTGATCAAAACTCCTAAAAATAGCCTAAAACTAATGAAAATAGTAAGAAAATGACTAAAAAGGTGTCATAGCAGCAAAAAATTAAAAGATTAATGACCTAGAGGGAAAAAGAATCCTTTTATATAAATCGACATAGCGTTAAGATGCTATGGGCAGCGTCACGACAGGCTCACCACGACGTTTCGGCTTTGTTGCTCGATGCTTGACTTGCGTAGCGTCAAGTTGCTACACTACATCCACAACGTTCTATCTTCTTCAGCATTTGGATGTTGTCTGGGGTATTGAGACGCTCTCTCCTAGGGCATTTTGGTCATTTCACTCATTCATTCTCAGTTGCTCGAATGACTTCCAAATAACTCCTAATTGACCTTGAATTGATGCAAACGCTCCGAAACATGCCATTTGCTATAATTCGTACAAAATAACAAATAAAGCTCATAAAAACTATCGAACTAGCACAAAATTAGTGAGATAAAATAGGACTTTTTAGGACCTATCAGGACAAAACATATCTTGAAAGCTAGTATTATTCTATATAGATAGTCTTCACTCTCGCAAGCAACTCAAAAGAAGTATGTGGCAGCATCTAGGTTGTACGGGATGCAGGCGAATGTTGAAGCTACTAGGTGACAAATTAAGATTCTAAATCCTTATTTTAATCCTAGACATGGAGCATTACATGTCATGACCGCATGATAGGTATTCATAAGTCATTGAAACATACATTTTAATCCAACTGGCTACTAGTCATAATTCATTATCTTTTTAAACAGATTTAACAGTATAGTAAAGCTGCACTGTTTAGTAAAACTGAACTGTTTATGAGATCATCATCTTATACAATTATCCTTTTATCATCTAATATAGTTTTTGTTGGGATTTATGCCTTAAAGCCTCGTAATTGATGATTTATTTAATAATTAATAATAATTTTGATTATTTTATTTACAATAAATATTATCCATTATATGAAAAAATCAAGGTTATTAGTGTAATCTTGAACAATATGTGGTTGACATACGGGAGGATCATGTTCAATAAATAACCTAAAGGGTCATAGTATATGGATAAGGTTCATGTGGAGACATGTGAGTGGGGGTATCTTATACAATGAGTTTGTATAAGACTGGACCACGAAATATTTAATCTCTCTTTATAAATCTGTTAATTGAGAAGATTAATATTTCATCAAGATGATCATATACGACTCGATCTTAATCCTAAGTGAGTTATGAACTCCTGCCTATAAGGGATTGCCCTTTGATTTTCAAGGGCGAGAGTGGCTTTTGTAGCTGATTCAATATGCCTACCATTTTAGGGACTTGACCAAATAGGGAGTTGGGAACATAATCTCACAAGATGAAATTCACTCATTTCCATATAGGTTAAGTAGATGAGTAGTTCCCTTAAGTGCTGATTTCGGGACTTGAACAATAAGGCCCCACCCTCTCACTGGCCCGAGAGGGACTTAGTTTATGGTTGGATCATAAACAAATTGTTCATTAGAAGATCAGTGCTACTTAAGGTGCAATATGTAATTACAATGGTAAAATGGACTTTTGACCTAGCTGTAATTACGAACAACTCGAGAATGATCGAATTGCATGTAATGGTTATATCCATGGACATAACTTGTCCTACAGTGCATAAGAGTTCAACTCCAAGTCTATAGTGGTGTGACCTATAGTTAATGAATGAAAATTAATTAATTAAAGAGTTTAATTAATTAATTTTGTATCATTCAAGCTTATAATAGGAATTTCATTAAAACTTCTAACTTCTAAATTGTGTCCAAAAAGGGTTTATTAACGTGTTACCCATAACTTCTTACCAAAATAGGAACTTAATTCTCGTTGGTCTGACTCTGAATAGGTTTGATTTTTTATCAATATGAGTTCTAAAATGGAGTCAAATCTATCATGGATTGTCTTTAAATCGCCACCAAATTATCATGATAACTCTATTAACCAAACTCACCACCAGTCGCCAGAAAAACCCCACCGTCACTATTGGAAAGCGTTGTCGCTAATTCGCTTGCTGATCGAAGGTCACACCGAAGAGACAAAAAGTTCACTAGAAATTGAGAGGGAACACATGTCTGTTGCATAAATTTTGCAATACTGTAAGTGTACGAGTTAAGTTTTAATATAGTGATTGAGTGTTTAGAGTATTGTCTATAGGAACGGTTTTCTAGTTCACTTAAGTACCACAAATACAATCACTTAATTTGGTTTAGAGAAAGAAATCAAATGATACAATTAGAACTAAAATAAAAATGGAGACAAATCAAGAGAGAAATATCTTAGGGAATTGATTTCACCAATTAGTCCAACAAATCAAGTAATTAAATAGCCAAGATTAATCATGCAAATATTCTATAGCTTTCGAAGACAAACAATTCTCATGCAATATTACAAAATCGACATCTCTGATGGCTTTTAATAACATGCATGGATATAAGTTTCTTCTTTAAAACAACCTCTAAAGGAGCTCTAATCATGGTCATGTCAGAACTACCCTTAGTCATACAATTAAAGTCTAATCTAAACAACCCTTTCTCAAGTGTAAATTTAGATTAACAAAGCAAATAATCAATGGCCAAAAAAATTACAAACATTAAGCACATAAAAGCATGAGTGGAAGAAAAGTAATGAATAAAAATATTTAATTAATCAAAACATCAAATCTAACAGCTACATCAAACCCTAAGACGAAAGAGTTTAGTCACTCATATTCACTATTACAAATCGTAAACAACAACAACTCCATAACAAAAACTACAAATAAAGGGAAAGAAGGATAAAACCATTGTTGTGTGTTGATCTCCCGTCCCCGTTGCGATCTCCACAAACTCAAGCTGCAAAATATCTCTCTCGTACTCCACCAAGATCCTCTAACTCTCCAAATAGTACATAAATCGAAAATAGGGTTGTGTCTCTCCAAATTGGCTCCACAAATCCAAAGGCAAAAAGTTGTTTTTTATAAGAAATTTATGCAGTGTCGAAACGTTAGGGACAGTGTTGAGACACTGCCTTTTCAAAATGCACGGATTCAAATTTGGCATGAGAGCATAGCGTCTTGATGCTATAGATGGAAAAGTTGCACACGCGTTTTTGTAGCGTTGAGAATTTACGTTTAGACGTTGGGCACGACATTGAAACGCCCTTGGCAATGTCTCAACGCTACCTATGCGATTATTGAGCTTGTTTTGCTTCAGTTTGAGCGTCAAGACACTTTGATAGCATCGAGACTTTATCCACTTGGGTAAATGGGCTTGTATTCATTATTTTCTTTAATTGATTCTGACAAGAATGAACAATTCATCTTGTAGTGGAAGACTATGATTTCTAAACAATTTAGAAATCAATATGGGATCGACTTTAATTTATTTAGAATTAAACTAAAAATAAAGGTTGAGCATACATATCTTATGAATATATGTGTTGCGTAATTTTTGCGCAATACCGCAAGTGTACGGGTCAAGTTTTAATATAGTGAAAGAGTGTTCGAGTATCGTCCTCAGGATTGGTTTTCTAATTCACTTAAGTACTATGAATATTATTGCCCAATTTTATTTAGAGAATAGAATTGAATGATGGAATATGCAAGATTAAATAAAACAATTATAATAAAAATTGAAACAATCAGATGAGAGAATATCCTAGGGAGGTTGATTTCACATATTAGACTTAAATAAATAAATTACTTAAACATCCAAGATTGATCAAACAAATATTTCATAAGTCTAGAAGTCTTTTATCATGAATGACTCTTTCGAGAACAAACAATTCTTATGCAATAAGGCAAAACCTACATCTCTGCTGATTTTTAACGTTATGCATAGCATTAAGTTCCTTCATTAACAACTTCGAAAGGAGCCCTAATCATTATCAAGTTAGAACTACCTTTAGTCATGCAATTAGGATATAATCTAAATTACCTTTCTCAAGCGTGAATTCAGACCAACATAACATTTAATCCGTGATCAAAGGATTAAAAGCATGAAGAATATAAAAGCATGAATGAAATTAATGACAATCAATCATGGAATTTAAATAATTAAAACATAAGGTCTAATGGCTACATCAATCCCTAGAATAAGAAAAGAGTTTAGCCACTCATGTTCACTATCACAAAATCTAAACTCTTAAACAACATTTAAATACTAAATAAAAAGAAGGAAGAGAAAAACTATGCTGGTGTGTCGATTTTCCGTCTCCGTATGATCTCCACAACTTGGCCTTGAATATTTTCCTCAGGTCTCTTCTCACTCTTGTATGTAGAAATTTAGAGTTGTGCTCCCCAAAGTTGAATGCCTTGAAGTGAAGAGAATGTGGGTATTTATAATGGGTTAATCCATATCCTAATCTAATTAGGAATTCATTATTTAATTAAGAATCCAAAATCTAATCAAATTAGGAATCCATAACCTAATTAAATTAGGAATCCATAATCTAATTAAATTAGGAATTCATAACCTAATTATATTAGGAATATTTTTCTTCTCCAAAAATTGTCCCCAAAATTGGTTGGTGAATTAGCACATGTATCACCATATTTCTTCTAAAATCTTCATTTTGCTCCAAATGCTCAATTTCTACAAAATAAACAATTGTGAGTGTGAAAAGCATGTTTTTAAGTCTCAAAACTAGCATAAAATGAAGCCTAAAGATAGCACATATTGTGTGCTATCAATATGAAAAATATTTTATGGTGTTTCTTTACTTCTTATGCCCTAATTCCAGCGAGGTTAAATCTCAACCACAAGATCTTACTTCCTATGACTCGAACAGAAGACCAAGGCTTGTAGGAACCTCTAAAACGAAATTAGTAGAGAATTAGTACTTGTAGAGAACTTGTGTTTTAGCTCAACCCAAGGGTCCTATTTATATAGGAATTTAGGATAAGATATTTGTGAAATTCAAAATATAATATGTAATATATTATATATTTGATATATTTGAATCTCTATCAAATATCTCATACAACATATATTATCCATTTGAATCTTATTCAAATTTAATAAATAATTTATTTAATAATGTATTATTCTCTTGTATATCAAATATATTAAATATTAATTTGAACATTTCAAATTTTTCTTTCAATTAAATTAATCCCTTTAGAGTTACTATGAGCTAGCAAGGGGACTTATGGACCTACAGATTATAAGCTCTAATGATACAAAATTAATTAACTAAACTCTTTAATTAATCAATTTTCATTCATTAACTCTAGGTCGCTCCACTATAGACCTAGAGTTGCACTCTTATGCATTGTAGAACAAGTTGTGTCCATAGATATAACCATTACATGCAAGGCAATCTTTCACAAGCTACTCGTAATTACAACTGGGTCAAAAGTCTATTTTACCCCTATTATTAAATCTCATACCTTAAGTACCACTAATCCTCTAATGAACAATTTGTTTATAATTCAATCATAAACTAAATCACTCTCGGGGCAGTGAGAGAGAGATGCCCCATGGTTCAAGTCTCGAAATTAGCACTTAAGTGAACTACTCATTGTTTCTTTCTAATGTGTAGCTTAATTTTCTTAAACAATTTACATGAGGATGTGCAAATGTACACAATAATTGCAGCAAGTGATAAGTAAACTATCGTTCTCCACAGGGATTAGTGCAAGAGAATTTACTAAGCTAAACCTAATTTTTAGTGAACTCAACACGGTAATCAAATAATTAAAATTGGGTTAAAATCTAATCTAATCATGCTTCAACGAAATAAAAGCAATAGCAAGGGAATAAAACTCAAAAAATGATCAAACAAAAAGTGCGAGAAAGACTTGTAACAAGATATGTAAAACAAGCTCGGATTAGAAATTGTTTGTATTTTCTCGAAATAAGAATGTTGCAGCAAACCAATAATTTGTGGTTTAATTCCCATTAACCCATGCCAAATTAAGCTGTTGTAAATGTGCATTAGGTGGGTTGTTATCCCTAACCTCCCCACTTAGCTAGCTACTAACCCAAACAAGGAGCTAATGTGGTTTTGAGTAATCGGCCTCCCCTATTTTTCCCAAAACTCAAGGAGACACTACCCGAAATGGTTGGCTAAATGAAATCGAGCGTAAATAGCAAAAACACTCTAAAACCAGATTGAAAAGAGTTAAGGAGCCTCAAGCCCTTATTAGATTAATAACACAATCCTAATCCTCACCCAAAGGTATTACAGTAAAGCATCTTTAATTCATGTTACAAGGTGAAAATAAAGGAAAACTACAGTAAAACACCATAATGTAGAATCTAATTACAAGAGAGAAATCAAAAGTAAAAGAAAACAATATAAGGGAGAAAAAAAGCCCAAAATAGAAGCTCTTGATGATGATTTCTCTTATCTCCAACTCCTTTTCTACTTGGGTTTTCTTCCTTCAACCCCTTTGTTGACTTCTTCCTCTCAAAACTTGATTTCTTCCTCTAAATTAGGTATCCCCTTTCCTAAAGATGGCTGCTTGCTTTAAATACCAATGCCCATCTCGATTTTTGGGCTAATTAGATGAAACAAGACACGTGGCGACTTCTCATTGGATGGAGGTCTTCGTTTTGGTTAATTTACACCAGCTCAATTAATGAATTATTTTCTCATGTGATGTATCACGTGTTGTCTTTCTGTAACTCAAAATGTCGAATATTTTGCTCTAACAATTCCTTTGCTGGACAAATGCTCCATCGTAGTTCTGCTGACAGAGTATTTAAATTACGACCTGCAACACTAAATTAACATAATTTAGTATTTTTTTAGCTCCCTTTTATGTAAATACAACAATTAAAAACCCCTAAAGAAGCTATTCCAATAAACAATGGTTTTAGGGGATTTCAAGCATGAAAATACTACCAACTTAAATAAAGGAAATTTAGGTATAAAAGAATAGCTAATAACTCTCATTTGGAGAGTTATCACTCATCTACTTACCCTATATGGGAATGAATGAATTTCATCTTGCGACACTTATGTTTCTAGCTCCCTATTTGGTCAACTCTCCAAAATGGTAGGCTTATTGAATCGGTTACAAAAAGTCACTCTCACCCATGCAAATCAAAGGATAATCCCTCACAAGCAGGAGTTTGTAACTCACTCAAAATTAAGATCGTGTCGCAAATAATCATCCTGTTGAAATATTAACCTTCTCAATTAATGAATTTATAAAGAGAGATTAAATATTTCATAGTCCAATCTTATACAAACTCATTGTATATGATACACCCACTCGCGTGTCTCTACATGAACGATTTGGACTAAATCATTTGTAACTATTACAAAGTGAGTCGCATCAATAGTGTTACCAAGATAAATGACCCAACCTTATCCATATATTATAGACCGTTTAGGTTATTTTTTGAACATGATCGATCCTCCCATATGTAAACTACATACTGTTCAAGATTACACCATTAACCTTAAATTTTTATATATAATGGATATTATAAATTGAAAATAAAAAGAATAAAATAATTATTAAATATTAAAATATTAAATACGATGCTTTAGGGCATAAATCCTAATAGATTCTTCAATTTATGCCCAATTAGCTTCATTTTCATTAATATGCTTCTAGAAACTCTTGTTTCACTCCAAATGATTGATTTCTACAAAATAAATAAATATGAATGCGAAAGTACATAATTAAGCCACAAAACTAGCATAGAATAAAGCCTAAAGATAGCACAATTTGTGTGCTGTCAACACTGTCATGAGGGGCTATTCGTGACTATGTAGTGTTGGACAACAGATTGCAATTTCTAGATCTCACGTCCGAGAGGAAGATTATCGCCAAAAATTTCCTAGGTACGTCAATTTGACACTTGCTCGTATTGAACGAGGTAGGAAATCATGTCGAAGGGGTGTACGTCATCGGTGCAAAGGAGAACTCACGTGGAAGGTCAACAGCCCTCGCGAACCACTGATGAGGAAATCGTCTTCCGCCAGCGATCAATCGAGGCAGGAAGCGATTGTGTTGGCCAGCGTGAGAGAGTGAGAATAAGGAAGAAGATGGTGGAGGTTCTTATAATTCGCATAGAGAAGAATCTAGTTGAGAATTTCAATACATCTGACATAAAATTGAAAATAATTGTAAAAGTTTAAAGACCAAATTGAGTATTAATACCCAAAAGATGAGATACCATTTCAGTATATTTAACCTATAAGAATTCTCATGGTCACTAGTTAAGTCTGACTTCAAATACCTCAATATGGATTATATCCACAAACTACTTGTATTGTATTATGACCTAATATATATGGACTTTTCATATTATCTATGGACTTTCTATGGTCATGGGTCACATGTCCAAACCTAAACTTAATATGCATTATTTGGGCTCATGGGTCATGATGTACGCCACCTTTTTTTTTATAGTTCAACAATTACGGAGTGAGAGATCGAACAATTGACCTTTTGAGATGGTAATAAGTGTCTTTATCAGTTGAGTTAAGCGCTCATGTCAGCACAACCAAAGTTATTAGGTTTATGTCACTTTCGATTTTACAATACTTATTGATGGATCTAATCCATTAAATGAGGCCTAAACTTGAAATTTTCAAAAATGTCTTTCAACTTAATTAATTCACAAGGAATTTTTTAGCTAGTAAGCATACTTTGTAGGCCTACCAATAATTTATAAGCTCCAATTATCTAAAAATGAATTAATTAAAATCTTTAATTAATTAATTCCTATTTGTGAACTCAAAGGTAAAGTTCACATTTTACCTTAGATTCACAAGTTAGTCCATGAATATAATCATTACATGTAACTCAATCCTTCGAGTTGTTTGTAATTGAACAAGACCAAAACTCCATTTTGTTGTAGAAATTCATTCCCAAATGTGCCTTTTTTTTTTTTTAGTGTCTTAAAAACTATTTTTTTCTATTTCAAAAACTAATTTTAAAAATAAAATAAGCAAACACATTAAAACCATTTTTAAAATGAATGAATAAATTATCAATAAGGTGCAGTTTCAAATCTAACAAAATTTAGATAAAATATTATTATTATTTTTAAAAAAAAGAGCTAAAAAAGGGGCTCTTTTTTTCACCTTTATTGGAGTGGTTCTGTTTGAAAGACAGCGCTCTCCTTTTGGAAAATTTCAAAATTTGAAATAATTTCAGTGGTTTAAAGAAGGTGGGTAGGGATGGATCTTTTTGAGAGATACATTCCACCTTTACAAAACCTCCATTCCCCTTTGCACATCATCAACATCGTTTTCCTTCCTCTCTTCTTCTATTTCCACCAGTGTTTCCCTTATTTTCTTCTCCTATAATCATTCAAGCATGGTCGAAAAAAAAAAAAAAAAAACTTCTTCCCTGCACTTACATTCCAGTAAGCTCGAAAAAGAAAAATAAAATCTTCACTTCTTCCCTTATTTACGTTCCCATTATTTCCTTCCGTCTACATGACCCTTCTTAAATGTGGTTGGTGCGACCCTACAAATCCTCCACGACAACCGCTTGAATGAAAAAAACCTCCTTCCAAACATTTCCTTCATTCCCTCCCCTTCTCCCTTCTATTCTTCGTTTCAGTTTTACTAATAAATAAATAAATAAATTTCTTCCCACCAATGAAGCCAAGTCTTGCATGTCTTTCCATTTAAAAAATATGAGTATGATTTTGTCAATATGGTTATGATTTATGAGAGAGAAGAGAAGATCGGTTGGCTTTCCTTGGAGAAAGAAAAAATGGAGAAAAATATGAAGATGATTTTGTCAGATTTATGAGAGATGAGAGGGAACCATTGCTTTTTTGAAGAAGTGTTGTGCAATCTTTATATAGCCTACCATTTGAAAATTTGTAAAAGATCTATAATTATTTTCAAAAAAACAACACCCTAATTCTAATAAAAGACTACATCTATATAGGTAGGTTAGCATTAGGGTTTAGAAATTTTTTTTAAAAAAAAGATTAAAAAATTAATAATACAAAATGGATATAGCTATGTTAGTATAAGGATTTAGATATTTACTAAAAAAAAAGCGTTAGGATTTAGAAAAATTAAAATAAAAGAGTTTCAACTCCTATTTTTCTGAAAAAAAAACCCCATAACTATCACATGTTAGTAAGTTTTTTTTTTTTTCTTTTAGAAAAATATTAGATTTGCAAATGATTTTTTTAAATGCTATATTTATAATTACTTCTATTGAAATACATTTAACAAGTAATTTAGAAAATGGCATCTTCATTCAAATTTTCCTTTTTAATAAATACATGATTTAAATCTATTTCTAGTTTCTAACCTTCATCTCAAAATTTGGTAAACACTCTATTTTTTTGAGTTCTTCCAAAAAATATCCTTGAAGAGTAGAACACTTTCAATTCTTGTCATTAACATTTGTTCAATAATCATCTTAACACAAATTTTGGATCTCACTTCAAAACTTCAACCCTACCCCTCAACATGTGATCTCATCAAATAAATAAATAAAATATATGTCGTGTCAGGTTTCTACTAAATAGTTGAGATATATAATTTTTTGGTTCCAAATTTCAAAATCTTACAATTTAACCCCATGTGATTTCAAGGATGCTACATTTCCATTCTTCACATTAGTTTTCCATCCCCCACTTTTGTAGAAATATTATTTAGCATTTTTAAATTGGTTTTAACGGTTGATGTGAGAAAAAGTAATAAATTTATATTTATATAATAAAAGTAAATTATTGCATATGCATTTGTCATAGAAACAGAGTTTTTTTTTTCCAATAAAAAATGTTAGTCCTTTTTTTTTTATCAACTTTATGTTTAAATTTGTCAGTGTATTTGAGATGGTTGAAGCATCTGTAATCTTTTCAGTTGGTTAAAAGTCTAAATATTAATTCACCTCACATTTGTAATACTATATTCTACAAATAATAATAATAATAATAACACAATAACAAATATTTATAAATTGTAGAGTTAAAACTTTCATAATTCTATCAAATAGATCTTTAAACTTTAAGAAGTGTCTAATAAGTTATTAAACCTTCAATTTTGTATCTAATAGGTCAATAAACTGAAAATTGATGTCAACATGAGCATAGCTAGGAACTATTAGATACAATTTAACCTAAATTGTATTTAAAGCATTTTGACTTTTTATCCTTTTAATTTAATGTACTGTCTTGATCGTCTAAAAAAATCCCAAAATTTATAATTTCAAGTAAATGAAAGTTTTTTTTTTTTTTTTTTTTTAATGCAAGTACATGAAAGATTTAAAGTATAGTTGGTAGGAATTATTAATTTGTAACTATATTGGTTGTAATGATGTTGGCTATGTAGAAGACAATATGAGCTACAAAACACTATAGCCCTTCAAAATCTTCTTAAGTGATGTTGGCTATGTAGAAGTACATTGAAGTGAAGTCTGACTTCCTGTTTAAATAATTAGTTGAGCTAAGAGATTGAGAGCTTTCACTTTATATCAAAAATTAGGTGTAGAGTTTTTTCTGAAGTCAGGTTTGAAAAGTACCTTTTTATTCTTAAACGTAAAAATAATTTTCAAAATCTTATTTGTCAATATAACGTTTATTTTTTTTTAAAAAAAAGTAAGGAAAAAAAAAAAAGAATGGTGATTTGGTGTTTTTATGTGTTTTCTTTTCCTATTTTGTTAAATTTAATTTATTGATAAACTTTATTAGAATGTTTGATACTTTTAAAATAACATGGAGAAGAAACCAATAAAAACACAATAATGAAATATGTCCTTAAGAAAATTTTGAAAAATTAAAAACACAAGTCCATAATTCTGCTTAATTACAAGGTTAATCTATTTTCAAACAATAAAAAAAGTGTAAAAATTTAATAACTATAATAAAACTAAAGCCCTATTTTTTCTAGGCTTGAAGTAATTTTTTTATTAGACAAATATTATGATAATTTTTTTATTAATTATTATTGATAAATGTCACGTGTCCAACTATTACTGATAAGAATGTCACATTTGGTAGACTTATGTGTATAATCTAACATATTACTTTTCAAAGACCAAACAAAGAAAAAACATGTCCAAAATCAAATCAACTATACAAATCCATTGGTTTTTGTTCTTTCTCAATCAAATGACATGTCCATTTGATCAAGAAAATTGTTTCCACATGTAGCATAATGTCAATAGCATCATACATATTTTTTTCAAAAAAAAAAATCCAATCATGTTATTATTCATCTGTGGTCACTTAGATTTTTTTTTCATCATTTTCATTATTGACCTGTAAGATAGCTAAGAGGGTCCAAACTCGACGCTAAGAGAACCAGGTCACCCATAGCAGTGAAGGTGATTCTTCTTAAAAGTTGGACGAAGATTAACAAATCTTTGTGTAGCACCCAAATATTTCAAGTGTGTATTTATTTTCAATTTTGGATTTAAGTTCAAATAAATTCTCATATAAATTATTTTATGGCTTAATTAAGGATTTGAAAAGAGATTAGAAGAGAAGAGGGAAAAGAATTAGAGATAAATGGAAAAATGGGCAATTTTGGAAGAAAGGAAAAAAAATTAAAAGAAAAAAAGAAAAAAAAGCCCCCATCGTGTGCAACCCCATTCCCCCTTTCTTCTTATTCTTCTCTTTTTCTCTCTTAGCCGACAATCCAATGTCGCCGCCTATCCCCTCCAATCCGTGTCGCACCAGCTCCTCCATTCGCCGCCCCACCATGCTGCTAGCTCCCGTCGTGCCGCTCACTTGCGAAACACCCACGTCGTGTCGCCTGTCGCCTAGCTGCCGGTCGTTGCCCCTCTCCCTTTTGGTTTGCAAAGATAGCAAGGGGGTGGCATTTAGGGGTCGATTTCCAGCGAGCCGACGCTGTACAACCTTGTACAACCCTAATTTGGAGTGGGTAAGTATTCCAATGTTGATCCAAGGCGACTTTCATTTCATAAATGTGTTTTGTGGTGCTGTGTTGGCTTTTGGAGATTAGCTCATAAAGTTTTAGGACTTAATTTTAGATTACCCATCGCGTGGGGAGGCAGGATTGTCGTTTTTTAATCAAAACAACAACGATCCAGCAAGGTCTCGATACTGTACAGCTACTTCTTGGGTTCATTTCGGTTTGGATAAGGTTTTCGGCACTAATTCGAGACTGATTTAATTATTAAATGGCCATTTAAAGTGACCTTGGATCGTCATATTAATTTTACAAGACACCCATCGCAATTGGAGGCCGTTTTGGGTGATTTTGAGACAAATTATGTTGTTGTCCAGCACCTATTGGACACTTTTTTTGGGGTAAGTTTTATGTGGGTAATGTGTTTTCCAACCCAATTAAGGCTAAGCTTGAGTTAGCATTAAATTGGCCAATGTATTAGCACTTTTCGTTGAGTTTAGGGACTGTTTTGAAATTTTTAAGCTTACCCACATATTTTTGGAATTAATTGAAGGTTACGCATTGTATGGAGAGGTCGGACAATTGAATTTGGAGCATTTTGGTACAAAAAATCAGAACCTATTTTATTGTTGGGTGAGTTTAAAATGTGAGATTTTTTACTACCTTATCAGGTTAAACCCCAATTTAATTATTGGAATTTTTTGGGTGATTTTTGCTTCATGTCATGGATTAATGTTGGTTGTTACTTTAATTGCTAGGTGGTGCTAAGTGTTTTAAAAAGGGATTTTCAGACTTACTTGGAGTATTATTTAATTTTTCTTAAAGGTAAGTAGCTATTTGGACTAAGCCCTTTAGGACATTATTTAATTTTGGTGTATTTTGAGAAATTGTGAAACTTGTAAGCATGCCTGAATTGTATATATGGAGCATGTAGTACTTGGTGGATTGTTCTGGAACTTTATCTTGAGTTTGGAATTGCCTAAGTATGTGGCTATGTTGCTCCTTGTGAACTAGTAGTTCTGATTTGTTGTGGTTGTGGATTTAATCCTAAAGCCCTGATTACCCTGACCTTTGTGTTGATGTGAAAAATGTTGTTGTAAGGTCTTGAGAACCTTGATAAAGTTAGGGAATGGCTTAGGACCATTAGGCTAGTGATATCTACTATCTCACCTAGAGCATGCTTTCCTAGGATGTTTATGAGATGGACTAGCTAGTGGGTTGTGTACCCTGATATGTGATGGCATGGAGGGTGTGTCATTCATTACACAGACTAGCTAGTGGGTTGTGTGTACCCTGATATGTGATGGCATGGAGGGTGTGTCTTTCATTGCACATACTAGCTAGTGGGTTGTGTACCCTATTGTGTGATGGCATGGATGGCGTGTCCTTCATTGCAGGTGCTAACCAGAGGGTAGATGGGCCTTCAAGGTATGGCTTGAGGGTTGTGATCCTTCTTGTTGTATGCTAGCTGTAGAGGTGAATCCCCGTGGATAGGAAGCATGGCTCTAGGGTATAGCAGTGAGGCAATATCATAGGTAAGGGTGTGTTAGGTGGTCACTTAGCCAAGGGAGTGTAGAACTTGAGGAAGATCAGGAGCTTGAGTGGTTTGTGGAGTGTTGGCTAGTTGTTGTGTTGGATTGTGAGCCCTTGGATTTAAAGTGGGCTACTTACTGAGTATTTTTATACTCATTCAATGTTACATTGTTTTCTCTTTTAGGTGGTCAATAGACTCAAGAGGTGTGTGGCAGAGACATTGGCTTAGCAAGGCTATGGAGATCGTGTCTCATATTCCCTAGGACCGTAAAGTTGACCTATCCTTGTGGTTCCTCTTCCTTCGAGTTTTGGAATTGTGATTCCTCTTCTTTACTTTCATTTGTAGTGTTGTATGTTTAAATTTTTTTTTTATTTTTTTTGGCAAGAACTGTTTTGTTTTGAAATTGGGATCCCAAAATTAAAGTGAACTTTGTGAAAAAGGTTTACCTGATCTAGTTTGAAAGTTGTTTTGAATTTCTTGTTCATAGTTAGGGTCATGGTGGAGTAAGTGTTAAGTAGCGACCCAAGTTGGGTCGTTACACTTTGCACTATGATTGAGTTTCTAATTTGAAAAAAACTAGTTAAATATTAATAAATATATTAAACTTATATATTCTTATCTTGGATTTAATAGTTTTATAATTTATTATTTTGATAAAGACTAAATAACATTTATTGATTTCTTTTACTTTTGAATTTATGAAATTAACTTTATATGAATATTGATAATAACATTGATTATTTAAAACTTACAATATATTTATATTTCAATTAATTGAAAATTGGTAATAACATTAATTATTTATTATTAATATGTTCACTTTTAAATCCATATATGCTTTGATGCTTAAATTAGATAAGAGACTTGGTGTAGCAAGAGTTTAGAGAATGAGAAAGAGCTTACTCTCTATAGGTTGAAGAAAGATATTTATATGAGGAATAACTTAGGGTTTCCCGTTTCCACTACAAATTAGGTTAAGAAAGAACCGAACCAAGCCAAGTGAAGACACCACGACTGGGGGCATGCATAGCACACATGCCCCCATTGAAGGCTGAGGAGTGGAATTGGCCCAATTCCTCTCCTCTTCTCTTTACTTCTAAGCTTGGGCCTTCCGTGTTTTCCCAAGTTCATTCTGCGCTGAGCCTGATTCTTCCATTCGTTATTGGACTTATATTCCAAGTCCAAAATTACCCATAACATTAACCGTCACTATCTAATTGGGATTCATGGTTTGGTTTATTATTATAGGTCAGACGCATAGAGCTCAATTTGTGATTATTACTCTTTAATCGAAATTACCTCTTTTGAAGCATTATTTATTATACCTTGTTGGACTATTTTCCTTTTAGGTTTAGATGCTTTAGAGAAATTCCAGAGTTTACCTTAGAATAACCCATCATACCTCACATTTGGGCAGAGTTGTGGGCTTCTTTAGGCTTTCATTGCTCCAAGGTAGTCCTTGGATTATCCTTTGGATGACCTATCAAACCCCATAAGGAGCATTCTAGGCCTCCTTAGGTGAACAAAGCTCTAGGCCCTAGATATTCTTTAGAAAGACCTGTTATGCCTTCTTTGACATGTTTTAGGTTTTCATAGATTTAATTGCTTCGGGGTGCTCCTACATTATCCTTATAGAATAACCCATCATGCCTCACATTTGGGACAAAGTTGTACGCTTCGTTAGGTTTAAGTGCTCCAAGGTAGTTGATAGTACTAATTTAGTGCTATATTTATGCCTTAATTTAGCTAGTTTTATGTTATAAATGTGAGCTTTTACGTTGATTATTTGCTAATTTCTCGCAATAGAGCATTTTGGAGCGAAAATGTAAAATTGGAGCCTTATGATGAATATGTAGCTATTGGAGAGCTTTTAAAGGAGCTCAGGAGAAAAATAGATGAAGTGCAAGTTGTTAGGGCCAAGAGGATGGCGTTGCAACCCCACAAATTGGTATGCAAACCCGAGAGCTAGCATTGCAATGCTACAAAGGTGATGGGAAGATGTTGTCTGTCTGAAGCATTGCAACGGTAGTAATAGCGTTGCAAAGCTGCAACTGTGCTTCAAAGAGAACGACACTATTTTGGACAGCATTGCAACGTTGTCCCTAGCATTGCAACGTTGTCGCAACAGACAGTATTTATTCTTCGCTTTGTTTTCGAATGAGGGGAGACTATTTAGGGTTTTAGACCTCCATTATCGATTACTTACCCTTTTGGGACATGTAGATGCTGATTGGTGGTGTTCGGGAGCAGATCTCGAGGCTTGGGAGCTTGAATTTCAAGCATTGGATCGTCTTTGATTTTATTTAAAATTAAACTAAAAAAAAATAAGATTAAGCAAACTTACTTGGAATAGATATAAATATGGAGATATTTCTTGCAGGTCTTTATCTCCTCCGCAAAGTTTTTCTGGCTATGACTCGAACACAAGACCAAAGCTTGTGAGATCCTCTTGAAAAAAAATCCATAAAGGATTGGAGAGGAAGAGGTCTAGAGAGAATTCTCTAATTCTCTATTTTGGAGATGTGTGTTATCTCTAATGGCTCAACCCAAGGGATCTATTTATAGAGACCAAGGGCAAATCTTTGCCACAATTAAAATATTATATTTTAATATCTAATATATTAAAATATATCTTATTTGAATTTCATTCAAATCTCCTATGATATTTATGTATTTGAATCTTATTCAAATTTTATAAATATCTTTTATTTAATGTATCTAATATACATTAATTATTTTAATATTTAATGTATCAAATATAATAAATATATTTTCCTCTTTTATATTTAATATATATAATATATTAAATGTTAATGTGAACACTTCAAATTTTTATTTCAACTAAATTGATTTTTTAGTGTTACTATGAGCTAGCAAGGGGACCTTATGGACCTCTAAATTATAAGCTCCAATGATACAAAATTAATTAATTGAACTCTTTAATTAATTATTTTTCATTCATTAACTCTAGGGTCACTCCACTATAGACCTAGAGTTGCACTCTTATGCACTGTAGGACAAGTATTTTCCATGGATATAATCACTACATGCAAATCGATCCTTCACAAGTTGTTTGTAATTACAATTGGGTCAAAAGTCTGTTTAACCCCTGTAATTACATCTTGCACCTTAAGTACCACTAATCCTCTAATGAACTACTTGTTTATGATCCAACCATAAACTAATTTCCTCTCGGGTCAATGAGAGGGTGGGGCCCCATTATTGAAATCCCGAAATCAACACTTAAGGGAACTACTCATCTACTTACCTTATATGGAAATGAGTGAATTCCACTTGTGAGATTATGTTCTCAGCTCCCTATTTGGTCAAGTCCCCAAAATGGCAGGCTTATTGAATCAACTACAAAAGCTACTCTCACCCATGCAAATCAAAGGACAAGCCCTCACAGGCAGGAGTTCATAACTCACTTAGGATTAAGATCGAGTTACATATGATCATCCTGATGAAATATTAATCTTATCAATTAACGGATTTATAAAGAGAGATTAAATATTTCGTGGTCCAATCTTATACAAACTCATTGTATAAGACACTCCCACTCACATGTCTCCACATGAACAATTTGGATCAAATCATTTGTAACTATTACAAAGTCGGTCGTATCAATAGTGTTACTAGGATAAGGCACCCAGCCTTATCCATATACAATGACCCTTTAGGTTATTTCTTGAACATGATCCTCTCATATGTCAACCACATACTGTTCAAGATTACACTTATATCATTAGATTTTTCATATAATGGATAATATTATATTGCAAATAAAATAATCAAATTTATTATTAATTATTAAATAAATCATTAATTACAAGGCTTTAGGGCATAAATCCCAACATGCATAATATTAAAAATCATCAGAGATGTAGGTTTTGGCTTATTGCATAGAAATTGTTTGTCCTCGAGAGAGTCATCCATGATAAAAGACTTCTAGTCTTATGAAATATTTGTTTGATAAATCTTGGATGTTTAAGTAATTTAATTATTTTAGTCTAATAAGTGAAATCAACTCCTTAGAATATTCTTTCCTTTGATTGTTTCAATTTTTATTAGAATTGTTTTAAATCTTCCAACCATCATTCAATTCTATTCTCTAAATAAAATTGGGCAATAATATTCATGGTACTTAAGGGAATTAGAAAACCAATTCTGAGGACGATACTTAAACACTCTTTCACTATATTAAAACTTGACCCGTACACTTGTGGTATTGTGCAAAAATTACGCAACAGTCTGTTCTGTTTTAAGACTATGTTGGGCTAAATTTGTATTTAGGGGAGTAGAGCATGATTAGGTTTGCATTGTTTTTTGTAATTGACATTTTTTCCATTTAATTTACTTGTTATATTTCATTTAGTTGGATTGCACTTAATGCTTCGTATTAATTGGCCATTAATATTCTGAATTAGTCCTAAATTAAGTTCGACAAATGATGTTTCGGGTAGACTTAGTCCAATTAACGCCCCTAGATTACCTAAGTGACATACGAACAACAATTGAAGGGTGAGGATAAAGATAAGTGGGCTTAATCTAATTAGTTAATTAATTAATGCTAAGGACACTTAGGTAAGCGATTAGTTAAGGGTGTTCAGTGAGGCCGACAGAATAATTCGACTAGTTTAGCTCTAAGTCTATGAAATCGGTAAGGTTTAATTACATGGTGAGTTAAAATTCTCATAAAAGCAACCTAAGAGTGCTCGATTCCCATAAATTTCTCTGAATTGGTATCTCGCGTTTTAGTTCAATTTATTTTTTCAAGTATCTTTCGCTAGTTTTATTCCCTAAACAATTCTAATTTTGACTATTCTCGGTAGTTAATTAGCTAAAAAGAACTTCAATCTCACTTCCCTTAAGACACGATACTCGGTACTCTTGTGCTGTTTTATTATTAATTCAATCACATGCACTTGTGTTCAAATAAATCACTAGTGCAGTCACTTGGCCACGACACTGCACTGAAGAACATGGAGGCTCAGATAAATCACTAGCGCAGTTAGCACTCTCCAAAAGAGTAAGTTCCCCAATGACACTGAGGTAAACCCATGGGAGCAATGCAAAACCATAACACTGAGGAGTGGGACTCAATTACGATAGATGTCGAAGAAGGGTGTGATTGATGAGGAGATAGAGAGTCAAGGGGCTATGGCAGAAAAAACGACACAAGGTAAGCTTTCTGACCCATTTCTTCAGTTTAAGTCTAATAATGATTGTTGTGGTTCCAAAAAAGAAGATAAGAATGAATGTGAGAAGAAAAGATTTGAGAAGAAGAATAAAGAAGAAGATGAGAAGATAAGGAAGACCTTCTTGGACTTTGTTACTGAGGAGTCCAAGGAGTTGGAGAGGAATGTTGAAGTATTTAGACCTCGATCAGTTGACAGAGGAGCACACATTAGTCCTAGGAGGCATGGATAATGTGCTACATTTATTTACAGGGAGTTACCCTTTCCTGAGTGCTATAAGGATTCTAAATTAGATGAGTAATTTTCTGAATTTTTAAATATGTTTAGAAAATTGCACATTAATATACATTTTGTAGAAGCACTTGCCAAATGCCTAATTATGGAAGGTTCATGAAGGAGATGCCTTCAAAGAAGAGGAGACTCGAGGTGAATGTTGTGCTTAGTCTTTCTATGAAGAGCACATCAATTGTGAAGTGAAAAATGCCTACAAAACAAAAGGACTCAGGGAGTATTACTATCCCCTATCAAATTGGTAGTTTAATAATAGATAGTGCATTATGTGACTTGGGTGCCAGTATTAATCTCATGCCTTATTCTGTATTTAGGAAACTTGGTTTATAGGAAATCCAACTTGATGATATTTCCCCTCTAAGTTGCAGACCGTTCGGTTGTTAAACCAAAAGGTGTAGTGGAGGATATGCTTGTTAAGGTTAACAAGTTTATATTTCCTGTAGATTTTGTTGTCCTAGATATGGAGGAGGACAAGGAAATACCGATCATCCTAGGAAGGTCATTCTTAGCGATGAGCAAAATTGAGGTAAGCATGTCTAGAGGTAAGTTAACTCTACATTTGGACGATGAGAAGGTAATTTTCCATATTTTTTTACCCTACTCATGCTTTTGGTATTGAGGATAAGAGATTTAGGGTCAATTTAGTTGAAGTTAGACCTTTAGGACATAATGTTAGAAATAGACCTCAGGATGTAGATATGTTGGATGCCATGATTCTTCACCTAATATATCTCCTATTTTTGCTATGAGTTATGTTATATCTCCTGATTTTGAGAATGCGAATAATGTCGGTTCTGATGTTGTAATGAATGACTCTATTGCTTGGTGGAAGAAAAAGTGTTTGATGAAAAATTGTTGTTTTTGAATAAAGATGTTGATGTGTGTTTGTTTAAGCACCTTGATTGTATGCTTACTGAGAGTTTTGTTAGTGAATCAATCTTTTATGCAAATAGATTGAGGGAGGGTGATCAGAGAGTACTAAATATGGAGCATGTGCTAGATGACTTCCTTGAGAATAGTGATTTCTTTACCTATCATAGTGACATGCTTAAAAATAAATTGACTTTGGAGAAAAATGAATTTGAGAATTTGTTTGTAAATGTTTTACCTGAGATGTGTTAAACACGATTTTTTTGTGCCTCCTCGTTCGAGTCTTGTCATTACCGGGAATCACGAGGAGTTGTATGCTTTAGGTGCTCAGGATTTTCCTGTCCCCTCTCCTGTTAATCATGATACTTTGTCCCCATGTTTGACTAATTCTTTTAATGAAAATTCTATGGGAGATTGCATTTCTAACCTTCAGAATGCAGGTAAGAGGAAGGATGTTAATTTCTTTTTATTTGAGCCACCTTTAAAGAAACACGTAGGAAACGCCGAGCTAATGACTTTAAACAAGCACATCTTGGGAGGTAACCCAAGGGTTACTTCAGTAGTTTAGTTGTAGTTTGCTTTTATTTCTGTTTTTGTTGAATAAATAGCCCTTGTCTATTTTGCAGCTTCCCTTAGCATTGGAATTCGATCATGCTCATCAGTGGAGGTCTCTTCAAGTAAGAGAAGTATCGTTACCCCTTTTATCTTTTAGTTGTCCTTTTTGCATGTTAATTGCTTATTTAAACATTGAGGACAATGTTTGATTTAAGTGTGGGGGAAATGGGCTAAGTTGTCGTTGAGATGTTAAATTTAACTTTGAGAATTTGAGCTTAAATTGAAAATTTTTGTTGTTGAGAATGTGTGCTGTAGGGTTGTTTTAGGATGTTGCATGCTGAAGTGATGATGAAATTCCATGATTTGTGCTATTGAGTGGATTGTTTTTGCATATTTATTGTGGAATCTAAAGCATGCTGAACTCTTAGTTAATTTAAATTTTTTGCTTTGGATTCTTTGCAAATGATGAGCACATAGCCTAGTGTTGATTAGTCGAATATTTAGAGGAGTATTATATTTTTTAGAAGTTTGTTGTCACTCAATAGGCATAAGACATGGTTTGTAAGTGAACTTGCAAGATAATTTGTAAGATTGAGCTTAGAAGTAAGAAAAAAAATGTTAAATTGCCTGTGAAAAAAGAAAAATTTGAGCTTAGAAAAAAAAAGATAGTGTGGAAAAAATAAAAGTGTCTTGCATGAGATTAAGTATTCGGGGGGGGGGGGGGGGGGGGGAAGCTACCTCTATCGTGATAAGTTAGGCCATCCATTGAGCAAGTGCTTTGAATAAGGGTCCCTACGATAGTTGTGTAAAAGTTAGTGCCCCTGAGTGTGGTAAAAATCAAGTGTGGGGGAGTACTACCCCGAGAGTTTAGACACCTAGCTTATTATTACTTTCGTGATTGTGAGAGAGCTAAATTGGGTATTTTGAGCTAGTGCAGGGGGAAGAGGAATGGATGAGAGCATAATAGTACTTTGAGTTAGTAAATGAGTCGATACTTAAGCTTTGCACACGCACACGCAAAGAGTTTTGAGTTCCTTTTAAATTTCTCATGATTTAGGCATGTTCTCATTCCATTGTTCTCGTTCTCTAATTCCACTATTGAGACTATTGAGAATCGAGTCACTTATGCATGAAGTCTTTTGAAACATTTATCATTTTAGTGGGAGTTTTATTTTGTTTTGCTCGGGAGTAGTAAAAGCTCAAGTTTGGGGGTATTTGATAACACTAATTTAGTGCTATATATATGCCTTAATTTAGCTAGTTTTATACTATAAATGTGAGCTTATGCGTTGGTTATTTGCTAATTTCACAAAACCATGCATTTTGGAGCGAAAATGTAAAATTGGAGCCTTATGATGAATATGGAGCTATTGGAGAGCTTTTGGAGGAGCTAAGGAGAAGAAAAGATGAAGTGTAAGTTGTTGGAGGATGGCGTTGCAACCCTTGAAATGGCGTTGCAAAGCCACAAATTGGTATGCAAACCTGAGAGCTAGCATTGCAACGCTGCCCTATGGTGTTGCAACGCTAGAAAGGCGCTGGAAAGATGTTGTCTGTCCGAAGCATTGCAACTGTGTTTCAAAGAGAACGACGCCATTTTGGACAGCATTGCAATGCTATCCCTAACGTTGCAACGCTGCCCCTACGTTGCAACGCTATTACGATAGACAATATTTATTCTTTGTTTTGTTTCCGAATGAAGGGAGACCATTTAGGGTTTTAGACCTTCATTATCGATTTCTTACCCTTTTTCGGACTTGTAGATGTTGATTGGAGGTGTTTGGGAGTGCATCTCGAGGCTCGAGAGCATAGATTTCAAGGCAAAAGTCTAGAATTCGGCTTCAACGGGTCTTATATCAGTTTCCTTCTCTCTTTTCATGTATATATTTGCAATTTTACAGAGGGCCTTGTTCTGTTTTAAGACTATGTTGGGCTAAATTTGTATTTAGGGGATTAGAGCATGATTAGGTTTGCATTTTTGTTGTAATTGAGACTTTTGCTATTTAATTTACATGTTATACTTAATTTATTTGGATTGCACTTAATGCTTCATATTAATTGGCCATTAATAAATTTAATTAGTCATAAATTAAGCTCGACAGAGGATGTTTAGGGTAGACTTAGTCCAATTAACGCCCCTAGATTGTCTAAGTGACATAGGAACAACAATTGAAGGGTTAGGCTAAAGGTGAGTGGGCTTAATCCAATTAGCTAATCAATTAACGCTAAGGACACTTAGGTAAGCGATTAGTTAAGCATGTTCGAGTGAGGCCGACAGGATAATTTGACCAGTTTAGCTCAAGGTCTATGAAATCAACAAGGTTTAATTAAATGGTGGGTTCAAATTCTCATAAAAGCAATCTAAGAGTGCTTGATTCCCCTAAATTTCCCTTAATTTGTATATCCCTATCTTTTATTTGCTTTTTAGTTCAATTTATTTTTTCAAGCATCTTTCGTTAGCTTTATTCCCTAAATAATTCCAATTTCGACTATTCTTGGTAAATGATTAGCTAAAAAGAACTTCAATCTCGCTTCCCTTGGGACTCGCTACTCGATACTCTTGTGTCGTTTTATATTACTTCGATCACGTGAGATTGCATGCTTTACACCAAATAGTAGTCCTTGGATTATCCTTAGAATGACCCATCAAACCCTGTAGGGACGATTCCAGGCTTCCTTAGTCGAGAAAAGCTTCAGGTCCTGGATAATTCTTTAGAATGACCCATCAATCTTGAGCATATTTTCAAGCTTTCTTAGATTCCATTGCTCCAGGGGTATTTTTAGATTATCCTTAGAATAACTCATTGATAACACTCAAATAGTGCTATCTTAGGACCTATTATTATGCTAATTTTGTGGTGATTTTGTATGTTTTGATGCATATTTATGTTGATTTTGTATAAATCAGGCAAAGGGAGTAAAACTAGAGAGATTGAGAGATTTTGGATGAACTTAGAGGCTTTTAGAGCTAAATTGAAGATCCAAGAATTTAAGAAATGAAGAATGGAGAGTTAGACCCGAGTGGAAAGCGTTGAGACACTTTGATCTCAACTCCTAATTCTATCGCCAAATTAATGATAAAGCTGTAAAGGTAGCGTTGAGATGCTGCCTATAACGTCTCAACGCTATGCTCAACGCCGCTCAATGCTCCTCAATGCTAGAAGCACACGTCTGAAGCATTCCATGTGTAGCATCTCCACGCTACTTATGGCACCTCGACACTGTCCCAATGAACAATATAAAAACATCTTTTTTCTCTTCATGGAGAGGAGGCCAATTTGAGTGTTTAGCCCTAATTTCGATTTCTTAGCCAAATTGGGGGTTTTGGTAGAAGAATTCGAGCGTTGTTCAAGATCTGGAGCTCGAGGAACGTAGAGATCATCACGGGAATGCGAGATCAACCATTGTTTGTGATATTCTTCCTTTTCCTTTGATTTTTCTTTATGTTTAGTGGTTGTAATTAAGAGTTTAGAGTTTATCTTAGTGATTATGAGTAGCTAAACTCTAATTCTATGGGTTTGATGTAGTTAATTGGACCTTTACTTAGTTAATTTTACATACTGGTTTAGTTGGCATTCCCATTCATTTATGCATTTATCGCTTAATGCTTTTAATCAACTGATCAGTGATTAATTGAGTTGCTTTCTAATGGATACTCGATAAAGAGAAATTATATGAGAGCCCAAATGCATGACTAGTATTTATTTACTTGAGTGACAGCAAGATTATTCAATAGACATTAAAAGTTGTTAATGAAGGGTCCTAATGTTGTGTTTGATTAATTAAGGTTACAGACACGTAGGTTAACTAATTATGCATGAAAATTGGAGGCGATCGACAGATGATTCTATGAAATTAGGCTTCTAGACTTATAAATTAAATGTCTAATTCATCCGAAGTGTCTAATTGATTAAATAATCCATGTCTGCTCAATGAAATCAATACCCTAGAATTATCTCTCGTGATTGTGTCTCCCTGATAACGTTCATTTATGAGTCTTATTGAGCCCTAAAAACTAAGTTATTTGCTTAGAAAGCGAGTGTTTAGTGTTATTTTTCATGTCATTTAGGGCAAATTTAAGTAAAAACAAGTTTTACATGTGTTTGAAGTCTTGATTTTGTAAAAATAAGTTTTTAGGTGTATTTCAGGTCATTTTTGTTAAGAAAGTGTTAATTTTTGTTAGTTTTGTGTAGAGGCTGAAAAAGGATCCAAATGCGCCCACATTGTGGTCACAACTAAGGCAAGTGAAAGATGATCCAAGAGATATGTGACTAAAATGCGCCAGCAATTGAGAGCAGAAGCCAAATTTCAACTGTTGCAGAAAGAACTCAAAATGCGCCCAACTATGCGATCGCATTTAGGCCATTTCGACAACAGCACAATTGCGCTCACTATGTGGCCGCATTTAGACCTTTACGGTAGATTCTCCAAGATTTGCGAGATTTGCAAATAAAATCAAATAAAATCAATTATTCTCCATCAAATCTCCAAGGATGAAGGGATTTGATCGGCCAAGCCTCTCCACACTGATCTCGATAGAAAAACTTAGGCCTTGAGGTCTATAAAAGGCGACTCAAGCTTCAGTTTCAGGGGAGCTCGGATTTCTACTTTCTTCACCAAATTTTGCAGTTTTCTTTTCTTTCAGCCGTCATACCGATTCTCCCCCAAGTTTTGTAGTTTTCTTTTCTTTCAGCCGTCATACCGATTCTCCCCCAAGTTTTGTTCATACTTCATTCGGACATGAACTTCAAAGAAGAGAGTGTAAGCACTTGTTCTCCTCGAAAGAGGTTGAACAAAGTTAGAAAGAAGGAACAAACTTCTGGTTCTTTATCGCTTTTATTCAAGTTTTGTACATTCTGTTTTTCTTTAAAGTTTAGTTGTTGTTTTCTTCTTTCATTAACTTGTAAGTTTATGTTTCATTTATTAAATTTCAATTCTTCAATTTGTATTTCAAGTTTTGTTTCAAGTTGTTATTGTTTCAATTCCAAACTTTCAGTATAGTTCTATTCCTTTATTTCAATGAAGTCTATCTTTTCTCAATCAAGTTTTCTTTTTATTTTCTGCACTTTAGTTTTCTTTTCAATGAGCAGCTAAACTCCTTGGAGGGGATTCAATGACGTGAATACCCTAAAAAGGAGATAAGGGCCACTATGTGATTATAGCAACTTTACTTAGCATCATTTGCTTTTATTGAGTTTAAGTTGCATTGTTAGCTTAAACTGATCACTTGAGTTAGAATAGTTTGTGTGAGATTCAATATTGAAAGGGTTGGATCGAGCACGTGTTTTCATAAAAGCAATCTAGGAGAAGAGTCTAGACATAGAACTTCACTTACCTAGACATAGAACAAAAACCTTTAGAATCATTGAGTTGTGTTCTTTATTTATCTAAGTTAAAATTAGCCATGGACAAATGTGTTGAACTCGATTCATGGTGTTAAGTGTCAGTTAGGGTAGGTTGCGGAGCATTTCAGTAGCATTTTGTCTGAATCGCACAGAACTCGAAAGAGTCAGTATGCAAGTGCAAAAGGCAGAATCTCTAAAATAGCCGGACCTAGCTAAGCAAGTTTGTAGGCGCATGGTGGGCGCATTTCCTCAGGGTTGAACCAGACTTGAATCCCCTACTTCTCATTATTGGTTTTTTTTTTTATCTTTTCTTTTAGTTCCCTTTATTTTTATTGCACAAAACCCCTGAAACATCTTATTTACTTGGTTACCTTCGATTACAACTTGAAAGTACTTGTGTTGTTAACTGGAAAGTTTTTTGTTAGCCGTTCCCTTGGGTTCGATACTTGGAATACTTCCATATATTACTTGTTTTGACAGCGTGCACTTGCGCTCTTTTGCATTAGGCGTCATCACTCCCATTTATCTTTTGCTTTCTAGTTTAGCTTCTTAGTTTAACTTCTTCAACATTAGATTTTGTTCTCTAAATAAAACTAAAACAAGAGTATTCTTAGTAATTAAACAAATTAAGAAAGCAATCTTCATGGAGACGATACTCGTTTACTCATAATCACTATACTAAAGCTTAACCCTTGCGCTTGCGGATTTTGCATACTTTAAAATTGTGCGCAACACTCATTCATGCCTTGCATTTCAAGTAGAGTTGATGGCTTCTTTAGGTTTTAGTTGCTCTAAGGTAGGCCTTAGATTATCCGTTAGAATGACACGACAAACCCCGTGGGCATAACTCCAAACATTCTTAAGGTTTTTCTTATTCAAAAGACGATCATTAATCTCATAGAGACGATTTAGCCAATTTGTGGCATTCCTTTTTTTCTTTTTTCCTTGTGCATGTGCATTTTTGGATAGATGGAAGTCTTCAAACATGTGAAAAAAGGGGAAAAATTCCATCCAGGACACGTGGCGAACAAGTGGTGGCTAAAGGAGTATGCTAGGCGGGTGCCTTGCATAAGGTGGCACGCATCTGGCGTGTGGCACTGGCTGGCCAAGGTAGAGGTGTGCTTGGGTCACGGTCGTGCTTGTCCAGGGCATGTTACTCGTGACCGCATACCCATTCCAACCCTTTTAGCCTTACTTTCATTGTATATATTTCATTTAACATTGTAATATACTTTCCTTGTATTTTGTTGGTGTATGACTCCACGCCATTTTCATGTTCATGCTTGCCATAGGCATAAATCATAGAATGTACTATATGGGGATGCGACTAGTTGTCAATTCTTCCTACCTAGAGTTATATGCTATCTAAGCCATTGTTTTCCCTTTCTTGCTTACTAGCCTATAACATTTGTATGCACAAACGCTTTTTAAAACATTTTCCAAAAGCTTTCTCTAACCTCGTTTTCAAAAACATTTTCTCTACAAGCGGGGGTGGAGGTTCGGTAATACGGTCGTTGGGCCATCGGCGACCCTTTTTCAATGGCTTACTTGTTCAAGGGCGAGAACAAGAGCTGCACGATCGCTTCGTGACCCTTAACATAGTGCGATTGTGACAGTTGGTATGAGAGACGAATCGACTCCTTGAAACAGAATCATAAATCATATCTGCAAGTAAATAGTTGGGCAAGTCATACAAAGAATGATTGATCGAGATTGAAGAGCAACCACTCTTCTTAATAGAACCCCCCGTAATATCCGATTTTTAGAATCTCAGTTGGAGGATATGGCCTCCAAAGCTGACCAGATTGATGCGGTAGTTGGTCTCTTAGACGGGATGCGAGTTAAAGAATTGATGGTGAGGGTCGAAACCCTAGAAGACAAAGCTATATGATTGGTAGTTTTGAGCGTGGGGAAAACTCGTCGAGCTCTGTTGCCCATATAGAAGATCGTGTCAACGGTTTGAACAGCTCATAAAAAGTGTTGGGTCAGATGATTGCAAACCTTTTTGAGGATGTTAAAGCTGCCCTCGATGTTGTCATGGTCAAAGTGGAGGAGCTAAATGCCAAGATCAATCTCACCATGAGAGCGGTGGGAAACCAGGCCCCAACTGGAGGTGCAATCCAATTGAATAGAGTGAGTTTCGAAGCCAAAACCCTTTCTGTGGGGTTTGAGATGTGAAAGCGCTGGAGAACTTCATCTTGGACCTCGAAGAATACTTTTGAGCCACAAATACAGTAACATATGAGACAAAGGTTATGTTAGTAACTATGCATCTAGCTGAGGATATGAAACTATGGAGGAGGTCTAGGTACATGGACATTCAAGTGGGTCGATGCAAAATAGATACATGGGAAAGACTGAAACAAGAACTTCGTTCTCAATTTTTTCCAAAAAATGTTGTGATCCTGGCAAGGAGAAAGTTGTGAGAGTTAAAACACAAAGGCAACATAAGAAATTATGTGAAACAAGTTTCTAGGTTGATGCTCGATATATGTGATATGTCTGAAAAAGACAAAGTTTTCTATTTTGTCGAGGGTCTTAAGCCATGGGCGAAATCGAAACTATATGAGCAAAGAGTACAAGATCTTGCAACTGCTTATGCTACAGTGGAACGTTTGGTTGACCTTAGTCAAGATCAGCCTAGGATACAACACGAAACCAAGATTCTTCTAGTGAGGGACAAACAAATATCTGACACGGCTCCCTCAAAAGTTGGGGAGGAGACAAACCAAGAGGGGGAGACTGTAGACCCTTCCAACAAAGAAGCGATAATAATAATAGGCGAGGACCCAACCCACAATACCATCATAGGCCTTATCCAGGCCCATTTTCCTACCTCATTTGCAAAGGTTCATCGAGTGAGAGACTGTCTGAACCGAGCAGCTCTCCAAGCGTTCACGACTACCCTCGCAACAAACAGAGAAATCGAAATAGAGATGCCAGAGGTCGAAGCACCATAGAATGAGGCGCGATGACAACCCTCGCATGGGGTCCTTGAAATTTCTGTCAGCCCTTCAAAAGAAAATTGATGAGACGAAGGAACCACTAGAATGTGGTCTTATGTACGTAGACACTTGGGTCAACCATAGAGCAGCCAAGAGTACCATGGTCAACTCTGGGGCTACCCACAATTTTATGACAGAAGCTAAGGCATGACATCTAAACCTTAACTGAAGCAGAGACACTGGAAAGGTGAAAGTTGTCAACTCGGCAGCCCTACCAATCATCGGATTATCAAAGAGAGTTGCAATAAAGTTGGGAGATTGGAGTGGACGAGTGGACTTTGTGATAATCATGATGGATGATTTTGATGTTGTGTTGGGCGTGGAATTTGTAAACCCGGAGTTCCTCCTTGAAACTTCTTAAAAAAAAAAAATAAAAAGGGAAAGAAGGAAAGGAGGTTGGTATATGTGTTTTTTTCAAAAGAAAGTAAAAAAAAAAAAAAAGAAAAAGAAAAAAAAAAAAAAGAAAAGAAAAGAAGAAAAGAAAAAGAAAATTGAAAATGAAAGGAAAATGGCCCACCACCAACTCCAATTTTGTTAACCCTATCTAAAGTCTTACCCATTCTGTCTTTTTTCATCAAAAATATCAGAGTTTTCGTGAGAGAGAATAAGAGAAAGAAGAAAGGTGCTGGAGTTGTAATTGAAGAAGAAAAGGAGGGAAGATTTTGCATTCAACCCTGACTACCTCTGCTATTTGGTACGTTTTGAGCTCCACAAGAGGTATTAAGAGGTGAGATTTGATTTCCTTGAAAGTTAACTCATTTTAGAACAATTTTCGTGAAGGAAGCTCGAGCAAAATCGGAATTTATGTTATGGGTTTTTGAAAGGGAAATCAGAGCAGTGTTTTTGCTGTCAAATCCGGGGAACCTCTGGTTTTTGAGACGTTATGATCTGTAGACTTTGAATTAGAAGATGTATTAGGTATGGATGGAAAGATTATTTAATTTCCTATAACTTTCATGAAGAAGTCGTGGTTAGAAATTGACTGGAAGTTGCTTTAAAATTCATGTTAAGTTCAGGGTGCAGCAGAAAAACGAGTCTGGAAAGTGCAGAAACTGATTTTGTAGGAAGAGGCTTTCGAGGTATTTACGGACATATCCTTTAGGAATTTCAATTTCATTCCTTCAGATGAGTTTTAGAGGGTTCAAAAATGAAGAGTTTGGTATAAATTACATCATTTTTGAGCAAGTAATGGAAAAGTTATAGGTGTGTGAGTTTAAGGTATAAAATCTGTAAAGTGCAGAAAATTGATGGGGTGGTTTTTGCAACCCTAGGCCTTAAGTTCGTGAGGTCAAGATTCTAATGCTTGGTTTTGTTTTGTTTGACAGGCCAAGAAGAAATAGGACAAATTTACGGACCAAGAATCTATTATTAACGCTGTGAGTGACAAAACGAATTTCGAAAGTGTATTCTATGCTTGAACTTATGCTTACGAAAATAAAAGACTTTCTAAGAGTAATTTTACTTAAAGACTTTATGTCTCTTGAACACGTATTTATGAGCATATATGGTTTCCTAGAAATGATTTAATTGTTCGTTGTGAGCATATGTTTACTATTTTACCCGAACTAGTGAAAATACCATAATTTCGGGCCAACATGTGTTAGCAAGTAGTGTCAAAGGTTTTCATGTGTTTCTATGAGACCCGAATGAGTAAATGTTTGAGATTCTGAGCCCGAGGCTGTATAGTACCGTGTGCACACAGGTCATTTTCTGTTGTCGACGTTGAGTGTACTCCGTGACAACAATGCTGTCGTGAGTGCTGGGCGAGCCCCACTACGACAAAGACGATGGGAGTGCTGGGCGGGCCCCACTACATCGTAGAATGAGTGTTGATTGTACTGGGCGAGGCTTACACAAACTAGTTTGTCATATGTTTAAAATGGTTAATATTTTTGACACACTTGCTGGACTTCTGTAAAAGCTATTGATGTTATATGTTATGATTTACGAGTTAATAGATTTAAACTCAGTCACTCACTGAGCTTTCCAGCTCATTCTTTCAATGTTTTCCAACTTTCCAGGTAGAGATCGAGTTCCCGGTGCCTGAGATCCTGCCACAGCCTGCTGAACGCTCTACGAGTCTGATATTTTTGTACGTGGTTGGCGTAGTATAGCAAGTCTGCTCGTATTGTACATAACTTAATAGGGATGTGTAGTTATGTTGTATATGGAACTAGTGGTCTTGGGTGTATAAAGCACGTCTGGTCGTGTCTGGCTTGTTCAAGTTAGGTTTAACCAGAACCGCTCCGTATGTATGTGTAATAAGATTCCTAATTTCCTGCTGTGTGGTATGTATAGTATCTCGTATACAGGTATGGATTGTTTATCAGGAATTAAAAGGGTCATAGGTATCGTTAAGAAGTGAAACGATGCCTGTTGGCTTCACGCCTTCCTCCAGGCTAAGATAACAGGTAGTCGGGAGGGGGTTTGACAGAATTTCTTTTGGAACACACAGCCATCTCGATGCCCCTTGCAAAATACTTAGTGATCATAGGGTCCAGCCCTGCCGTAGTCCAGACAGGGCTCAAATAGCCGAATAAGGTGAAAATGATATCAACCCTCCAATTGAAGAGGGGCCTTGCTCACGATGAACCCATTTCATGGCCATATCCATGATTGAAGGTGAAAAATCGATAAAACTAGTGCCTCAAGAGATCTAGCAAGTGTTAAACGAATATGGTGATGTTATGCCAGATAGTCTGCTAAAAGCTCTGCCCCCGCATGAGGAATAGACCACAAGATTGAGTTGTTGCCAGATGCAAGACCGCCCGCAAAGAATGTGTATCGCATGGCTCCTTTGGAGTTAGTTGAACTTCGAAAGCAGTTAGATGAGTTGTTCGGCCCACAAAGGCTCCCTATGGGGCCCAGTGTTGTTTCAGAAGAAGAAGGGCGGTAGCCTCCGCTTGTGTATTGATTATCGTGCCCTAAATAAACTCACAGTGCGCAACAAGTACCCCCTTCCCATTATCATAGACCTGTTTGATCGACTCCATGGACCCAAATGCTTTTTGAAGCTTGACCTTCAATCAGGATAGTGCGCATTTCCGAAGGAGATGAACCAAAGACAACCTACATCACCAAGATATGGGGCTTTCGAATTCCTAATAATGCCCTTTGGCCTTACGAACGCCCCAACCACCTTTTGTACCTCGATGAACCAAGTTTTCCATGAGTACCTCGATAAGTTTGTGGTGGTTTACTTAGATGACATAGTGGTCTATAGTTCAACGATGGAAGAACACTTAATTCACATGGAGCTAGTCTTTGAGAAATTGAGAAAGAACCAGCTGTATGTGAAGCGAGAAAAGTGTCCATTCGCACAAGAGCGTATCAACTTTCTTGGGCACGTGATTAAATGTGGGCGTATAAGTATGGAAGATGGAAAGATCTCAGCCATTTGAGATTGGAAGGTGCCCACCTCTTTGATAGATATACGCTCCTTCCTCGGATTGGCCAATTACTATCGGCAATTCGTTGAGGGATTCTCAAAACGAGTTGGACCGTTGACAGAACTGTTGAATAAAGAAAATAGTTGGAGTTGGACTCCAGATTGTCAGGCCGCTTTTGACAGCTTGAAGAAGGCCATGATCGAAGAGCCGATACTCAAAATCGCAAACTTAACCAAACCCTTTGAAGTTGAGAAAGATGTATCGAATTTTGCCTTGGGTGGCGTCCTCCTACAAGACGGACATCCCATTGCTTATGAGAGTACAAAGTTAAACAACGCTGAGAGAACGTATGCAGTGTCTGAGAAAGAAATGTTGGATGTTGTTCATTGTCTAAGAGCTTGGAGACACTACCTCCTGGGGGCCAAGTTTGTAGTCAAGAAAGGCAACAGTTCGATATGCAACTTCTTCAATCAGCCAAAACTATAGTCTAAACACGCCCGATGGAAAGAGTGTTTAGCAGAATTTGACTTCCAATTTGAACACCGACTCGGTCGATCAAATCAAGCAGCAGATGCCCTTTGTCAGAAGAGTAAACATGTGGCCCTGTGCATGTTAGCTCACTTGAAAGCCAGCAAGTTAAGTGGAACCGTCCGCGAGACCATCCGAGAATACTTGTCAACAGACCCAGTGGCCCAAGCCATTATCCAATTAGCCAAAGAAGGGAAGACACGTTAGTTTTGGGTCGAAGATGACTTACTCTTCACCAAGGGCAATCGTGTATACGTTCCACATTCCAGAAGTCTCAAAAGACTTTTAATAGGAGAGTGTCATAACACGCTTTGGGCAGGCCATGCTGGTTGACAAAGAACTTACGGCCAAACCTCTAAGACGATGTCATGCAATTCATGAAGACCTGTCTTATCTGGCAACAAGATAAGGTCGAAAGAGCGAAGATAGTAGGGTTGCAGGAACTGCTGCCCGTACTTGCAAGACCGTGGAAAAGTGTCTTCATTCACTTCATCACTCATCTCCCCAAGATTGAAGAGTTTGAGTCGATTCTCGTGATTGTGGATAGATTCCTGAAGTATGCCACTTTCACCCTGACGCCGTAGATGTGTTCAGCTGAAATGACGGCCCAATTGTTCTTCAAGAATATTGTTAAACTTTGGGGTGTCCTCGAGACCATAGTCAGTGACAGAGATGGAAGATTCACAGGGACCTTCTGGATGGAGTTATTCAAGTTACTAGGATTGAGTTTGAATATTTCGTCTAGCTACCACCCCCAGACTAACGGCCAAACTGAACGATTTAATAGCATGCTTGAAGAATATTTGCGCCACTTTATTGATGCGAGACAAAAGAATTGGGTCGAAATGCTCGACATTGCCTAGTTTAGCTTCAATTTCCAGAATAGTTCAACGACTAGAAAGACGCCCTTCGAAATTGTATGCGGTAGACAACCACTGATGCCACACATCGTTGACCACCCTTATGCAGGCAAGATGCTCCAAGCTTATAACTTCACCAAAGAGTGGAAGCAAACCTCAAATGTAACATGTGCTTATTTGGATAAGGCATTGAGATGAATGAAAAAGTGGGCCGATCAGAAGCGACAACTACTCAAGTTCCAGGCAGGGGACCAAGTTATTATAAAGTTACGCTCGGAGCAGTTTCGATTTCGAGGAAACCGGGACCAATGCCTAGTAAGAAAGTACAAAGGGCTAGTTAAAGTTATACAAAGGATTAGGAAGATATCATATAGGGTTCAATTTCCTGCATAGATGAAGATTCACCCTGTCATTCATGTGAGCAACTTGAAACCTTACCATCCCGACCTAGATGACACAAAACGCAACAGCATGACAAGACCCCCAGTCATAATGAAGGACATTGTCGAGAAAGAAGTTGAAGAGATTTTAGCTGAAAGAACCCGTCGAAAGGGAAGGCCACGATGAGACATGTGAGAGTTTTTAGTCAAGTGGAAGGGACTCCCAGATGCTTAGATCAGTTGGGAGTGGATAAAAGACCTAAAGACGGCTGCAAAATGGATCGCTAAGTTCGAGTAGAGTCAGTTGACAGAGACGTCAACCCTTTAAGTGAGGGAGAATGTCACGGTCATGCTTGTCTAGGGCATGTTGCTCGTGGTCGCCAGCCCATTCCAACCCCTTTTAGCCTTAATTTCATTGTATATATTTCATTTAGCATTGTAATTTACTTTCCTTATATTTTGTTGGCGTATGACTCCTCGCCATTTTCATGTTCATGCTTGCCATAGGCATAAATCCTAGAATATACTATACTAGGATTCGACTAGTTGTCAATTCTTCCTGCCTAGAGTTATATGCTATCTAAGTCGTTGTTGTCCCTTTCTTGCATACTAGCCTATAACATTTGTATGCATAGACGCTTTCTAAAACGTTTTCAAAAAGCTTTCTCTAACCCCGTTTTCTAAAACATTTTCTCTACAAGCAGGGGTGGAGGTTTGGTAATACGACCGTTGGGCCATCAACGACCCTTTTTGAATTGACCTACTTGTTCAAGGGCAAGAACAAGTGCCACACGATTGCTTCGTGACCCTTAAAAAAGTGCGATCGTGACACCTGGCACCTCTACCTCGTACGTCAGGTGCAACAATTGTGTGCCTAGTGCGTCTCAGCCTCAGCCACTCCTTTTTTTTATTTTTTTAATTAAAATTTCAAACTTCATTTTTCCCTTTGGTTTTTCTATAAATAGGAGGATTTTCACCTCTATTTTCATGCACTCTTCTATTTCTCTTATTCTTTCTTTAAGGTAAATTTCACTATAGGATCCATCAAGACGGTTCCTCTCTAGTCTCTGTATCAATCTAGGTACCATCCCCTTGTTGGAATTTATGCCCTAAAGCCTCGTAATTAATGATTTGTTTAATAATTAATAATAATTTAGATTATGTTATTTGCAATATAATATTATTCATTATATGAAAAATTCAAGGTTATTAGTGTAATCTTGAACAGTATGTGGTTGATATACGAGAGGATCATGTTCAAGAAATAACCTAAAGGGTAATAGTACATCGATAAGGTTAGATGCCTTATCTTAGTAACACTATTGATATGACCCACTTTGTAATAGTTACAAATGATTTAATCCAAATCGTTCATGTGGAGACATGTGAGTGAGGGTATCTTATACAATGAGTTTGTATAAGACTGGACCACGAAATATTTCATCTCTTTTTATAAATCCGTTAATTAAGAGGATTAATATTTCATCAGGATGATCATATGCGGCTCGATCTTAATCCTGATTGAGTTATGAACTTCTGCCTGTGAGGGCATGTCCTTTGATTTGCATGGGTGAGAGTCTACTTCCATATAAGATAAGTAGATGAGTAGTTTCCTTAAGTGCTGATTTCAAGACTTGAACAATGGGGTCCCACCCTCTCACCGGCTAGAGATGGACTTAATTTGTAATTAGATTATTAACAGATTGTTCATTAGAGGATAAGTGGTACTTAAGGTGCAAGATGTAATTACAGAGGTAAAACGGACTTTTGACCCAACTGTGATCACGAACAACTCGTGAAGAATCGACTTGCATGTAGTGATTATATCTATGGACTCAATTTGTCGTACAATGCATAAGAGTGCAACTCTAGGTCTATAGTGGAGTGACCTATAGTTAAGGAATGAAAATTAATTATTTAAAGAGTTTAATTAAATGATTTTGTATCATTGAAGCTTATAATCTGTAAGTCCATAAGGTCCCCTTGCTAGCTCATAGTAACACTAAAAGATCAATTTAGTTGAAAGAAAAATTTGAAATGTTCAAATTAATATTTAATATATTGGATATTTTAAATATAAAAGAGGAAAATATATTTATTGTATTGGATATATTAAATATTAAAATTAGAAATTTTCAAATTAATATTTAATTTGAAGTGTTCAAATTAATATTTAATATATTATATAGATTTAATATAAAAGAGGAAAATATATTTATTGTATTTGATACATTAAATATTAAAAATAATTAATGTATATTAGATATATTAAATAAAATATATTTATAAATTTTGAATAAGATTCAAATAAATAAATATATCGTAGGAGATTTGAATGAGATTCAAATAAGTATAAGATATATTTTAATATATTAGATATTAAAATATAATATTTTAATTATGGCAAAGATCTGCCCTTGGTCTCTATAAATAGGATCCTTGGGTTGAGCCATTAGACATAACACTTATCTCCTCAATAGAGAATTAGAAAATTCTCTCTAGACCTCTTCCTTTCCAATCTTTTGTGGATTTTCTTTCAAGAGGCTGCCACAAGCCTTGGTCTTGTGTGTTCGAGTCATAACTAGGAACACTTTGTGGAGGAGATAAAGACCCACCAGAAATGTCTCCATATTTTCAATGTATGTTATGTTTAACCATAATATTATTATTTAATTCTAAATAAACTCAAACTGATTCCTACGCTTCCGCTTGGGTTTAATTCAATTATTCCCTTCACGCTTGCCTCTGCCTCATATTAGCTTTAGTTTCCTGGGTTCTTGGCTCATGGGTTTCCATTATCTCTTCTCAGTGTACAATTGATTCGAACATGGCCTCTATTGGTACTGTTATGCTCAAATATGTCTCATATGTTGCTACTAGTCAAGCTAAAGAATCAACATTAGCATTTTGGGATCTTGAAATGTACTTAAACTCATGTTTTGGGAATGAGGTAAGTAATTCCTTAACCTTAGATAAATACTTCACCATTCTCTGTTCTTTAGCTTGATATTCAACTGTCACCTGTTCTACAATCAACTGTGAGTCACTTAAGATTAAAAGATTAGAAATATCTATTCCTTTGGTGAGCTTCAATCCTGCAACAAGTGTTTCATATTCAGCCTCATTATATGAGGCCCTAAAATTAAACCTGAGTGCATATTTATACCATTCTTCATCAGGAGACACTAGCAAAATCCATGTTCCAAATCCTTTTCGTTGGAGGATCCATCAATAGAAAGTGTCCACAGTCGGTTTGGATCGTTTGAATGAAGAAAATTAACCTTGGCCTTGGACCTGTTATGGTCGGCCTCAATTTTCTTATGGTCGGCCTCGACCTCAGGCAAGGTCAGCTCCACTATAAAGTCAGCTACTGCTTTCCCTTCATCAATGTCCTTGGTTTATAGTGAATGTCGTATTTACTCAACTCTATCGGACACTTCATGAGTCGTCCTAATGATTCAGAGTTTTGTAAAACTTGCCTCAAGGGAAAATTAGTCAAGATAGTAATTTTATGAGCTTGGAAGTAAGGATGTAGTCTCCTGGCCAAGGTGACTAATGTGAGGGCAAGTTTTTCTACCTGTGGATATTTGGTTTCAGCCCCCACCATGGCTCTTGTTGTGTAATAAACTGGTCGTTGATGACCGCTTTCTTCCTTGATTAGAATAGAACTTATTGCAGTATTGAAGGCTGCCAAGTAAAATAACAACTCATCCCCTTGAATGGGTTTGGCAAAGAGAGGAGTTTAACTTGGATACGTTTTCAAATCTTGGAAAATTTTCTCAACCTCTTTGGTCCATTCAAACTGGAGGTCTTTTCTTATGAGTTTTAAAGTGATGGGAATGAACACTTTACCCCATAGCGAAAGACTATGATTTCTAAACAATTTAGAAATCAATATAGGATCGGCTTTGATTTATTTAGAATTAAACAAAAAATTAGGTTAAGCAAATATACCTTTGAATTAATATGGAGAAAATATATGGCTAGTCTTTACTTCTTGTGTTCTAGAGAATCTTGAGTCTCCACAAGATCTTCCTCACTATGACTCGAACACAGGACTAAGGCTTGTGGGACCTCTTGAAAGACGATGTCTTTTGGTTCAACCCAAGGGTTTTATTTATAGGGGACCTAGGATGGAATCTTTGCCAAAATTAAATAATATATGATAATATATGATATAGTATAATATATATATTTAACATATTGGAATCTCATTCAAATCTCTAAAATCGCCTACAACATATATTTACCTATTTGAATCTCATTCAAATTTAGGATATATTGTTTCCTTTAATATAATGTATCTAATACATAATATATTTTTCTCTTTAATATTTAATTTATCAAATACAATAAATATAATTTTATCATTTAATATATCCAATATATTAAATATTAATTTGAACATTTCAAAATTTTCTTTCAACTAAATTGATCTTTTTAGTGTTACTATGAGCTAACAAGGGGATCTTATGGACTTGCGTATTATAACCTCCAATGATACAAAATCAATTAATTAAACTCTTTAATCAATCAACTTTCATTCATTAACTCTAGGTCACTCCACTATAGACCTAGAGTTGCACTCTTATGCAATGTAGGACAAGTTGTGTCCATGGATATAACCATTACATGCAAGTCGATTTTTCACGAGTTGTTCGTAACTACAACTCAGTAAAAAATTCGTTTTATCCCTATAATTACATCTTATACCTTAAGTACCACTGATCCTCTAAAGAACAATTTGTTTATGATCCAATCATAAACCAAGTCCCTCTTGGGCTAGTGAGAGATGGGACCCCATTGTTCAAGTCCTGAAATCAACACTTACGAAAACTACTCATCTACATTCCTTGTATGGGAAGAAGTGAATTTTATATTGTAAACTTCTGTTCCCAATTCTCTATTTGGTCAAGTCCCCAAAATGGTAGGCTTATTAAATCAGATAAAGTTGTAAAAAAAAACTTGACAATAATATAGGGAACAGTGAAACTCCCTGGATCTTTCAATTTCTGAGGCAATTTTCTCTAAATGATTACACTACACTCCTTAGTACGATTGACCATCTCGTAAGCCTTCAGCTTCTTTTTACTTGACATGATCTGCTTCATGAACATCAAGTAATTCGGTATTTGCTCCAGTGCATATGCAAAAGGGATGTTTATGTGGAGGTGTTGCTTAGCAGAGTGTATGCAAATTCAGAATGGAAACACTCCTAATGTGCAAGTGTACACAGCCTAATGCAGCAAGTGATAAGTATGTTTTATATCGTTCTCCTCAGGGATTAGTTAAATGAAATTTACAATGCTTAGGTTGGGTTTAGTGAGGTGATAGGTAACCAACATAAATTTGTGTAACTAAACTTAAATGACATAAAATAAACAAAATGCTTAAAAGTATGCTTCAATAGCTAAAGAGACAATAGAGGTAGTAACACACGTTTTAAACTAAAGCAGTAAAAATGGGATTGAATTAGGGGTGAAATTATGCTTCATCAAACTTAATGCTGGAGCTCTACACTTGCTTCAACACCCAAAACAGCTAAACTCACGGAATCTTCCCAGATTTCCACGCAAATGGATGATTAATTCCCATTAAACACCCTAAATCAGCTCCTAGAGGTAAACACTAGGTGAGTGACTATCCCTAATCCCCTCAATCATCTTAGAGCAAGCTCTTAATCAAAACTAGTGTTATGCTTTGAAATCAGTTTACTCTTCCCTTTCCCAAGTTGGAATAAACAATGCTAAGATGAGGTGGCCAAACAAATCTTAGCTAAACAGTAAAACACAAAGCATAAGAGTGAAGAAATTGCAAGAAACTACTCCTTCATTAAACTTGAATCAACATAATATCCCCTAATTCTCACCCCAAGGGTGATTAGTTCATACTAAGCATAAAAAAAAAAGCAATAAAACAGTGATTACAGCTCCCAACATAATTAAAAACCCTAGTTACAATGTAAAACAGTACAATAAAAAAGAAAAGGGAAGAAATAACAGATGGGGAAAGCTCCAATTGCTCTTTCTTGATGGTTCCAGCTCCCTTCTAGAAGAGGAACAGCTCCCAATGTGGGTCTTCTTCTCCTTTCTCGAAAATCTCCCCAAAATTGTCTCTCCCAAGTTCTCCTCTCCTACCCTAAACGGCAAAGATAGCTTTTATAGCCCTTCCTTATTGAAATAAGGGCTAAATAGACAGGGCAATGAGGTCTGGCAGCTTCTCATTGGTTTTCAGCAGCTCACGTGGCAAAAAGTGTCCAGCTCAATTAATGAAATATCTCACACGTGCCTAATCTGTACTCTGCTATCAGAAAATGCTCCAGCAAACTGGATCCTTCAACATTTATATAGCTCCAGTACTTCAAAGCTTAGCTTTCCACACTTAGCCATTTTTAACCTACCAAAAGCTTCTGTAAGGTCAAAATAATATAATTCAACAAGGAAATGCACTTCAATGGCCTAAAGGTACTTCACAATTACTTTGTGACAATTAATACATGAAAGCACCAAATCATGGGGTTTCTAAAAGCTAAAATAGTAAAAATGCATAAGATATCAAAGAATAAACACATTAAAACCTCAATCATAGCTCTTATTTTAAGAGCTAACAAACTCCCAAACTTAGATCATTACTCATCCCTGAGTAATGCTTAATCAGCCTAATCCCACATTGAAACAACAACCACCAACTAAACACAAGAAAGAATGGTCATGCATTCAAATGACAACAATAGTTACTGATATAGCAGTCCATTTTTTTTTTTTCAAGTTTGTCATTAAAGCTCAGCTTCCACAAAACTCACCATAATTCTTCCCTCTCAAACCAAGGGTAGCTTCACTCCTAACACAACCCCACAGCTCAACTACCACCTAATCCATCTTTGAATTCACTATGCACCCCTTAAACTCATAAAAAGGAGAATGAGCTCTACTGTTTTCAGCTTCTTCAAATTTTCTTTTTCGAAACTAGCTTATTCAAGAACTACCACTCCTAAGAATCCTACAAGGTAACCTTGTACTAAAGTAGGCAAACATTCATTCCCCTAGGTTTCTCATAGCCACTTAACCTTGTGTAGATTTCTCCTTAGTTCTTAGAATGGCCACATTGGCAATGCAACTCACCTAAGCAACGAAAAACCTAATACACTAGGCTCTAATTCTCCCTTTTTTTTTCTTTTTTTTTCTTTTTTTTATAGATAAAGACTTATTTTACTAAGGAAAACTAGAGAGAACCCTTTTTGTAGTCAGCACCTTCGATTTAAGCACCAACATTTGTGATGAAGGTTGCCTAACAACGAGTCCTGCTACTAAATTGGGCTGCCAAAGCATATTCATACCCTTTTACTGTTCAACTCAAAGATAAACATGGGTATCATGTCCATCTCTGATTTACTAGGCAACTTGGGCAGAGGAATAACTCTCATACATCATTCTCTTTTCTTTTTCTTTTCTTTTTCTATCTTTTTTTTTCTTTTTTTTAACTAGCTAGTAGGAGGCATGAGTCCTAGAGAGAAGAAGAATGCTCCTAGGAGTGATAACTCTTAATATAATTTTTTTTCAAGGATACCTTACCCCCAAACTTAAATTGCTCATTGTCCCCAATGAGTGAAGAAGCAAGGTAAGATGTCCCCCAAACTTATTTTAAAACAGAAGCTAAAGACGATGAACAACCAAACTCCTTAATCCAAGTTTAATGGAGCAAATTCTCAAGAATTGGCAGCTAGCAAGCTAAGGGCACAAAAATTTGCTACAACCATTGGCTTAGAATTAAAGAATTATGGCAAAGGCTGTAAGCATAGCTGAGCTCATCATAACAATTAAGAAAAAAAAATAGAACATACCAAACAGAACTATTGATTTCATTCAAATAAGTTGGCACAAAAGACTGACAACCTCATTTTTTTTTTTTTTTTTTGTTTTCCTTCCAGATTCACTATTCAGGCAACTATAAGAAAGGATTCAGATTACAAAAGCAGCCCAACCAAAAACACAACAAAGAAAACTAATCTAACCACTAACTACTTAACTTAAACTAAAACAACAGAAAACAAGCATTGATATGGCAAGAACAGACATCAACAATTATTTCACAGCCAACTACACAAAAGAACATAACTTCCCTTTCTCTTCAATCTTCATCTCCATGCACGTGCTCTTGGTCATCCTCTTCTTCCTCTACTTCTATTGATGGATTCCATGGATTCAACACAGAATCAGGGAAGGCAGGGAAGGCAGCATAGGGCTTGGAAAAGTTGGCTTGCATGGCCTTTTTGATAGAGATATCCCTACTTTTAGCATAATTCCAATATGCTCTTTGCTGATTGTCAGAATATTCCCATCTCTTCATCAACTAATCTTGTTGCTCCAGCATTCTGTTTATTCCCACAGCTAAACCTCCTTTTCCTTTGTTTTCACCCCTGCTTAACCTCTCAATAGTGGCTGTGTCAAACATTGCTTGATCACTTAGCATCTCCTCAGACGGTTGGAAAGGAACTCCTGCCTTTAAGCAAAGCATTGTGATAGTATTGGGGAAAAACAACTTTCCTGCAGCTTTCTTAGCACAACTTTGAATCTCCCTTGCTATAATCCGTCCAACATCAATACTTAACACATTGAGGATAGAAAAAGTGAGCAAAATTTTATCTCTAGATACAGTAGTGTCATGAGATGTAGGGATTAACCTGTTCTTAACTCCTACCACCTTCACTGCTGCATTTAAATAAGTTGCAGATGGCTCCACCTCCATTTCATTATAAACAGCATGAGGAATGTCTGGGAGGTTGAACAGATTGTTGATGGCAGTTGGGGACCAATCCACCATTTTGCCTTTGACCTTGACTTGAAAACGTGAATTCTCATCAATGTTGGAGTAAAACTCCCTCACTAATGGCACAATTGCTGGCTCAGGCTGTTGGCAAAATGACTCCCAACCGTGGTTAATTATGTTAGCTTTGATGAATAGAGGCAGTTGATCTAAAGGTGTAGCAAAGCCTCTCTCGGGAAAAAGCTCTCTTGCTTTCAACTCTTCATACCTCAAACGTACTTTTTCATTGATGAACCATTCCTTTTGAGGCTTTTTTCGATTGTGGTATGGCTCTTTTCCTTTTCTCCTCGAGATCCGATTGCTGGGTGATGAGATATCAAGTGGCTCTTGATTTAACTCCTCATTTTCTTCAGCTTGTTCTTCATGTTCTTCAGCTGGTTCTTCCTCAACCACCTTCTTTTTTCCTTTAGATTTTGAGGTTCTAGATGACTTAGACCTTGAGTGGGAAGACAAAGAAACTTCAGTACCCTCTACATGGTCATGATCCTCTAAAGCTGCAGCAACCACAATTTCTTTAGTTTTCTTTCCTCGTGTTTTGGCAGGAGCCATTTTTTTCTTCACAAAGCTTTGGCTTCAACACTTTCTTTACTGTACGAGGGTAGGATGAAGAAGCAACTTGTATGGCTCCCAATTTAAGGACAAGGGTTTGCAAAGAGGATCATTAATGGCAGGTACAATTCAAATCAGCCCAAATCCTCTATTTTGTCTTCTAGCAACCTGTTTTTTTTTTCTTTCTTTTTTAAAAGGAGACTGACAACAGTACAACCCTTTCTTTTCAGACCCTTGCATCTGCTTAAAAAGCTCCAACAAACATCTTGCATGCAATTCTCGAGCTGTGCATTATCACTTTATGTCATGTCCTTTCTTTTCTTTCTCAAAATGTCTAATCTTTGACTGAAAAATTCTGCTCTTTCTGATTTAATGCTCTGAAATTCTGCTGCTCCTAGACTTACCTATATATATATAAAAAATTATTAGAGCTTAAGCAAACAAAAGGTAAAGCAAACGAGAGAACTGAACAAAAATCAAATGGGAATGGTTAAAATGCAACAATTAAACATAACTCCCTTATTTTTTTTCTTTTTTTGTTTTCAACTCAGCTCAACTGTCTAGCAGCCTCCTTGAGGCTATATTCCTCTGAAATTCTTCCCCCCAATAATGCTTCAACCTTTGATCATTGACTTTAAATTCCCTTCCATCTTGTTCATCTCTAATTATTAAAGCACCATGAGGAAAAACTTCCACAATAGTAAAGGGGCCAGACCACTTGGATTTTAATTTTCTAGGAAATAATTTTAACCTTGAATTATACAACAAAACCCTTTGCCCTCTTTCAAATTGTTTAGGCACTATTTTCCTATCATGCCAAGCCTTGGTTTTATCCTTATACATTTTGGCATTTTCATAGGAAATCTATCTAAACTCATCCAGTTCATTAAGCTGTAGCATTCTGAGATTTCCAGCAGCTTGCAAGTCTAAGTTCAACTCCTTTAAAGCCCAAAAAGCTTTGTGCTCTAACTCCAAAGGCAAGTGACAAGCTTTACCAAACACTAGCCTATATGGGGACATGCCCAAGGGAGTTTTAAAAGCTGTTCTATAAGCCCATAGAGAGTCTTCTAACCTGCTGGACCAGTCTTTCCTATTCGGCTTTACCACTTTCTCAAGAATTCCCTTAATTTCTCTATTTGAGATTTCAGCTTGGCCATTGGCTTGTGGGTGATAGGGAGTGGAAACCTTGTGTTTGACATTATACTTAGCCAATAATGAAGTCATTGCTCTATTCACAAAGTGAGAGCCCTCATCACTAATTAGAACTCTAGGAGTTCCAAATCTAGTGAAAATAAACTTGTGCAGAAACTTCATTACTGTCTTAGCATCATTTAAAGGACAAGCAAGAGCCTCGACCCACTTTGAGACATAATCCACAGCCATTAAAATGTACAAAATACCTTTTGAAGGAGGGAATGGTCCCATGAAATCTATTCCCCAAACATCAAAGAGTTCAACTTCTAAGATATAAGTGAGGGGCATTTCATCCCTTTTTCCAATGTTTCCCTCCCTTTGACATTTGTCACAAGCTTTGCTAAAGATATAGGCATCTTTGAAAATAGAAGGCCAATAGAATCCTGATTGAAATACTTTGGCTGCTGTTCTTTGGCCACCAAAATGACCTCCATAAGGTGAAGAATGCCAATGCTCTAAAATAGAATGAACTTCACTTTCTGCCACACATCTTCTTAAAATACCATCAGCACACTGTCTATACAAAAATGGCTCATCCCACAAATAAAATTTAGCTTCATGAAAGAATCTCTTGAGCTGTTGTTTGGAAAAATCAGAGGGCAAAACATTGCTGGCCAAGTAATTTGCAAAATCAGCAAACCAAGGGATCTCAACTTCCTGAATTTTAGCTACTGTGAGAAGCTGTTCATCAGGAAAGTCATCTCTGATATCAGATTGCTGAAGCAAAATTTTTGAATTTTCAATTCTGGACAAATGGTCTGCTACCAGATTTTCATAACCTTTCTTATCCTTAATCTCCAAATCAAACTCTTGTAAGAGCAACACCCATCTAATTAATCTTGGCTTAGCATCTTTCTTAGCTAGTAGGTACTTAATAGCAGCATGGTCTGTGTAGACAACTACCTTAGAACCTACTAAATAAGACCTATACTTCTCAAAAGCAAAGACTACTGCCAACAACTCTTTTTCTGTTGTGGTGTAGTTTAGTTGTTCTTCATTGAGAGTTTTGCTAGCATAATAGATAGGGTGAGTGACCTTACCTTGCCTTTGTCCTAACAAAGCACCTACAGTATAGTCACTTGCATCACACATCGACTCAAATGGCAATTGCCAATTTGGAGAAGATATGATAGGAGCAGTAACTAAAGCTGTTTTCAGAATATTAAAGGCTCTAAGGCAGTCAGAATTGAACTCAAATGGTATATTTAACTCCAGCAATGAGCATAAGGGTTTTGAGATTTTAGAGAAGTCCTTTATAAATCTCCTATAAAAGCCAGCATGTCCTAAGAAACTCCTCACACCCTTAACATTGGTAGGTGGTTCTAATTTCTCAATGATCTCAATTTTAGCTCTATCAACCTCAATCCCTTCTTTGGAAATCTTATGGCCTAATACTATGCCCTCTCTCACCATAAATTGACATTTTTCCCAATTTAGAACCAAATGAGTCTCTTCACATCTCTTTAAAACTTTTCCCAAATTCACAAGGCAAGCCTCAAAGGACTCTCCAAAAACTGAAAAGTCATCCATGAAGACTTCCACGATATTCTCAACTAAATCAGAAAAAATCGCCAACATACACCTTTGAAAGGTTGCAGGGGCATTACAAAGACCAAAAGGCATCCTTCTAAAGGCAAATGTCCCATAAGGGCAAGTAAAAGTGGTTTTCTCTTGATCCTGGGGAGCTATTGTGATTTGATTATAGCCACTATACCCATCCAAAAAGCAATAGTAAGCTTGGCCGGCTAACCTATCCAACATTTGGTCAATGAAGGGTAAGGGAAAGTGATCTTTACGAGTCGCTTTATTAAGCCTCTTATAGTCCATGCACACTCTCCACCCAGTCACTGTCCTAGTGGGAATTAACTCATTTGCTTCATTTGTCACAACTGTCATCCCACATTTTTTTGGTACACATTGGACAGGGCTAACCCAACTACTATCAGCTATAGGGTATATGATACCAGCATCAAGCCACTTAATCACTTCTTTTTTGACAACTTCTTTCATGGCTGGATTGAGTCTCCTTTGCTGCTCAATAGACTTGAAGTTTCCTTCCTCCAAATTAATTTTATGCATGCAAAAGGAAGGGTTTATACCTTGGATATCAGCCAAAGTCCAGCCTATGGCCTTTTTGTGTTGTTTTAACAGGTTGAGCAACATCTCCTCATCCTTAGGCAACAAACTTGATGACATAATAACAGGCAATGTCTCTTTTTCTCCCAAAAAGGCATATTTCAAATGGTTTGGCAAAGCCTTTAGCTCGAGGGTGGGAGGATCTTTTATAGATGGCTGCATGGGTGGTGTTTTCCTCTCCCCCAAATCTAAAGGTTCGAACACTCTTTGGAAGCTAGCTACTTCAGCCAAGTTTTCACACTATTCTGTTAATTCACAAAATTCCAAGTTTTTCCCAGTAATCTGTCCAAAGAACTGACTGTGATGCTTCAGCAATTCTTGCTTAGCAGTCTCACTGATTACTTCTTCCAGCACCTGAATCACAGAACATTCGTCCAAATCAGTGGTATACTTCATTGTGTCATAGATGCTGAATTTTACTTGTTGATCATTCATTTTCAAAGTAATGGTTCCTTCATAAACATCCACCACAGTTCTCCCTGTTTTAAGGAAAGGTCTCCCTAGGATTATAGGCACTTCTTTATCTGCTTCATAATCTAAAATTATGAAATCAGCAGGAAAAATGAACTTGTCCACCTGAACTAAAATGTCCTCTATCTTTCCTTCAGGGTGGGTTATGGACCTATCAGCTAATTGGAGAGTGACAGTTGTGGGTCTTGCTTCACCTATGCCTAATCTCTTATAAATGGACAAGGGCATAAGGTTTATGCTAGCTCCTAAGTCACACAAAGCTCTTCCAAGTTCCTTTCGTCCAATAGAAACAGGTATGGTGAAGGATTCAGGGTCTTTCTCCTTGTTTGGGATCTTTTTTCTCAAAATGGCACTACACTCCTCATTTAAGGAAACTACCTTAAATTCCTCAAATCTTTTCTTCCTGTCAAGACATTTTTAAGAAACTTCATATAATTAGGCATTTGCCTCAAAGCATCCACCAATGGTATGTTTATATGAATTTCTTTCAAAATGTCCATGAACTTCTGAAAGTGAGCTTCTTCTTTTCTTTTTCTCAACCTTTGAGGAAATGGTGGAGCATGTGGTTTAAACTCTGGAATGGGAGTAGCTACACACTGATTTTCTCTTGAAGGTTCAGCTCTAGGTGTAATCTCAAATTCCTCATTCTCTCTCCCTTTATTCTCATTTTGCTTTTCTTTCTTTTCCTCCTCAACTTGGACAGCAGTGTCTTTCACTTTCTGTTTTCTCTTATGAACTTCCACTTCCTCAGCTAATGGCTTCCCACTTCTCAACTCTATGGCTTGCACTTGCTCTTTCCCCTCTCTTTTTGGATTTTCAGTATCAGAGGGAAGCTTACCTTGAGGCCTTGCCCTTAGCTCATTAGCTAGTTGACCCATTTGCAATTCTAGACTTCTCAAGGAAGCTTGCTGACTTTGAATAACAGCATCATTTTTTGCCATATATTCCTTCATCAAGCTCTCAAGAGACGTACCTGGAATATGTTGAGGGGGCATTGCTTTTTGCTGCTGTTGGGGCATAGGTGGGTGATTTCCATAGGCTTGGTAACCTTGATGCCCAAAACCTGGTGGGTAATTCACTTTTTGCTGTACTTGAGGGGCTTGAGAATTACTTTCTTGACCTCCCCAAGTAAAGTTTGGGTGATTCCTCCATCCTGGGTTATAGGTATTGGAGTAGGGATTGTTCCTCTGCTGGTTTTGGTTCCCAATATAGCAGACTGAAGCAGGATTGCTGGGGCAAAATTCAAAAGTATGACCCTCACCACAGTAAACACAAGAGTCTGTACTTACTTGGTTTACAACGCTGCATTCTGCACATTTGGGGCATTTTGGGCGATATTTCCCACAATCAAATTTTTCAGCATGTTGGCCATGGATGAGATTTGGGCATTTATAGCAGTTAAGGCATCCAATTCCAAAACTCCTTTGTTTTTCTTACCTGAGTTACTCCTTGAATCAGCCCACTGACAGTTGTTTGATGATATCCTTTCAAGGATTTCATGGGCTTCATTATAGGTCTTTGATAATAGAGCCCCATTAGCTGAAGCATCCACAACATGCTTATTGGTTGTGTTTAACCCATGGTAGAATGTCTCCATTTGAATACAATGAGGGAGTCCATGGTGAGGGCATTTTCTAAGCAATTCCTTGAATCTCTCCCATGCCTCACTCAAGGTCTCATCATCAAGCTGCTGGAAAGCCACAATCTCATTTCTAAATCTAGCATTCCTAGTAGGTGGGAAGTATTTAATGAGAAATTTTTCAGCAAGAGTGTTCCAAGAATCTACTGCTCCTGGAGGTAATGCATTCAACCATGTCTTGGCTGCATCTCTAAGGGAGTAAGGAAACAAACTCAACCTTAGGGCATCCTTAGACACTCCTGGCATTATAAAAGAATCACTAACCCCTAGGAAGGATTTCAAATGCAAATGAGGGTCCTCAGATGGTAATCCATGGAACTGTCCTATGGTTTGGAGCATTTGAAACATGACTGGTTTAAGCTCAAAAGTAGGGGCTTGAATTGCAAGTCTAATTATCCCTGGATTTAACTCATCAACCAAGGGATTGGCATATGTTCTAATGGCTCTCTCTCTGTCATCTGCTAAGACAATAACATTAGCATGAACCATAGCCTGAGGTTCAACTAAGGGTGCTCTAAATCTTCCAGGATCTTGCTGTTGGTTTTCAGGGTTATTTTGAGGATTATTAGGATCTAAGTGACCTCCACGTAAATCTTCCATTCTTTCCCTTTGAACCCTCCTTCTTCTATGAAATGTTCTCTCAGGCTCAGGATCCAAAAAAAATTGTAACCCTAGAAAATCATTCATACACAATTACAACACCTGAAAAACAGAGAAAACACTTTAGTTAAACCTTTCTTTCAGCTCAAAATCACTAAAAACAACTCAAACAAAGTAAAAATCTCACTAATCCCCGGCAACGGCACCAAAAACTTGTTGCTTAGCAGAGTGTATGCAAATTCAGAATGGAAACACTCCTAATGTGCAAGTGTACACAGCCTAATGCAACAAGTGATAAGTATGTTTTATATCGTTCTTCTCAGGGATTAGTTAAATGAAATTTACAATGCTTAGGTTGGGTTTAGTGAGGTGATAGGTAACCAACATAAATTTGTGTAACTAAGCTTAAATGACATAAAATAAACAAAATGCTTAAAAGTATGCTTCAATAGCTAAAGAGACAGTAGAGGTAGTAACACACATTTTAAACTAAAGCAGTAAAAAGGGGATTGAATTAGGGGTGAAATTATGCTTCATCAAACTTAATGCTGGAGCTCTACACTTGCTTCAACACCCAAAACATCTAAACTCTCGGAATCTTCCCAGATTTCCTCACAAATGGATGATTAATTCCCATTAAACACCCTAAATCAGCTCGTAGCTGTAAACACTAGGTGAGTGACTATCCCTAATCCCCTCAATCACCTTAGAGCAAGCTCTTAATCAGAACTAGTGTTATGCTTTGAAATTGGTTTACTCTTCCCTTTCCCAAGTTGGAATAAACAATGCTAAGATGAGGTGGCCAAACAAATCTTAGCTAAACAGTAAAACACAAAGCATAAGAGTGAAGAAATTGCAAGAAACTACTCCTTCATTAAACTTGAATCAACATAATATCCCCTAATTCTCACCCCAAGGGTGATTAGTTCATACTAAGCATAAAAGAAAGCAATAAAACAGTGATTACAGCTCCCAACATAATTAAAAACCCTAGTTACAATGTAAAACAGTATAATAAAAAACAAAAGGAAAGAAATAACAGATGGGGAAAAGCTCCAATTGCTCTTTCTTGATGGTTCCAGCTCCCTTCCAGAAGAGGAACAGCTCCCAATGTGGGTCTTCTTCTCCTTTCTCGAAAATCTCCCCAAAATTGTCTCTCCCAAGTTCTCATATCCTACCCTAAATGGCAAAGACAGCTTTTATACCCCTTCCTTATTGAAATAAGGGCTGAATAGACAGGGCAATGAGGTCTGGCAGCTTCTCATTGGTTTTCAGCAGCTCACGTGGCAAAAAGTGTCCAGCTCCATTAATGAAATATCTCAAACGTGCCTAATCTATACTCTGCTATCAGAAAATGCTCCAGCAAACTGGATCCTTCAACATTTATATAGCTTCAGTACTTCAAAGCTTAGCTTTCCACACTTAGCCATTTTTAACCTACCAAAAGCTCCTGTAAGGTCAAAATAATATAATTCAGCAAGGAAATGCACTTCAATGGCCTAAAGGTACTTCACAATTACTTTGTGCAATTAATACATGAAAGCACCAAATCATGGGGTTTCTAAAAGCTAAAATAGTAAAAATGCATAAGATATCAAAGAATAAACACATTAAAACCTCAATCATAGCTCTTATTTTAAGAGCTAACAGGAGGTTTCTAAAAATATCTAAAAACTTTCCAAACTGAGAATCTAGCTTTCTCTTTTGAAAGCGCTAAGGATATGAAATAGAATTGGGAAGTATAGGGATATGAGACTTAGTAGATTTCTCAATGGTAGGTTTAGGTGTTGTCTTTTGAATCTCCTCCTCAGGTTTTGGCCCCTCCTCTAGAATTGAATCCTCAACTGGCCTTTTATTCGATTCAGTCAATGCTCTTCCACTTCGCAGGGTGATGGCCTTACAAGTTTCCCTTGGATTTACCTCAATATCATTGGGGAACTTACCTTTTTGCAGAGTGTTCAATGTGGTGGCCATCGGACTAATTTGTACCTCCATGTTTTTTATGGGTGTACCATGTCCATTGACAATACTCTCACAAATGTTAGTTCTGCTCCTTAATTCAGTGATGAATGCCCCCAACATATCCTCAAGTGAAGGATTCTTTTTACCTTGATAGGAGGTGGTTGCGTATCCTGGAGGAGGCTGCAAAACATTCTTTTTATTAACATAGGAAAATTTTTTATGCTTAAATCATGTTAGTTTGGAGGTTTTAATGTAATTAATTGATTATTTTGTAGGGATTTGAGCATAAGGCACATTTTTGAAAATCCTACATTGAATCATGGTTCCAACGCATCAAATCGGAGCTCATTCGGACACCCGAGTAAAGAGTTCGAGCAAAAATGACCAGTGTTACGCACTGGGTAGCGTCTAGACGATGTCCAAAGCATCTAGATGCTATCGGTAGTCCCCTGAAGACTCACTCGACGTTGCAGAGAGCCCCTGTGACGCTGGGAGCAACTAGAAGCTCCGTCGATTCCTATAAATAGATTTTTTTCGTCCTCTAAGTCATTTGTCTCCATTTTTGGCCTCCAAGAGACCATGTAAAGGCTATTTTCTCTCTGTTTTTTATTAGAATAAGTTAGATTAGGAGTTTTTGATCTAAATCCGATATTTGGAAGGCTCAACTAAATGTCTGGCTAAGCATCCGTCGCCGTTTCGAGGTTGGTTTGGGATTTTTATGTAATTTTGTGAGATTCCAGCACTTTGAATGTAAATTTCCAGCATCTTTATGGCTTTTAATATTTGTGTTTATACTTAGTAGCATGATTGTATGGTTGATCTGACAAATTAACTGTGCAAACGTGTTCATAGCTATGCTAGAAGTACTCGTAGGTGTCCTCGGTATCTAGCTTAATTTGAGTACTAAATAGGTCGGTTGCCATGTCAGTTCATTAGGTATAATTGCTTAATTATGTGTATATGGTAGGCTTTAGGATTACAATGCACGTGTCAATTAATTTCGATTAGCCAGTCTTAATTAATTAGAACGTTCTGACCTATCCCAAGAGCTTAATGTTTCTAATTAGATAGCCTGCTAGATAATTAGTTGAATAACCGATTTAGATGTTAGAATATTCAGTTCCTTAGGGGATGCTCCTACGGGGTCTCAAGGAGTTTAGTCAGTCTTAAATATCTGAAAACTGCCTGATTGATTGAATATCTATGATCAAAGTTGCATTTAATCCCTAATTGCCTCGAATCGGTGTGTGGTTAGATCATTAGCGTTTATTTTTACCGCTCTCTGTTTAGTCCTTTTGTCTCTATTTTATGCTTAACTCCCTCTCAGTTCGTGTGATTAAGAAAACCAATTATTTGAAATCAATTTATTCAGTTCCCTGTGGTTTGACCCGATCCACTATTAATTACTACAAGTATTTAATTTTAGATCGGTATTATAAATTGTATTTGATTGAGCCTTCGACAAGCTCCTTCAAAGTTCATTATAAAATAGTTGGATCTGAAGCCAGTCTAGATACCCGTGCTGAGGACACCTCCTTAACAGCTCCTTGTATCATTCCCAAGCTTTAAATAGCTACTCACCCTCATTTTGTCTTAAGGTTCCTATTTCAGTCCTCATCTTGGTGGCCTTAGCAGGTGGAAAGAATTTTGTCAGGAATGTTTGGGCCAACTCCTTCCAAGTGGTAATGCTCCTAGGCTGTAGAGATCCAAGACAATCTTTTGCCTTATCTTGCAAAGAGAAAGGAAAAAGGCGTAAGTGAATGGCGTCAGCCGAGACACCATTTATCTTGATAGTGCCACAAATTTCTAGAAAATTAAGCAAATGAGAATTAGGGTCTTCAGAAGGATATCCCCTGAATGAGCTATCTCTCGCCATCTGAATAAAGCATGTTTTCAGCTCGAAGTTGTTGGCATTGATAAGTGCATGGACAATCCCAGACTATTTAGTAGGAAACACAAGATGGAAGTAGTCTTTTTATTCTTCTAAGAGAACTCCTCATTCACATGCAAGATTTTATAAATAGTCATGCTAATATTTATTCTAGTATAATTATCACTTTCACAAGCAATAAATTAAACCAACAAAACATGCAAACTTTTTCCAAAAGCTAACGTGCATTAAGAACATACTCGCATGAATGGTTATACGTATAATAAAATTCTAAATTAACAACTAAAACAATAAATTCAATAGCTAAATCAATCCCCTATCTAAAGTCTAACCACTCATAATCACTGAAATTAAATCTAGACTTATACAGAAATCCATCACAAGAACTACAACTAAAAAGGAAAGGAAAAACTCTAAGTTAGGTGTCAATCCTCGCTTTCGATGCACATCATGATCTTGAGCTTCAAACTCTCATCCTCCAGCTCCCAAGAGTGTCCCTAAGCTCCCAAGATAGTGTAGAAATTGATTTAAGGTTTAGGTTCTTCAAAAACAACTCCCCTTTTCGCAAGCAAATAGTGTTATATTTATAGAAATTGGGACAGCTTCGAGATGCTAGGTTGCAGCGCCTCGACGCTGTCCTTCCAAAAGCATGAATTTTCAAATAAGGCAAGGTAGCATCGAGATGCTAGGTTGCAGCCTCTCGACACTATGGGGAAAACTTCACTCAATTTGCAGCGTTGAGCATCTGACATTGAGACCCTATTCACCCAGCATTGAGACGTTTCCTCCATGGTTTTCTTAGCCTATTTTGCTGCAAATGTGGCATTGAGATGCAACTAATAGCATCTCAATGCCACCCCCTCAGAATTCTTGGCCTAATCCACTCATTTTCTTCACTTGGCTTCTCCATTTATGCTCCATTAGTCTCAAATTCGCTAATGGTATCCCCAAATTCTTTGGTTTCACTCCAAATGCTCGATAACTGAAATTTCAATAAATAAACTTGTGAAAAACATTGAATAAGCCATAAAGACTAACAAAAGTAAAGCCTAGGGATAGCACATTTTGTATGTTATCAACAACATGTCGTCTACATATACTTCCATATTCTTTCCAAGTAAAGGGGTGAACATCTGATTCACCATCCTTTGATATGTTGCTCCTACATTCTTTAAGCCAAATGGCATGACCTTGTAGTAGTAAAGTCCCCTACTAGTGATGAAGGAGGTCCTCTCTTGATTAGGTCCATACATTTTGATCTAATTGTACCCTGAGTAGGCATCTATGAAACTCAACATCTCATGCCCAGCTGTTGCATCCACTAATTAATCAATCATAGGTAGAGGATAATTGTCCTAGAGGCAAGCCTTGTTTAGTTCAGTGAAGTCGATACACATTCGACCTTGCTAGTTATGATTTCATTACTTTTCTAGTTGAATGCTCGTCCCTTCTGCTTTATAGGCTTAAATTCTCTGTCAACATTCAGTCAATGTACCATAATGTCAAGATCAGTTCCTGACATTTCTTCATGTGACCAAGCGAAGAAATCTGCATTAGCTCTGAGGAAGCTTATCAAACTTTCTTTTTCTCAGCACCTAGTTTGGTCCTAATATTTACTCACCTGTCCTCGGATATAAGCAGGATAGATTCCAGCTCTTCTTTTGGCCAACCTCCATCTTGGTTCCTCCTATTGATAGAGGAACTGGTCAGCTTCATCCTTTATTCTGCCAGGTTCTTATTTCGATTTAAGCTATTTTTCAACTAAAAAGTTAGGGTCGGCCTCAGCCTGGATTCCTTGCGGGCGGTGGTCCTTGGGTCCTCCTTCCTCTGGATGAGGCTGAAGTGATCTCATCACTAGAGGGAGGATTACAAGATTATTGTCTATATTTTTCATGTCTTCACTCATTCTTTAACTGTGATGTATGGGTTTAACAAGCAAACTTTTTCTTCTCCAAAGACAACACCAAGTGTTGTTGCCAAAATTCGAATAGGATAAAAAACTCGCTTGACCTTCACATTACAATAACAGTAAAATTTGTTTGATGGGGAAAGACATGGCCTACAAAACAAGAGAGACGTGCACACTAGTGTGGTGCTTGCCACACATGTAAGACCCTACGTTATAAATTAGTCTATTTTAGAATATTTGGGTTAGAGTTTACTTTGAAAAATTAGAAATTCAAGTTCAACTCCTTAAGTTTGGAAAACTAAATTTCTATAATTTTGGAAAAGGAGATTTTAATTAAATCTTTAATTCCAAGATTTAAGAATTTAGTTTATGAAGTTTATTCTCCAAGTTCAAAAAGGAACGAAATTTCCTTTTAGTTAGATTTTTATCCGAAATCTTTTGTGGGTCATATTTGGAGTTTTAAGTTTGGGATTTAGGAGAATTAAAAAAACAAGAAAAAAAGGAAAAAAAAAAAAGGAAAGAAGCCCTAACACATCATCTCTTTCTCTCGTTCTTCTCAAGCAAATAGTCGCCTCCTCTTCCCCCTTGATTTTCTCTTATTCTTTTTCATGCAAACAGCCTCCAGTGATGCACCCACACCCCGATGACTCACACAACAGCTATCTCCAACGAATCTCTCCTGTGTTTTTGACATCTACGCTTGAGACCCACATATCTCCTTCTTTAGTCGAGCCCTTCATCCCACTGCACAAGGATGGACTTGCAGCGGTAGTGCATCTTGAGTGTGAACTCCAACAAAGCCTCGAGCAACGACTACTCTTCACAACGAATGGGTCTCAACTTCGACACCCACGCAAGGACCCATGTGTTTGATGTGATTTATCACCCTCGACAACATGGTTCAACGAGTTACAACAAGACCCATGTTCAATCAGACCTTGAATCGCTTCCTTATTGTGACCCACGCTTTGTTTGGCCTCAAATTGGTTTACCCACAATCTGTATGGCTTGGTTTGGCAAAATCAAACTCGTTTGAACACCAACCAACAAGCTTTTCATCCCTTTAAGCATTGATTGGTAAGTTCTAGCATGTTTTAGACCTTTCGAAAATAAATTTAAGTATTGTAGCCTTGTTTCTAACATATAGAAACCTTCAATTTGCAGTTTAGGATCAATTCGAATGCCTTTAAATAGAAAACATCAAGCATAAGGGCTCTTTCGGTAAGTTTTAATGTGTATAAGACCTTTGGCAAATCACTTTAGGTGTTATAGCTTGGGTTGTAATGCATGAGAGCCTTCTATTTGCAGTTTCAAACCAATTCGATCTCATTCTAACACTCTCATCACGTATTCGAGCTCGTTTGGTGTAGTTCGATAAGCTTTAGTGCTTTTTAAATCCTTTTGAACTCAAGTTAAGTGTTGTTGGCTAAATTATAACCATTGAAACCCTCGTTCTTATAGTTTCAAATCAGTTCATACACCTTCAAACTCGACCAGTAAGGTGCAAGGCTTGTTCTAGTAAGTTTAGAGTGTTTTAGCCTTTCAAATTCCTTTGTTAAATGTTGTAAAATGGTACCTAATCATTGGGAAACTCTTAAATGTAGTTCGAGCACTCCAAGTAATTGCCCACGTTATTCTCGGTAAGGATTAGGTGATAAGGCTTTTACCTAGACCCTTTTTAGTTGAGTTTGAGGAGTTGTGAGGTAGTTGCTTAATCTTGGAATTTCCTTTTGTAGATCAGTTGGGTTCTGGAGTGTTCGCTTTATCATTTAAGGATAAAATCTAACTTGACTCGTTGTTTAGGAGCCTTTGGAATATTTTGGATCACTTTAAGTAAGTAGAATTCTACCTGATGAGTCTATTTGAATGTGTGAAGCATGTTGTATGTTTTCTTACGATGTTATTATGTGATCTATGCATCTCTCCATGAGCTGTTATGAGTTATATGTTCTGATATGTGTGAGTTGTTATGATGTTAAGTTATTTACCCTCGTGGTTTGGAGCATGCCGAATGTTGAGACTGCTTGAGATTGTGTGATGCTATGATGTTTATATTGAAAACATGAAATTGTGGATAGTGGGTTGTAAGCATGGTCTAGAAAGCATATTTAGGATTGCATTCTGAGTTGTTGTGAGCCTGATTAGTGAGGTCAGAGGACCTTGAGTTTATGATAAAAGAGGATGCTATGGTCTCAAGTATAAATGGTCAAGGACTAGCATTGTGTTGAAAGGATATGAAATGGATATCAGGGTCTCGGGTGTAAATGGTCAGGGACTGGTATTGTTTACGAAAAGTAAGTGAATATCAAGGCCTCGGGTACAAATGGTCGAGGGTTGATATGTCACTATTGGGTGCTGGGCCTCGGGTATAAATGGTTGAGGGTTGACATGCCAGTATTGGATAAAGAGGATCATCGAGGCCTTGGGTATAAATGGTCAAGAGTCGGTGTGATGAGTCTTGAGGCAAGTATTGAGGTCTTGTGTATAAATGGTCAAGGGTCAATACGTTGTTAGTCATCGAGGTCTTGGGTACAAATGGTCAAAGGTCAATGCACAGTTTGAGGCCTTGGGTAAAAATGGTCAAGCCGAGCTTTGTAGAGAATCGTTGAGGACCTGGGTATAAATGGTCAGGGGTCAATGCAACTCGAAAGGTCAGTCTTAGAGAGTTTTTGTAACGGCTAACTATGAGGGTTGAGTGAGCTTGTGGAGCTTGAGTGGAGTTAGTCTGCATGGTATGATGCAGGATTTCGTGTGTTCGGCAATTCTCATGTTTTACTTGTTTATGTGCGTTGAACATGTTACATGTGTTATTTGTTTTTAAGAGCATGTTGGATGCTTGTGAAAAGCATGTTGTTTGTCTGCTTGGTGGCTCATTAGGTGTGAGCTACTTATTGAGTACGCGTTATGTACTGATTCACCAACAGTTTGCAAGTGACTAGGGTTTTCATGAGCTTGGTGGTGAGGAGGAGACGTTAGAAGAGGCCATCAACGAGACTTTAGCTTTTTGATAGAAGTTTCTTTGAATTTAGTAGATATGTCCTTAGTTGAATTTGAACACATGCTATGTGTATGCTTATTTTGTCCATTCTTTATCTGTTAAGTCTTTATTTGAATTAGATGTGTAGATAGGTTCTTTTGTTCAAGCTTAGCTACTGGACTAAACTTTACTTGCTGTTTGAAATTTGGTTATTAGTTTTGGCGTCTTAAAAAGTTATGGCTTATTTAGAGACTTGTGAAGTTGTTTATACTGGGAGTTTGGATGTCTTTGCTATTTTTTGAAGTTGTGGGAGTTGTTGTTTGGTTACTTTGGTTTTAGAAGTGTGATAGTTTTATCTAACAGATGCTAGGAAAAAATTTGGTAACTTATAGTTACGTCTTTATGCTGCCGAAATTTTCAAAGCATAATGGTTATAAGTTTAGTAGCGTTCCTTTAGTTAGGTCGAAATTTTGGGGGCGTTACAACACATGCTCCGCTTAAGTTAGATCAAAGAATTGGTATGGCACAAGAGTTTAGAAAATGAGAAAGAGCCTACCCACTGTAAGTTGAAGAAAGATATTTATATGAGGAATAACCTAGGATTTTCCAATTCCTTTCCTTGGCCTCAGTAAAGGCCTCAACCTTCAATGGGGACATGTGCTATGCATGGCCCCAGTCCGTGGTGTCTCCGCTTAGTCCAGTTTGGTTCTTTCCAAACCTAATTCACAAAGGAAACGAGAAAGCCTAGGTTATTCCTTATATAAATATCTTTCTTTAACCTACCGAGAGTAAGCTTTTTCTCATTCTCTAAACTCTGGTTACACCAATTCTTTGATCTAACTTAAGCATCAGAGCTTGTATGGCAACCACCACACCAGTGTGCATGTATTTCTTATTTTGTAGGCCACGTCTTCCCCCATCAAACAAATCTTACCATTGCTGTCACATGAAGGTTAAATGAGTTTTTTCCTGTCCAAATTTTGGCAACAATAGGTAGTAACATTAGTTATTTATTCATTAATATATTCACTTTAAATTTACAATATATTCATATCCTTAATTATTGATGACATTAATTATCTTTTCTTTAATATGTTAACTTTTAAATTTATGAAATTAATTTAAATTTAAAATTTGTAATAACATTAATTATTTTTTCATTAATATGTATACTTTTAAATTTATGAAAATACTTTTAATTGAAAATTAGTAATAACATTTTTTTTAGTACAACAAGTGAGGGGTATGGGAATTTGATCCACCAACCTAAAGCGAAGGAGTACATATGTAACGACCCACCTTAGATCGCTACTTGAAGTTTGCATAGTCATGTAAAGGAGAGTTTTAAAACAAAAACAAAACAAAACAAAACAAAAATAACACTTCATGCTAATATGACCAGAAAAAAAAATCTTAACCTGGGATCCCATTTCAATAAATAAAAACTTAAAACCACAACTCCCAAAATACTTTTATTGTAAGACCAAAGTTTCACAACAGAAATAAACTAGATGCGAAAATAAAAGAAAATAAATAAAATAAAATAAAAACCCTAAACAAATTAAAGAATCCAAACAACCAGAACAACTCTATGATCCTAGGGAACAGGAAGACGGTTCTCCATAGTCTAGCCAAGCTAGTGCCTCATGCCACACGTCTCCAAAGTCTACTGGCCACCTGAAAGGAAAACAAAGTAGTAGGCATCGAATGAGTATAAAAATACTCAGTAAGTAGCCCACTTAAATCCAAGGTTCACTGACCACCTCACAGACGTTCCACTTCTGACCTTACTTCAGGTTTACACTCTCTCAGCTAAGTGACACCTAACCTCCTTCACCTACGGTATAGTTTCACTACTAAAACCCTAGAGCCATACTTCTGATCTGTGGGCTTCAGCCCCACTGCTAGCATACAGTTGGAGAGTCCACGACCCTCAAGCCACACTGGCCAGCACCTATCACGTAGTGGGCTCCATCCCCACAGCTAGCATACAGCAAGAGATTCCACGACCCTCGAGCCACACTGGCCAGCACCTGCAATGAAGGACCTTCCCTTCATTCCATAACAAAACAGGGTACGCAACCCCTCATCTATCATATCACATAATCATCAAAGCAAGCATGCTCCAGGTAGGGTGGTAGGTGTCACTAGCCTAACGGTCCTAAGTTATTCCCTAACCCTACCAAGGTTCTCAAGACTTTACAACAACACAACCACATCAACCCGAAGGTCAGGGTAATTAGGGTCTCAGGATTAACTTTCCATCCACATCAATCAGAGCTAATCACGAATTCAAGCACAACATAGGAGTTTCAAACATAACGCCAGTCAAGGTTATACACATGCTAAACCATTTATCTCATAAATTTAAGCCCCTGAATCCAACTACCACATTCTCAGGTAACTATCAACTCAAGATGCAATTCATAACTAACCACCCAGTAATGAATGCTCAATAACAAAAAGATTCCAGACATTTTACATAAATTTGCATGCATCTCCAACTTGGTCCATGCTTAAAATAATAATCACAAAGGGGCTTAATCCAAATAACTACTTACCTCAAGGCATAAACAAATTATAATAGCACAAGCCCCAAAAATCACTTGCGGAAAAATATAAGCACCCCTGGCAATAATGCAACAGCCCAACAAACAAACTGATTAAATTTAAATAAACTTAATCAATGACGCCATACTTGACTTTTGGGGTTTTATTTAAAAGGTGGTGAAAATCTCACCTTTCAAATTTATGGTCAATAACACAGTTCCTTGAAATCTGTGACAAATCCTCCAATCCCAACTTGGCCTCCTATTAACCTTCAATAACCCATATAAGAAAAGAGTTATAACTTTAGACCAGTTTCCTTGTACTTTCTTAATTATGCCTCCCAAATAATCCAAATCTTTACTATGCCAGCACTTTGTTTTAATTTTACTGAGCCTTAAGTTCACAGTCCTACTCGATAGTCTAAAAAAGTCTAAAAAAGTCCCATAATTGTCCCCAAATGTAATGCGTGTCATGTAAAATTTGTCCAATGGTTTGACGTCATTTTTAAAAGATAAATCAGTCCCTTTTATTTCGTTAAACCAATTTTAATTTAGTACAGAACGCTCACCCAAATGAAATGAAACTGGGAGGTGGCTGTACAGTACCGGATATGGGTTGGAATTTTATCGAATTAACTTCAATTCGACAATTTGTCCCCTAATAGCAATGGGTATCCTGAAATTTAATTTGCCCAACCAAAAATTAGCTCATCGGTCAAATAAATCTCAAAATTCTTAATCCAAAAATCAGATCAATGACCCAAGTTACCAAAAATCAGAACACGATCGGGAGCTTCACTGTTCGGGTTTCAAAACACCGATCAAGAGGAGACGACATGTGAGCGCGTGGACAGCGACGAGTGAAGACGGGTCTGGGTAAATTCGGGCTCCGACGAGAGTCTGGTCGGCGTGTAGTGACAAATCAGGCGAGTTGGTGTGCACGACTCGGTTAAAACGGCTTCTGGTCGGCGAGCAGTTCTCTGAGAAAGAAGAAAGAGGCTGCGGCGACGGTTGCTGGTCGGACGTGCAGGTGGCGATGAGGCTCTCTAGTCGGACAACATGCGAAGAAGAAGACGAATGGGGGGTTTCTGCGATTCATAAAATAGGGAGGGAGAGAGAGAGAGAGAGATGAATGGGAATGGGGTTTGAATTTGGGGATTAAAAAAATAATAATAAAAAGAGGAGAGATAGGCCAAGAAGAGGGAAAAGATCAAGAGTGAGGGGGAGAGAAGGAAGGGATTTGATTTGACCATTTCCTTTTTCCTTTTTTTTCTATTTTTTTTAAAAAAACAAAAGAAAAAAAATAAAAACACAACTACCACAACAATCAATACCATTTCTGCCCTTTTTTTTCCACCTTCAACTCCAAATCAAGTTATTCAAATTCAACTTAAATAGTCTTATACAACCTTTAGGGGTCGTTTGGATTGGGGGTATGGAGATGGGAATAATGGTGGGAATCAGCAAGGGATACAAAATCCCTTGTTTGGTACAAGGTTTTGAGGAATGACCATGGGAATAAGCTATTCCCATGGGTTTTGTATACCCATGAGTAAGGGCATTTGAAACTCTTGCAAAAGCATGGGTTTTCTTCATGCTCTTCTTTTCTCTCTCTCTTATTTTTGTTAATATTCATATTTCTTTTAAATATATTTATTTATTCTAATAAAATTAATTAATTTTATTTAAATTAATTTTTATAATCAACCAAATTATATAAAAACTATTTTATAATAATGTATTGAATTAACCTAATTAATCATTCAATTATAATAAATTAATCATAACTAATTGATTGGTTAAAATATACCCATCGAATTCTCATTTATAAAAAGGAAAAAAAATATAATTTTACACCTAAGTTTGTCAAGTTGTATCAATTTATGTATTAAACTTTTAATTTCATCAAATTGCACCCCAAACTTATATAAGTATTGTAATCTTAACTTTAATCTTAAAAAAGTGTTGCAATTTATATTCTCCAATAAGTAGTATTAAAAAATTTAAGTTTTTATAATAATTTATTCAATTAAAATTATACCTTTATTATAATAAATTAATTTACATCTATTTGTTGAAAAGTCCATTAATTAATGCATCATAATTACATAAAATTTATAAAATTAATCTCATGAAAAAGGCATTTATTATTATAAAAATTAGCATTCCCATGTCTACAACCAAACACAGCAATCAATGATTCCCAGCAATCTTATTCCCAGACATCTTATTCCCAGGCATTCATTATTCCCAGGCATACATGAAACCTTGAACCAAACGACCCCTTAATTCTACTAATGACCAAAAAATAAAAAATAAAAATTGCTAGGTATTACAGCATACCAATTACTGCTAAGCTATGCTCACTTTGGTGAAAATTAGTAGTAACATTAATTATTTAAATTTTAGAATATATATTCATGTCTTTTTTTTTTATAGTTGAACAACATTTTGAGGTTGGGGATTCAAACCTCTGACCTCTTGGTCAAAGGTACATGCCAATTATCGGTGAGCTATGCTCACTTTAGCATATATTCATGTCCTTTCCATTAACTAAAATTTAATAATGTCATTAATTATTTAAAACTTCGTATTGCTCCTTTTACTGTTTTACTTTTTACTTATAATTCTGGATTCTTTATTGAATAATAAGCAATTTTATTATTGATGACAAAGAGAATTTATTCTTGGGAGGGGAAGTTATTTTCTTGGTTAAAATACCATTTTGGTCCCTATACTTCGAGGTTCATTCCATTTTAGTCATGTACTTTCAAATGTTCAATTTTAGTCTTTTACTTTCAATAAATCTTAAAATTAGTCCTACTGTTAGTTTGAAGTTTTTTTTTTTTTTTTTTTTTATCTAAATTGGTTAAATAATAATAGGCTATGGGTTTTGTTTCAATAATACCCCTAAACTTTAAAAAGTTTCAAAAATACCCTTGATCTTTCAAAAACTTTCAAAATACTCTTGTCGTTAAGTTTTGGATGGAAACTATTAAAGTTTAGTTTCAATAGTACCCTTGAACTTTTTAAAAGTTTCAATAATATCCTCGACTTTGAAAAATGTTTAAAAATACTTTTATCGTTAAGTTTTGGATGGAAAATGTTAATGTTTCATTAACACTCTTGACATTTAATTTAATTGTGCTCGTAAGAGGCAGTTTTTACATTTGTCTTCCTAACTTATGGATTGTTTGCATATAAATCTTAGTTGTTTAATTAATTAAGTCGTTGGTCGGAAATCAACTCCCTAAGATGTCTCCCTCTTGATTGTTCTCCGTCTTTTATTTTATGTCTTTATTTTGTTTTGATCTTATTCATCTTTCTATTTCTTTCTCTAAATAAAATTAGGTGGTTATATTCATAGTAAATAAGTGAACTAGAACACCAATCTTACAGACGATACTCTTACATTCTTCACTATATTAAAACTTGACATATACACTTGCGGTATTGCATTGAATAATTTTACGCAACACCAACGTAGAGAAAATCATTGCGCACTAGCCCAGCTAACTAGTGTTTTTCAGCTAGTTATTCTATTAGTTGTAGCGCGTCTTTAATTTTCATGTTTAATTCTACATTAACGATTGCTAAGAGAAATCTAGAAGTTTAAAGCAAACACAGAGTCACAACTGAACTTCAAATTCAAGTGTTATTCTTGATGTAATGAAAAACAACAAACTTGGAGATGGAAACGATAAGTAGGTCATCAAGAATTTATTTTTCATCCCCACAATTTGACGTTAAATTCAAGCATTTGGGTAGCTGAATAATTTAAACGAATTCAAGCTAGAAATTGATCCTACAAAGAAAGACAACCATGAATTATCCTTCAACTTCAAAGAATTGAACAAATCTCTACCTAAATTTACCCATTTAGGTTTCTAAATCCATCCCAACAACAATTTAGCCTTTCTTTTTTTTTTTTTTTTTGCCTTTTGAGAGTTACTAGGGATGGTTGTGGTATGTATTTTGGATTTTTTGAGCTTATTTGGTAAAATTGTTACTACGATCTTTCAAATGTTAATAATTCATTCATTCTCATTAATTTTCATGGAGGAAGAATCTACAGAGAGAGGAAGAAGAAGAATCATTTTCGAGTTAGAACATTTTTTAAATTTTTTTAAAGGTCAATGGTATTATTGAAACAAAACTTTAATATTTTCCATCCAAAACTTAACGATAAGGGTATTTTTTAACGTTTTTCAAGGTCAAGGGTATTTTTCAAACTTTTTAAAAATTAGGGGTATTATTGAACTAAACTTTAATGGTTTCTATCCAAAACTTAACGGTAAGGGTATTTTTTAACATTTTTGAAGGATTAAGTGTATTTTTTAAACTTTTTAAAGTTTAGGAATATTATTGAAACAAAACCCATAGTTTAGAGGTATTTTCTATAATATATCCATAATAATATTATTAATTTTCATGCAAGAAAAAACACAATGTGAACATATTTTCAAAATTTATAGAATAAAGGCTAATAGAGACTATTTTTTTTTAAAGAAAAGTTAACAATAAACTGACAATACGGACCAATTTTAAGCTTTATTGAAAGTACAATGACTAAAATTGAACATTTGAAAGCATAGGGACTAAAATAGAATAAACCTAAAGTACGGGGATAAAAATGATATTTTAACCTATTTTCTTTTATTCCCAAATCTCAATACTTATCATATTCCAAATAATTGGTTTAGGGCGTATGAAAATGATTGTCATACCTAAATAAATATCCCATTTATTTATTTAGAGATGGGACTACTTTTTATTTAGAGATGTTTTAGGGCGTGTGAAAGCATAGGGACTACTTTTTATATAAACAAAATATATTCTTCTCCAAAAAAAAATGTTGAAGTGCTATTTTGTCATACATATATCTTTCTATTTAGAGAAGCTACACTTGGGTGAATAGATATAAAGTGTCCTCTCATATGCATTGTAACTTCCACCATGGGCGCTGCCACCAGCGACCACCGCCACCGCCACCGCCGGCGACACCACCCACCAGCAAACAATTTCACCAACTTTTTTTTTAATAATATATCTCTACTATATTCTAATATAGGATAGTTTATAATGTTTTTTTTACATATTTGGCTTTTATGTAATTTAAAATTTTCAAATTTACTTTTAATAATGATAGTTTAATTATTTATTTCATTATTTTAATTAAAATAAAAATAATATTCACATTCTAAAATTAAAATGAAACATATTAAATTAAAAATACTGTTGAATTTTGAGTCAATTTTTAAAAATGAAAAAAAAAATAGTTTTAATGACCTATTTCTATTTTTCTAATTGACGAAGACTAAAACTTTTAAAACAAAATATAAAATCACCATCAAATAAATTTTTAGAATATAAAAAATATATCACATGTACAATCCATGTGAAAGTCTTCTACTTCTTAAAAATGGAAAGATGATGGTTTTATGTTTAAGAAGGAGAGGGATTGCAGCATGAGAGAGTACTTAAATGTAATACTTTATATACATCGAGAGATAACCATATACAGGTTAGGTTGACGTTGCATGTGTAAGAGAGAAGAATGATACATAAAGTTGGGTTAGAGTTTGGTCTAGAATCTTTTAAAAATAATGAAGTTTAGATAAATCACTGAATAAAAACGATATGATTTATATAAATCAGATCGATATTAATCATAATATCACATACAATGTACACATAAGTTCATGTGGGATAATCAACTTGTAAATTATGTTTAAACGCCACAATTGTTGACTTCGCAAAATCCACTTTGTTTTTTTTTTCCCACAAATTTGAAGAAATACCATGTTGGTATAAGCTCTTTTTATTAAACTACATATTTTTATTTTTTTCAGAACTACTGTAAATTAAATTGTAGTATTTGTGAACTTTTCTAAAAAATTAGTCAACATTTTGGTTTTCCAATAAAATTATCGATAATAATTGTGCTAGTGTGAAAATGTTGTATTTTTCTATTCCTAAAAAAATTGTATTTTTCTAATTATTTTTAAGATCATTTAATTATTATTATATAATTAAATTGATTTAACTTTACTATTTTTATAATTCAAAGTAAAATTATAAAATTCAACGTGCATTGTGTTCATTATAAAATTCAACGATACATTGTGTTCATTACTCTAAAAACAACAGAGGAAGTATCTTCCATTGACATTTCGATTTCATAGTTAAAAAAGATATATATTTTTGGTTCCTTTATTTTATCTATTTTTTTTTTAAAAAAAAATCCACTTTTTTTGAAAAACAATTTGGAAAAATTTCATGTACCTCTGATCTCATGGTCGAAGGTATATAACTAAATTAGTTAAGCTTTCGAGTTAGAAATTGAATCTTAAACTTGAATAAATAATTAATTAAATTTAATAGCCAAAAATTAACCAACAAATCACATTATATACAACCAATTAATATACACTCAAAATCAAGTAAAAAATTACAATATCTACACCTAGCAAGAAAATTAAGATTTTAAAAAGTCTCCAACTCAACAATAAAATGCCAAGTCTAGCTAAAAAAATATTCAACATTGTTATGGGTAAAAAGTTAGCTACCTAATTGGTCGACGATTTTGAACAAAGAAACAGAGCTCAATATGGAGCTCAAAAAAGAAGGGTCGATCTCATAAAGGGATCGACCCAGAGGCCATTTGGCCAACCCCTCAAGGGGTTCGCCTAAATTGGCATTGGCCGACCCTTCGAGGTGTCAGCCTGGACCAGCATTGGCCGACCCCTCGAGAGGTCGACCTAGACTCACTTTGGCCAACCCCGAGGGGTAGGCCAAAAGGCCAGGTCGACCTTGGCTGATTCCTTGAGTGGTTTGCTAAGAGGCCAAGAGACCGACTCCTCAAGGGGACGACCTAGTCCAGCCTTGCTTGATCCTTAACAAACAAGCAAGAGGCTTCGAGTGGGAAAACCTATCGGGAATGCATTAAAAGGGTATTAGAAGTAACAGTTAAGGTAATAAAAATGACCCGACAGCCCAACAGAATTCTCGAAGAATGTTATGGTGCAGGGCTGACCGTTACGGTTATACGAATATAAAATACGAGGGGATACGACTCGGAGATATGCAATCATTACTTATTTTCTACGGTCTAAGCTTTCTAAGTGAAAATCTGATTTCTAACTATAGCGTCGGAGTTTAAGTGGCTTAGCACCACACCGATGTTAATTCCCTATTTTATAGACATTTTCAGCTCCCAGTAATACAAATTTAGCGTTGATCCGTCGATCCAAATTCAGGCATCAACAGTTAGCGTCATCTGTGGGGACATTTTGCTGCTTATCGGGAATTAAACATCGAGAAAATCATGAATACCGACATGAACCGTGAAAACAGAATGGTAGATGGAGACGATTTGAATTGGGAACATCACTCAAGGCAATCACGTGAGCAAGCTACACAAGTTGAGGGAACCTGCCCGCAAGTGATTAGGCCCAAGAAGATGAATGAGTAACGTTGGAGCACGTGGAGTAGCAGAGAAGGTCCAAATGATATATCAGAATTTGACTCACATCATGGATATCCTGAGCAAGCCTAATGCCATCATGGAGATGCTGGCAAAGATCGTTGGGAAAATGCCAAGGACGAGCAAAGGAAAAGAAGGTGTGAGCCTGAATCCATCTTTGCCAGTCAACAACTCCGCCCTAGTTGTACGAGATTCGGCCAAAGGGATGGGGCTTGAGGAAGAAAAGGTAGGTGAATCCTACGTTAGGGGTCCGTACACAAAAGAAATGTTAAAAATAGGAGGGAATGACAAAAGGCGAGCATGTCTTGACCTAAAGAAATCAGAAATAATGACACGTCAATCCCATGTGCATATTGTTCGGCTCCATAGTGAAATAAGGAGTTTTGTTAGAGAGTTGCGTGGACACCATGATCAATCTGTGGTTTGAAAGGCCGGTCGGCAAGAAAAATCTGACCTTGGCAAGGACCTACGAGACTTGATCAATCACAAGAGAAGGGAGCAGGCCAACGACAGAGACAGAGAGTCAACCCTAGGCAGTTGAGCTGCAAAGCATCCAGAACAAACTTGGAGACATGAAGAAGGCTCAAGATCATGAGGGGTTGCATTTGAAGAATTTGCGAGACCAAGTTGACTCACCTTTTACTGATGAGATTATGCAAGAAAATGTACCTCCCAAGTTTAACTTGCCTACTATGGCGGCATATGATGGCTCCAAAGATCCAGTTGAGCATTTAGATACCTTCTGGTCGTGGATGGAGCTCCACGGAGTCCGGGATGCTAGTGCCGAGCATTTTCATTTACTCTTGTAGGACCAACTCGAAAGGGGTTCAAACAGTTGAAGTGAAGATCAATAGGTTCCTTCTGTGAACTAGCACGAGCATTTATTACCCAATTTTTAAGGGACGAGATCAACGAAAGCCTCCAACTCACCTGCTTACTATCAAGCAAGGAAGAAATGAAACATTGAGAGAATATGTTTCAAGGTTCAACAATGAAGATCTCCAAATTGAGGGTTACACTGATGAAGCGGCTCTCACTGCTATAGTAGCAGGGCTCAGGGATGAAAAGTTCCTTTGGTCCTTGGGTAAGGAAGTTGTGACTACCTATGAGGATCTTCTTTCCATGGCACAAAAGTACATGAGCGCAGGAGAGCTACTTCGCTCTAGAGGAGCTTTAAAAGAGAATATTACTCACCTCGATCATCAACGGGTCAGAGGGAGAAGGGAGAATGAACACTATGAATTGAAGAAAATGAGACTGGAGGAACGCAATTGATAACACTTAGTTATGAGTGTTATTTGGCTTTAAAAAATAAGCTATTTGCTTAGAAAGCAAGTGTTTAATGTTATATTTCATGTCATTTAGAACAAATTTAAGTAAAAACAAGTTTTGCATGTGTTTGAAGTCTTGATTTTATAAAAATAAGTTTTTAGGTGTATTTAGAGTCATTTTTGTTAAGAAAGTGTTAATTTTTGTTGGTTTTGTGTAGAAGCTAAAAAATGACCCAAATGCGCCCACATTCTGGCCGCAACTGAGGCAAAAGAAAGATGATTAAAGAGATATGCGACCAGGATGCACCAGCAATTAAGAGCAAATGCCAAATTCCAACTGTTGCAAAAAGAACTCAAAATGCGCCCAACTATGCGGCCGCATTTAGGCCATTTCAACAATAGCACAATCATGCTCACTATGTGGCTGCATCTGGACCTTTTAGGCAGATTCTCTCAAATTCGCGAGATTTATAGATAAAATCAATTATTCTCCATCAAATATCTGAGGATCAAGGGATATGATCTGCCAAGCCTCTCCACACTGATCTCAGCAGCAAACCCTAGGCCTTGAGGTCTATAAAAGGCGGCTCAAGCTTCAGTTTCAATAGAGCTCAGATTTCTATCTTCTTCTCTAAATTTCGCAGTTTTCTTTTCTTTTCAGTCGTCATTCCTAGTCTCCCCCAAGTCCTGTTCATACTTCATTCGGACAAAAACTTTGAGAGAAGGGAGTGTAAGCACTTGCTCTCCTCGAAAGAGGTTGAACAAAGTTAGAAAAAAGGAACAAACTTCGGGTTCTTTATCGCTTTTATTTAAGTTTCATACATTCTATTTTTCTTTAAAGTTTAGTTATTGTTTTATTTTTGATTAAGTTGTAAGTTTCTATTTCATTTGTTAAATTTCAATTCTTCATGTTGTAATTCAAGTTTTGTTTCAATTCCAAACTCTCAGTATAGTTCTATTCCTCTATTTTCAATGAAGTCTATCTTTTCTCAATCAAGTTTTCTTTTTATTTACTGCACGTTAGTTTTCTTTTCAATAAATAGCTAAACTCCTTAGAGAGGATTCAATGAAGTGAATACTCTAAAAAGGAGATAAGCCCCACCATGTGATTCTAGCAACTTTGCTTAACATTTAGCACTATTTGCTTTTATTGAGTTTAAGTTCTATTGTTAGCTTAAACCGATCACTTGAGTTAGCATAGTTTGTGTGAAATTCAATACTGAAAGTGTTGGATCGAGCACCGTTTTCATAAAAGCAATCTAGGAGAAGAGTCTAGATATAGAACTTCACTTTTTGTACCTAAACATAGGACAAAAACCTTTAGAATCATTGAGTTGCGTTTAGTATTTATCTAAGTTAAAATTAGTCATAGACATATGTGTTTAATTGCTTAGTCTCCTAAAAGCACTTAGAAAATGGTTGAATAGGTGTTGAACTTGATTCATGGTGTTAAGTGTCAGTTAGGGTAGGTTGCAAGCGCATTTCAGTAGCATTTTGTCTGAATCGCACAAAACTCGAAAGAAACAGAATGCGGGTGCAAGAAGCAGAATCTCTGAAATAGTCGGACCTAGTTAAGCAAGTTTGCGGGCACATGGTGGGTGCATTTCCTCAGGGTTGAGACATATTTGAACCATCTACTTTTCATTACTGTTTTCTTATCTTTCTTTTAGTTTCCCTTAATTTTATTGTACAAAACCCCCAAAAACATCTTATTTATTTGGTTACCTTCGGTTGCAACTTGAAAGTACTTATGTTGTTAACTAAAAAGCTCTTTGTTAACCGTTCCCTTGGGTTTGATACTTGGAATACTTCCATATATTACTTGTTGGACAGCGTGCACTTGTGCTTGCTTTTGGCGTATAATAGACACCCCATCAGCAATACTTCGCAAGAACGGATGGGTCGCAAAGGTCCACCTCCAAGCAAGTTTGAGCGATATACACCAATAGTAGTTCCTGCAGAGTAGATCCTGATGGAGATCCAGGACAAAGAAATGTTAAAGTGGCCAGCCAAATTAAAAGAAAGTTCACATCGAATAAACAGATATAAGTATTGTCTCTTTCACAGGGACCATGGCCACACCACTGTCGATTGCTTCGACTTAAAGGAGGCAATAGAATCCCTAATCTAGAAGGGACATCTAAAGGAATATATGGGAGGAAAGAATGCTCAAGATGCTAATTGACCATCCAGAGTAAAAAAGACCCTACACCCCCTCGAGAGATAAGAACAATTTTCGGTGGTCGTACAAGTGGAGAATCTGGAAGGAAACGGAAGGCAAAAGTAAGAGAGGCTCGGACTACTCGACAAAATTACAAGGTATGTGCGACTTTGTCAACTACTCAAGTTGTGAGCTTTTCGAAGGAAAATGCAATGAACCTACATAACCTCATAATGATGCTTTAGTTGTGTCTCTTGTGATAGCAAATATCAAGGTGCATCACATCTTGGTGGATGGTGGGAATTCAGCCGACATACTTTCTCTTTACGCATTTAATGCTATGAAGATAGGGTGTGAACGATTGAAAAGTCATCCAGACCCACTAATCAGATTTAGAGGCCAGGTGGTGTACTCAGGAGGAAGTATAGAGTTACCAGCAACTTTTGGCGATGGCATGACCAACGCAACGACAATAGTAAACTTCCTAGTGGTAGATGATAAGTCAATCTACAACGCCATCCTAGGGAGACCAGCTTTACATCAATTAAAATTTGTTCCATCTACCTATCACCAGGTGATGAAGTTTCCTACCCCTAGTGGGATTGGAGTAATACAAGGAGAATAACTGACTTCACGAGAATGCTATCGGACGACCTTAAAAGATTCAACAACCAATGTTGAAGATGTACAAGTCATTCAGGAAAACTCACAGGTTATGGGAGAGGTCAAGGTCGATTCTTAAACCTCGGCACCCATGATAGTGGAAGAGCAGAGGTCGATACAGAAGCTGAAGAGATAGTCAAACTTAGAGGCAAGACTGAGCAACGAGGTGAATTGGCAGAGTCATTGGAGTCTGTTCCATTATTGTCTGACTCTCAAAGAGTCAATATCGGAACAAAGCTAAAAGCCACGGAAAGGGAGAATCTTATATATTTCCTAAGGAATAATGCTTGATGTGTTTGCCTGGTCAGTGAACGATATGCCTGGAGTAGACCCACAATTGATGGTGCATCAACTTAATATCAACCCAGACTTTAAGCGGTTTTCCAAAAAAGACGAGTTTTTAATCATGCTCGAAATGAAGTGATTTTCGAGCAGGTTAAGGAGCTTCTGAAGACTAAATTCATACACGAGGTTAACTATCCTCAGTGGCTTTCCAACGTTGTACTTGTCAAGAAGGCCAATGGCAAGTGGAGAATGTGTATCGACTTCACAGACTTGAATAAAAGTGTCCAAATGACAGTTTTCCTTTACCATGAATAGACCAACTGGTAGATGCAACAGCCGGTCATGAACTATTAAGTTTCATTAATGCTTATTCAGGATATAATCAAATTCAAATGTATGTTCCAAATCAAGAGAAAACTTCATTTGTCACTAGTAGAGGGTTATATTGCTAAAATGTTATGCCTTTCGGTTTGAAAAGTGTTGGTGTCACTTATCAGCGCTTGGTTAACAAGATGTTTGCTCATCTTATTGGTAGGAACATGGAGGTCTATGTTGACGACATGTTGGTAAAGAGAAAAAAGGCTAATCAACATCAAGACAACTTAACCGATGCGTTTAAAACCCTACGAAGATATCAGATGAAGTTAAATCCAAGCAAGTGTGTCTTTGGAGTTACTTTAGGTAAATTCTTAGGTTTCATGGTCAACCAACATGGTATTGAAGCAAACCCAAATAAGATACGAGCTATACTCGAGATGGAATCTCCAAAAACAATGAAGCAATTGCATAGCTTGAATGGGAAAATTGTTGCATTGAACCGATTTGTAAGTAGAGCAACTGATAAATGCCTTCCATTTTTTTAATTGTTAAGGAAAAAGGCTAACTTCGAGTGGACGGAAGAGTGTGAGCAAGCTTTTGAACTATTGAAAAAATACCTTAGTTCAATCCCACTCCTCTCCAAGCCTGTTCCAGGAGAAGAGTTTTTCCTATATTTGGCAACCTATGATACTGCAATTAGCTCGGTGCTAATTAAAGAAGTAGATGGACGACAGTAGCCTATTTACTACATGAGCAAAGCTATGTTGGGAGCAAAGTCGAGATACCCATAGGTAGAAAAGTTGGCTTTGGCTCTTGTGGTCCAGCCCACAGGCTACGCCCCTATTTTCAGGCACATAAGGTAACTGCCTTAACAAATTTTCCATTGAGGTAGGTATTTGATAAAGAGCTTGTCGAAGGCTCTATCAAATATATTTATAAACCTAAACCTCTAAAATTTGTAATAATAGTGGCTAGGGTCGATCACAGGGATTGAATTTCTTAGTTCATTTAAGTACCGTAATTACTCTCACTTAACTTTATTTAGAGAAAGAAATCAAATGCAAACAAGTTAAACTAAAGAGCTAAGCTAGAAAACAAAAGATAAATGGAGACACAATAGGAGAGAGATATCCTAGGGAATCAATTTCACCAATTAGACTTATAGCCAAAGCTACCAAGATTTGTCATGCAAATATTCCATAAGCCAAGAAGTGAGGGTATTAACTGACTCTTTCAAGCACAATTAACTCTTATGCAATGTTATAAATCTAATATCTCTATCTAGATTTTAATAACATGCAAGGCTTTAAGCAACTTCTTTTAAAGGCTTCTAAGAGAATTCTCCACTTTCATGCAAGAATTTACAAATAGTCATGCAATTAAGTTCTAGTCTAAACCATACTTTTTCAAGCACAAATTCAGATCAATAAAGCAAATAATCTTTGATCAAGAAATTATAAGCATTAAATACATAAAAGCATGAATGAAACGAAAAGCATTCAATCAAGGTATTTAATCAATTAAAAATCTCAAGTCTAATGGCTACATCAAAATCCCAAGTATTAGGAACAAAGATACTTAAATTCATTCAATTACACCTCTAAGTTCCTAATTTACAGCCACAAAACAGAAACTAAAACTAAAGGAAAAGGAAGAAATTAGCAAACAATGGTCGATCCCACATTCCCGTCGTGATCTCCATGTCCATCGAGCTTTGGACCTTCAAAAATGCTCCACAAACGCTCCCAATTGCTCCCTAAACCTTCAATTTTAGCTTGGAATCGAGATTAGGGCTCCAACTCTCGGATTGGCCTCCCAAAACGGCGCAAAAATGATTCTTTTATAGAAAATCTTGAGGCAGCGTCTCAACGTTGCAAAAAATGATTTCCGCGCATTTTTTACATTTTCGTAGCGTCGCAACGCTATAGACAGCGTCTCGACGCTACCCTGCAGACAACACTGGCCATTTTTGCTATATCTCTTCGCTCGAGTGTCTAAATGACCTCCGGTTCGATGCGTTGGAACCGTGATTCAATGTAGAATCTCTCGAAACATGCCTTATGCTCAAATAACATCTTTAATCTTCTTGAATTTTCAATTAAGCTTCAAAAGGCTCCAATATTCACCAAAATATTCTCAAATACTTGGTTTTGCTCCTCAAGCTCAGTTTCTACAAAATTAAGAGAAATAGGCATAAAAGCTAACAAAATAATCACAAAACTAGCATAAATAATAGGAAATAAGATAGCATAAATACATGCTATCAGTATTGCAAAAGCCCAAGGCGTCAGGTCGGTTGATGAAGTGGGAGGTGGAGCTAGGTGAATATGATATCCATTTCCGGCCCCGGACAACTATGAAAGGACAAGCAGTAGCTAATTTTGTAGTTGAAATGACTCTTCAAGCAAAAGTATGCATAACACAATTTCGATCCCAAGGTATGACTAAGGATGACCTACCTTGGACACTCTATGTGGATGGGTCATCCCATAATCAAGGATGCAGAGTTGGGTTGCTGCTAGTGTCGCCAAATGGAGAGAGATTCGAGTATGCACTAAGGTTCAAGTTTTGAGCTTCCAACAATTAGGCCGAGTATGAGGCATTGTTGGCTGGGTTGAGGGTTGCTAAGATTTTTAAGATAAAAAATTTGCTTATCCTTAGTAACTCTCAACGAATCGTGAACTAAGTGGCTGAAACGTATTAGCCCAAAGAACAGCGAATCGATGTGTATTTGGCGAAGGTGAAGCAACACTTGGGATCTTGTGTAAAGTTTGAGATCAAACAGATCGCCCGATTTCAAAACGCCAATGCAGACTCGTTAGCTAAGTTGGCATCCCCTTACGAGACTGAATTGGGATGAACTGTCTCTGTTGAGATCTTAGATGAACCGAGTGTCCAAGGAAGTGAAGTGATGGAACTCAATGATCCTCCTCTAGGTAATAAGCGCAGTTGGATTGATCCACTAGTTGATTTCCTCACAAGTGGTGAGTTTCCTTCTGATAAGAATGACGGGCGACGATTGAGGTACAGAGCAACCAGATATGTCTTGCAAAGAGGTAAGTTGTATAAGAGGAGTTACTCTTTACCTTTTCTTAAGTTCCTTACACCTACTGAAGCTAGGTATGTCATGGGGGAAATACATGGAGTATGTGGAAATCATCCAGGTGCACGGTCTCTCGCATAGAAGGTGGTAAGGCAAGGGTATTATTGGCCTACTATATTTGCAGATGCACGTATTTTCGTTAGGTCATGTAAGTGATATCAACGTTTTGCTACAATACAGAGACAACCTCCTGACCCACTCACAGGCGTTATGAGCCCATGACCATTTGTGCAATTGGAGGGTAGACCTCATAGGACCCCTTCCTCAAGGTCGAGGGCAAACAAAGTTTGCTACAGTGGCGGTTGATTATTTTACCAAATGGGTTGAGGCAGAAGCTCTTGCAACCATAACAGAGAAGAAAGTCACTGACCTTATTTGGAGAGGTATAATATGTCATTTTGGTATACCATATGCTCTCGTCACCGACAATGGTCGACAGTTTGATTGTAACAACCCCAAAATTTAACCTATTCTAGGGGACATTACTAATCATACAACATTATGCTGCAAAAATTTTGGTAGCATAACGGCATAACTACAAGTTACCCAAAATTTTTCTAATACCTATTAGACAAAAGATCACACTTCTATAGCCAAATAACTAGATAACCACCCAAACTCCAACCTCATAATCACTAAAGGTTTAGAATTCAGTCGACAACGTAAGCAAAACGAAACTAAACTTCTTCAGTCTTCTTCAAACAATTCAATCTTTAAAAGACAAAGCAACCTAACAAATCTATTACAAGCTCCAACTCGAAAATAAATCACCAAAAATGCTCCAACTCGAATAAGAGAAAGTAACACTCAAGCCTCATAAAACAAGTCGCACCGACGTATAATTCAAACTATCCAATAAGTTTATAAGTCTACTATAAAGAGAAAAGGAACAACCGTACTAAAACCATAAGCTCGAGACAACTGTAAATATAAAATGATTACACTAAACTCAACAAGACAACTACTAAATGAATAAGTATCCAACTATGGTCTTTCTCCTCTCATACCTCCTTTCCAGCATCACCAGGGTCGTAGTCATCATCATCACCTACAAAACCTGGTGGTGAGTCAGTACATAACACGTACGGTAAGTAGCTCACATCTGAAGAGTCATCAAATAACATACAAGGAAAAACAACATGCTTACGAATATCATGCTTTCTATAACGAGCAAGACATACATCTCATACAAGCATCACATACAACATGCTTAATTTATGAATGATATTCACACATGTACCATGCTCGTCTCATGCAAATGGAACCACAGCCCAAGCTCAACAAGCTCACTCAAACTCCACTGAGTCACTCAATCCACTCATGTTTAGCCCTCACAAGCTACCTGAGGCTGATTCCTTCGAGACACGCCGACCCCTGACCATTTTTATCTAGGGCCTCAACGATTCTCTACGATGCTTAGCGTTCGACCCTTAACCATTTTTACCCAAGGTCTCAAACTATGCATCGCCCCTTGACCATTTTTACCTAAGGCCTCGATGTTTCTCTAGATCCAACGGTAAGGTACTACCCCTTGACCATTTTTACCCAAGGCGCACTAGTATTCACCCTACTTTCCTTTGTCTCATACGAGGTTCACAGACATCCCTCAATATCACTAGAATACATGAATCCTACGCATCATGCTTCTAGACCATACTCATGCCCAAAACTACATAATCCCCCATGACATGCTTTTGGACCCAATGCTAACAACTCATCATGCATTCACATCATAAGATTACAACTTCAACAAGTCAACATAGTTATCACAAAGGAATATCACAACATGATACAAGTCACAAATTCACCACAACATGCTAAAAATGTTCAACTCAAAGAACAACGCAATTTGATATATACATAAATAAGCAATTTAAACACACAGCATGCTAGCAAACAACTAACAAGCTCAACCGGTAGAATTCTACTTACTTAAAACGTTCTTAAGATAGTCCAAGATATTCCTAAAAGACAAGTTAAAGATTTACAAGTTAGAAAATAACTCCAAATCCTAAAATCCTAGATTGAAACTGAATGAGTGTTTTGGAGGATTTTCTTGCCTAAAAGAGCTTTGAACCTTACTTGAACACTCCAAGTTAAGTCCAATCTACGAACGCAAGTTTACAAGAATTAGAATTTAACTTAAGGCATCCTATTTGAGTTCGAAAAGGTTTATAGCTTGCTGAAACTTACTAACTTACTCCAACCAATCCCGAACTATTGCTGGTTGGTGTTTGAAGAAGCTTGGCTTCACAAATTCGAATTCCTTAGTCAATGGGTAAACTATTTTAAGGTCGCTCGAGGAGTGGATCATGAGCCGAAGTGATTTCGAGTGTGCTCAAAACTACAAACAGCATACATCCAAATATTGGAGGCCATCCTAAACATTTACTTTAAATTTGAAAGAATTTTAATGGCACTAAGACTTACAGAACTATGCCAAAAGAACCGAATATACGCTAGATAGTGTTTGACAAAGCCTATTCCTGCAATTTTGGAGTTATTAAAGAGTGGGTAACTCAAATTCGAGGTCGATTTAGCATGGGTCAAAGTCGAAAATCCCTTAGAATGAAGAAACACTCCTGGTCGAACACCCTCATCGGAGATAAATTATTGCTACTCGTTCGATGGGTCGCTGGAAGCACGCCGCTAGCAAGTATTACCAAAGTTGGCCAGAAATCGCATACCCACGCAGTGTCCTGGTGGTCTGAGTCGTCTCTTTGCTTGTCCTTTGTCCTAGTCAACTGGTTCGCGTCGTCGGAGCACGAATGGAAGAGGAAAAAAATCGTCAGCGATGAAGGGAGAAGAAGAAGAAGTAGTAGAAGAAGAAGAAGAAAAAAAAGGTGATGAAGGGGGGTTTGTGCGCGTTCGGCATGAGAGAGAGGGAGAGTGAAAAGAAATTGGAGGCTAGGGTCTTTTAAAAATTTCTTCCTCTTTCTCACTTATATAAAAAAACCCAATATTTAAAAAGGAAAAGACTTAGCGTTATTTAAATTCCAACCACCAATTATAGACCTAAAGTCTCTATAAGGTTTAGGGAAAATCTTTGGGTAAAAGTGAGTTTCCAAAATTAAGAAATTTGATTTAACTTGAAATCCTTTCGCTAAAATTATAAAAACTTAATTACCAAAATTGACCCACTAAATTCCAATACTCCCCGAATCGACCCCAAATGATACATGCAAACATTCACAACAATTACAAACAAAAGATGGAAGTTAGTTGTACCTGAAGATGCAGGGCTTCACAATCTCCCCACCTTAAGAACTTTTGTCCTCGAAAGTTTGTTGCTCAAAGAGTTCTGAGTACTTTGCTCGTATCTCATCTTCTCGTTCCCAAGTTGCTTCCTCAGTTTTCTGGTTCTTCCATAAAACCTGTACCATACCAATAGTTCGGTTCCTCAACACCTTGGTCTCTCTAGCCAAGATCTTAACAGGCTTTTCTTCATAAGACAAGTTTCCATTTATTTTCAATGGTTATGGATTTAGTCCATGCGAGGGGTCATTCACATACTTTCTTAGCAATGACACATGGAACACATTGTGCACTACAGACAATGCTAATGGCAGTGGCAACCTATAAGCAACTGTACCAATGTGCTCCAAGATCTCGAAAGGCCCAACATACCTTGGGCTAAGCTTTCCCTTTTTCTCAAAATGTAGTACTCCTTTCATTGGTGCAACTCGTAGAAGACATGGTCACCAACACTGAACTCAAGATCTCTACGCCTGGTGTTTGCATGACTCTTTTGCCTACTCTGAGCAGTTTGCATTCTTGCCTTGATCTTTTGAATAGCATCGTTAGTCATCTGTACCAACTCTGATTCTAATAAGATCCTTTCACCAACCTCGTCCCAATGAACTGGGGATCTACACTTTTTTCCCATACAAAGCCTCATAAGGAGCCATCTCAATGGTTGTCTGATAACTGTTGTTATAAGAAAACTCTATCAAGTACAAGTGATTGTCCCAATTGCCTCCGAAGTCTAGCACACAAGCTCTGAGCATGTCTTCTAGAATTTGATTCAAACGCTCGATCTGCCTTTCAGTCTGAGGGTGAAACACGGTGCTAAAATCCAATTATGTCAAGTGCCTTCTGCAAACTTTTCCAAAAGGTCGATGTAAATTGAGGGTCTCTATCTGATACTATTGATACTAGAACACCATGAAGTCTTACTATTTCTTTTAAGTACAACTCTGCCAACTTCTCCATCGGGTATGTGGATTTGCCGGGAATAAAGTGAGCAGACTTTGTTAGACGGTCTACCACCACCCAAATAACTGTATAGCCCTTCACAGTCCTTGGCAATCCAGTGATAAAGTCGATAGAAACATTTTCCCACTTCCAAACAGGAATGCTTATGGGTTGCAACAAACCAGCAGACCTTTGCCTTGCAGTCTTCACTTGTTGACACGTTAGGCATTGACTGACAAACTGAGCAATCTCTCTTTTCATATTATGCCACCAATAATGCTTCTTTGGGCAGAAGAATTACCGAATGTATTATGGGCCTACAGGACAACCCCTCGGGCCTCGACTGGTGAGACTCCTTTCTCACTTTCGTTTGGATTTGAAGTGGTCATTCCAGTAGAGGTCTACCTCAAATCACCAAGAGTTGAACAGTTTCATCCCGAAGACAATTTAGATTCGCTTAACTTACATCTTGACCTGTTAAAGGAGCAAAGGGAGACAGCATGGTTACGGATAGCCAAGTACAAAAACAGAGTAGCTCAATACTACAATTCCTGTGTGAACCAACGAAACTTTAAAGAATGAGATTTAGTTCTTTGGCGAGTTATGCCAAACACTAGAGACCCAAGTAGTGGAGCATTAGGACCAACGTGGGAAGGTCCGTATCGGGTTACAAAGATCATCCGGCCAGGAACATATGAGATAGCTAATCTTGGAGGTCGGTAGATGCCTCATCAATAAGTTTGTGTTTTTATTTTTAGTTGTAATTTATGAATTAAAGGTTATTTCTTTGATTTCCATTTCTTATTAATGAAAGCATATGTTTATACTCAAGCAAGTTGTTTATAAGATAAAGCCCAACTTGCATGAGTGGGGGGGTATGGTAGATCAAGACACAGACAAACGACTAGATTAATCTTTGAAGATTCATGAGTAGATCAACAAAGCAAGAATGCTGGATAGCATAAAAATGATCATTAATACATAAGAGTTCATAATTGAAAAAGACAATATAGTAGTACGGAAAGAGCATTGATCCATAAAGATCAAGAGGCTTCTTCTTCATCCAAGAGAATACCATGAAGAAAGTTTTCGCCTAAGACTTCGTTTTCCAGTCCGGAGAATTGACCAAGGTCAAACCCTGGAGGAAGCAATACTCTTTGAAAGAAGTTTTAAGCCACCCAAGATCCAAGTCAGGTTGACGTTCCTTAGCAATCCGAACTGACCAGTTCATTCCACAACGAATAACTTGATTCTAAAAAGCGACGTATTCTTCAGAGAGTTTGAATGCCTCAGTCAAGTATTTAGAGTCAGCAAGTTTAGCTTTGGATTTTTTGAGTTTAGCTTGCTTCTCCGACAATTGAAGCTGGAGAGCAGATATATCACTCTCAGAGCAGTCTCGATAGTTATCGAACTGGGTCTGGACTGAGTTAAGATTCTCTTGCATAGTTTGTAAAGTTTGGGTCACTTGAGTGTGTCGAGTTAGTGCTCGGTTCAGTTCTTCTTTGGGCACTTGACTTTTGTTAAGATGAGTGAGTTCTCTAGACATTCGACGAGAAGCTACGACTGTATGGACAAAAGCCTATAGACAAAACATACAGTGAGAAGATTAAGGCTTAAAACAATCAAGTTCAGATAATAGACAAATACTTCACATCACGAAGGTGATGCATTACAACTGTGATAGCAAGTTGAGGGTCTCGTAAACCACAATGACAGTCAATGCATTCTTGAGAATAGCTACTTTCGAATAAACCAGCCCACATAGAAATTACGTGTTCAAGTTTAACATTTTCATAAACAGGAGAATTATAAAGACCTGTATAGTCAAACGAGAGAATAGTTCCACGACTAGACCTGCCGAATGATGGAGGAATATTATGGTTGACCCCCCCAACAGAATGGATTGGGGGAAATGTCGAGGATGGAGGGATGCCTGAGGGTTTGAAAGGTGGTACCCCTTGGAGAAGCCCGAGTGCACTGTCTTTGAGAAGGCCGTTTTCATGCCCTTCATTATTAGTAGGAGAAGTAACCATGGGGGTAGTCTGTAAGCCCTAAACTCTCTTTTGATCTTATTGCACTTATACATGAAGGTTGATACATGTAACTTGGTATAGGTTGCACTGAAGGATGACGTGGTAGAATTTGGGAATTTCCTAAGTTGTGGACTATAACATGCACAAAGCTTCATAAGGAGACAAGTTAGGCATTGAGATAAGCATATTAAAATTTGAGTTGAAGTAAGTTAAGGTCATGAGCAAGTTGGGTACATAGTAGATGTATGATGTGTTGAATTCAAAAGCTTTAATTTCTAGTTAAATTAGTTAAACTTGTTTTAGAATTTAGGTGGATTTAAAAAGGGAATTAAGGTCTAAAGGAAGGAGGAGGAGCTGGCCATTATACATGAATTCCTGGATTTTGTTATTAAGGAAGTATGAGTTGTCCAACTCTTGTGAATTCAGCAGACAGCTGGAAACTCTAGGAAATGGCTAATTTCAAACAGCCATATCTCTCAATTCACTTAAGTAAATTCGATGATTCTTGAGCCAAAATCTCAGAAATTGAATGAAGAAGAAGTCTGGAGGAGGTTGTGAGAAAATACGAAGAGGAAGGTCGTAAAAATTTAAGGAAACCGAGAGGTGTTCCCAGTTCTCGGCCAGCAAAACAAGGTGAAGAAATCTAGAGATTTTGAGCTCTTAAGGACGAATTATAAGCTCAAATTTTGAGGTAAGTAAGTTTAGATATTGTATTTGAGGGTTATCAAATAAAATTGGGTGGTTGTCTTGCAAAATTTTGATAAACCCATGCTGGAAGTCGAATCTGTATTTTTTGGGTCAAAAGAGAAGGGGCTAGAGAAAGGAAGGAGGATGTGCTTTCAAATTGGCTATACCATACAGCCAAGTGCGTGCAGTTAAAATGCTATGGGTTATGTGACTAAATTAGATCTATTTTTGGGACAAGTAGCAAAAAGGATTAATGTTATGGAATTCATTTTTCAGGGCAAACGGAGATAGGAGAAGCTTATAAGTCTTGGGAGTCTTCTGGTGATTGTGAGTGATTTTGTTTGGAAACCTATGATTTGATCTTTATTTCTTCAAAAGCTTACTAATGATAGATATTGAAGCATGCTTAACCTACTTTATATTCATTTTTCATTGAACTCCTAATAATAAATGTCGATGTTGATGGTTCAGCATAATTTTAACTAGTTTGTTACCCTGCGTTCAAGCATGAAAATTAAGTTTTGGAAGTAAGTTTTTCTTAGAAGTACCCTGCATTAATCCATTCCAAAACATGTTTCTAACTATTTAAAGCATGCCTTGTATATTATTAACCCCGGTACCGAAGGACACAGAGAAGGTACCTGAGAGGGAGAAAATTTGACCCCCGATATTGAAGGATAGTGAGAAGGTATTCGGGCGGTAGTTGGTATGGCCCCAATACTGAAAGACATGGAGAAGGTATTAGGGGAGGCCAAAGAGCTTAAATGGCGTTCCACGTGCACATGAGAGAGGTATTGAAGCTGTTGGTTTAGAGAGGACTCTGCCACAGCTAGGGTTTGGAAGGGTACCATGCTACGAGTTTTCTTTGTCATGAGTTACTACGTTTTGAAATACCTATTCTTGATTTTGATGCTTTATCTTTGAACGTGTAACTTATTAAAATAGTCACTCACTGGGCTTCCCAGTTCATGTTTTCAACATGTTTCTCTTCTCAGGTAGCAAACGAGTTCCCGGTGCTTAGCCTCAACAAGACCTGTTTGCCACAACGCCTCTTTAGCTCTTTGTATATATACTTTCACATGTCCATAGTTTTGAAATAAAAGCATTCTAGCCGGGTTGTCATAGATTTAAGTATGTTATAACTGGTTATGCAAACCTAGTATGGGAGAATGAATGCATCTTGCTCAGGTGTGTTCATATATGCTACATGGTGTACAGTTTCATTTGAGGTTGAGTTGGGCAAGGAGTGTCGGTAAGAGGACTGGTATTCCCTGTCTTCGCATCCCTTCCTAGGTTAGGCAAGTGAACTGGGAGGGGGTGTGACATAGTCTCTAGAGGGTAAGAATCTGAGTGATCAGATAGCATCTCCAATTCATGTTCCATGGATCTGAATTGTGAGCGCGAAGCCATATCTAAGAATAAATGAACAAAGTCAACGTTGATTATCTACACTTAGAATTCGACTGATAAAATACTTATAACTTAATAAGAGAGTAATACCTTAAGGGTTCACTGAAGGGGTCAGGCCTGAAGATCTTGCCAAAGGGGTCAGAATTAGATGATATTTGGTGAGGAGATTGGGATGAACCAAGTCAAGACCCCAATGCAAAAGTTCGTCAATTCTCCAAGCAAGATCACAAAAGGCGATAGCCACAGGTGATGGATCTAGATTGATGTCATCTACAAAAAATAATGATAAAATAAGAACAGTGTGATATATAAAAAAAAATAAACGGTCTTGGTCGGGAAAGGAAAGAGCGGACTCGCTTATCACTCTAAATTCGGTTGGACAAAAGACAGAGCCAGGACTATCATGAGCAAGCCATGACCACTAACGAAGAAGAACCAATACTTCTTCCAATCCTTGACTGACGAAGGTTCTTTTACGATAGATTCATGGACAAATTGTGGACTAATGTAGTAAAATGATTGAGATTTATCTTTCTGTTTAAAAGTGTGTAAGCAAAGAAAGTCAGTAGCGGACATGGGAGTGCAGTTCCCAACCTGAAGCCAGAGAACACAGCATCCTATAAAAGAACACCAAGCATTAGGAAGAATCTGACAGGGAGCAAGATTGATGAAGGTCAAGAAACTTTGAACCACAGGTTGTAAAGAAAGTCGAATGCCACTAGCAAACATATTAGGATAAAAAGCTACTTCCCCAGGTGGAGGTTGGGCCGAATTTTCTCTGCGATTCGGGACTCTCATATGAATAGAAGAAGGAATATTAAATTGAATACTAAGGTCATCTAAGGTCGCTTAGGTTAGAGGTCCTTTTAGACAAATCCTAGTTGGCTCCTTTCGTGTACGAGCCCTAGGTTTGCATCAACTGCGGGCTTTTTGGGAAGGGGTTAAGAATGAAATTTTCATCATTTAGGTCTGACAAGTTACCGGTTTAGAAGTAAAGAGCCCTAAAACAACCCGCCATAAGGAAAAGAAACAAGGAAGAAGAAGTTACCTGAAAGAGTGAAGGAAAGACAAGGGCTTCAAAGTAAAAAGAAGTGAGAGAAGGAAGAGATCAAAAATTTATGAGAACTTGAGTTTGCAATAAATCCTTATATAGACATAAGGTTGACATGATTTTCGAGACAAGGTATGGTGTTAATTATAGAATACAAATAAATGATATCCTTAGATTTCCAAGCAAAACCCGAGCAAATATGTTTAAGGGGTCTAGATTGGAAGTAGGGGCAACTGTTTATTGGGATTTATGCCCTAAAGCCTCGTAATTAATAATTTATTTAATAATTAATAATAATTTTGATTATTTTATTTGTAATATAATATTATCCATTATATAAAAAATTCAAGGTTATTAGTGTAATCTTGAACAGTATGTGGTTGACATACGAGAGGATCATATTCAAGAAATAACCTAAAGGGTCATAGTATATGGATAAGGTTGGGTGTCTTATCCTAGTAACACTATTGATACGGCCCACTTTGTAATAGTTACAAATGATTTGATCCAAATCATTCACGTGGAGACATGTGAGTGGGGTATCTTATACAATGAGTTTGTATAAGACTGGACCACGAAATATTTTATCTCTCTTTTTAAATTCGTTAATTGAGAAGATTAATATTTCATCAGGATGATCATAGACAGTCGATCTTAATCCTACTTGAGTTATGAACTCCTGCCTGCAAGGGCTTGTCCTTTGATTTGCATGGGTGAGAGTGGCTTTTGTAGCCGATTCAATATGCGTACCATTTTGGGGACTTGACCAAATAGGGAGCTAGGAACATAATCTCACAAGATGAAATTCACTCATTCCCATATAGGGTAAGTAGATGAGTAGTTCTCTTAAGTGCTAATTTCGGGACTTGAACAATGGGGCCCCACCCTCTCACTGGCCCGAGAAGGACTTAGTTTATAATTAGATTATAAATAGATTGTTCATTAGAGGATCGGTGGTACTTAAGGTGCAAGATGTAATTATAGGGGTAAAAAGAACTTTTGACCTAGCAGTAATTACGAACAATTAGTGAAGGATTGACTTGCATGTAATGATTATATCTATGGACACAACTTGTCCTACAGTGCATAAAAGTGCAACTCTAGGTCTATAGTGGAGTGACCTATAGTTAATGAATGAAAATTTAATTAATTAATTTTGTATCATTGGAGCTTATAATCTGTAGGTCCATAAGGTCCCCTTGCTAGCTCATAGTAACACTAAAAGATCAATTTAGTTGAAAGAAAATATTGAAATGTTCAAATTTAATATTTAATTTGAAGTGTTCAAATTAATATTTAATATATTATATATATTAAATATAAAAGAGAAAAATATATTTATTGTATTTGATACATTAAATATTAAAATAATTAATGTATATTTGATATATTAAATAAAAGATATTTATAGAATTTGAATAAGATTCAAATAAATAAATATCGTAGGAGATTTGAATGAGATTCAAATAAATATAAGATATATTTTAATATATTAGATATTAAAATATAATATTTTAATTATGGCAAAGATTTTCCTTTAGTCTCTATAAATAAGACCCTTAGGTTGAGCCATTAGACACAACACACATCTCCTCAATAAACAAAATTAGAAAATTCTCTCTAGACCTCTTCCTCTTTAATCCCTTGTGGATTTTCTTTCAAGAGACTCCCACAAGCCTTGGTCCTGTGTTCGAGTCATAGCCAGGAAGACTTTCTGGAATAGATAAAGATCTGCTAGAAGAATTTCCATATTTTCAAGGTATATTATGCTTAACCATAATATTATTATTTAATTCTAACTAAACTCAAACTGATTCCTACGCTTCTGCTTGGGTTTAATTAGATTATTCCCTACACTGCTAAACTCAAACTGATTCCTATGGGTCAAAAGCTAGATACCTAATTGGTCGACAATTCTGAACAAAGAAACAGAGCCCGATATGGAGCTCAGAAGAGAAGGGCCAATCTCATAAAGGTATTGTCCTAGAGGCCATTTAACCGACCCTTCAAGGGGTCGGCCTAGACCGGCATTAACTGACCCCTTGGGGTCGCCCAAGAGGCCATTTGGCCGACCCTTCAAGGGGTCGGGCAAGAAGCCATTTGGTCGAACCCTCGAGGGGTTGGCCTGAATCGGAATTGCCCGACCCCTTGAGTGGTCGGCCAAGAGACCGACTCCTCAAGGGGACAACCTAGTCCAGCCTTGCCTGATCCTTAACGGACAAGAATGAGACTTTGAGTGGGAAAACCTATTGGGAAGGAATTAAAAGGGTATCAGAAGTAACAATTAAGGCAATAAAAATGATTTGACAGCTCAGCGGAATTCCCGAAGAATTTTATGGTGCAGGACTGACCGTTATGGTCATTTGAATATAAAATATGAAAGGATACGACATGGAGAGGTTTGCAATCATTACTTACTTTCTACAGTCTAAGCTTTCTATGTAAAAATCTGATTTCTAACTTGAGCATTGGAGTTTAAGTGGCTTAGCACCACACCGGTGTTAGTTCTCTATTTTGCAGGCATTTTCAACTCCCTATAATACAAATTTACTGTTAATCTAGCAATCCAAATTCCGGCATCAACAAATATGATAGGAGGAACCATTAACCAAAAAAAATATTCCCCTGTAGCCACTAGAAAACTAGTAGTTAGTCACAAATTCTCATAAGAATAAAAACTTAATTGGTAGAAGATATTAATTACTCCCCTTGAAATCAACTTACGCATAATTTAACTTATCAAGAAATTAGCGAGTAGCAACTTTTTTATTAATTGAAAATTTAAATTCTCAATTGCACATTTATGATGTATATTTGAAAATTAATTTTACTAATTATTCAAATTTAAGATTTAATTGGATAAAATTAAAAGTTTAAAGTTTAAATTTTCTTTAACCTAAGTATGAGGATTAAAAAAATGATATCTTTGATCTTTAAAATTCAATATTGGAACCTAATTGAGAGAATATCTACAATTGTTTGTTTAGAATATTAAAATTCAAATACATGGTGATTCCAACCTTTAACTTATAAAAAGATTATTAATATTTTGGCGCTTCAAAATTACTAATTTGAGAATATTTTCCAATTCAATCATGCAAATGGAATGGAATAAAATAAAGACTAAATACATAATATAATCCGTAATATGTGAGCCATTGTTAATTTGGTTCATGATGTTTTAAAAGTTTCAATCCCATCATTAATATATGAACTCTTTTTCAATCAAATCTTTCTATAATGTAACAAAAACATTAAATTTTATAAAATAAGTATAATGATGACCAAAATATACTTTATAATGGAGTGGAAAATATTATAGTTTAAAGAAATAGACATACCGTATACCCATTGTAACAATCGAAAAAAAATTGTTTATATTTTATTTTATTTATTACTAAAACCTTTTTGAATTATAATTTTAAGATCTTTTAAGCCCTAATTTTTGACTAAAAATTTTGACTGCAAAGAAGGAGAGAAAAGAAGAAGACGTTTTAGACCTTCATCTCTAAAAGAAAAACACAAAGTCTTCTTTCCTTCTTCTGTTGGATTTCTTTTCTTTCTTTATTAATTGAACCTTTCTTGAAAAAAAAATTGGGTTTTGATTTCTTTTGTCCTCTTTCTTGATTAATTAGAATGAAAGATTTTGAAATATTCTTTTGCCTAAAAAGTTTTTGTTTTTTGGTTTGCCTAATTTTTTTTATCAAAGTTTTTCCTCTTAGATTTTTTGGTTTAAATTGAAGTTTTGATAAAGAGGATTTTTACAAAATTTTTCAGCTTTGAATTTCTCTTAAATTGGGATAGTTTTAGTGTTTATTTTGGACTCTTTTTACACAAAAAGTTTACTAAATAATTGTTACCTTAAAGTGTAGGTTATAGTTTTAATTTCTACTTAAAAGGGGTATGTTTCTACTGATTTATAGCACTTTTTAGGACATTTTCAGATCTGGTTTACAATAACAATCTTGATTTTTTTAGTGTTAAAAATCATGGAAAACTTTGTTTTATGAAGCAAAAAAATTTCAGATTTTGATTGTCCCTAATTTATGATAGCTTTGAAGGTTTTAAAAGCTATAATATTGAAAAATTGTTTGGTGTTTTAATTTGTATTGAAAAACATAGATCTTGGCGATTCTTAAGTACATTATTGTAGGTTTTAAGGTGTTTTAATCCAGTTTTTTATGCATTTTTTGTACACCAAGAACCCATTTTTCCTAACCATTTATGTAGAAAATTATTTTGAGTTGGAAGAATGGGTAGATAAAGATTGGTCATTAGACCCTTAAAGATGAAATTTTGATTTTTCATTTGGAAATATTTGCATGTGTTTAGGCCTCTAGTGAAGGGAATAATCGAATTAAACCCAAAGTGGAAGCGTTGGATCGTCTTTGATTGTATTTAAAATTAAACAATAAAAATAATATTAATTAAGAAAACTTAGTTTTGAGATAAATATGGAGAATATTTTGGCGGGTTTTTATCTACTCCACAAAGTCTTCTTGGCTCCAACACAAGATCAAGGCTTGTGGAAGCCTTTTGAAAGAAAATCCTCAAAGGATTGGAGAGGAAAAAGTCTAGCGAAAATTCTCTAATTCTCTATTGAGGAGATGTGAGTTCTATGAAGAATGCCCAATGGCTCACCCCTGGGGTCCTATTTATAGTGGTCTAGGGAAGATAATTAAATAATATATTTTAATATCTAATATATTAAAATATATTTATTTAATCAATTTGAATCTTATTCAAACCTTTTAAAATTCTCCTACGACATCTATTTCCTAATTTGAATCTAATTCAAATTTAATAAATATTTTTTCTTTAATGTATCTAATATACATTAATTATTTTAATATTTAATGTATCAAATACAATAAATATATTTTCCTCTTTTATATTTAATATATCTAATATATTAAATATTAATTTGAACATTTCAAATTTTTCTTTCAACTAAATTGATCTTTTAGTGTTACTATGAGCTAAAAAGAGAACCTTATAGACCTACAGATTATAAGCTCCAATGATACAAAATCAATTAATTAAACTCTTTAATTAATTAATTTTCATTCATTAACTATAGGTCACTCCACTATAGACCTAAAGTTGCACTCTCATGCATTGTAGGACAAGTTGTGTCCATAAATATAATCATTACATGCAAGTCGATCCTTCACGAGTTGTTCGTAATTACAGCTAGGTCAAAAGTCCATTTTACCCCTATAATTACATCTTGCACCTTAAGTACCACTGATCCTCTAATGAACAATTTATTTATAATCTAATTATAAACTAAGTCTCTCTCGGGTCAGTGAGAGGGTGGGGCCCCATTGTTCAAGTCCCGAAATCAACACTTAAGGAAACTACTCATCTACTTACCCTATATGGGAATGAGTGAACTCTATCTTGTGAGATTATGTTCCCAACTCCCTACTTGGTCAAGTCCCCAAAATGGTAGGCATATTGAATCGGCTACAAAAGCCACTCTCACCCATGCAAATCAAAGGACAGGCCCTCACAGGCAGGAGTTCATAACTCACTCAGGATTAAAATCGAGTCGTATATGATCATCCTAATGAAATATTAATCTTCTCAATTAACTGATTTATAAAGAGAGATTAAATATTTCATGGTCTAGTCTTACACAAACTCATTGTATAAGATACCCCCACTCACATGTCTCCACATGAACGATTTGGATCAAATTATTTGTAACTATTACAAAGTGGGTCGTATCAATAGTGTTACCAAGATAAGGCACCCAACCTTATCCATATACTATGACTCTTTAGGTTATTTCTTGAACATGATCCTCCCGTATGTCAACCACATACTGTTCAAGATTACACTAATAACCTTGGATTTTTCATATAATGGATGATATTATATTGCAAATAAAATAATCAAAAATATTATTAATTATTAAAGAAATCATTAATTATGAGGCTTTAGGGCATAAATCCCAACATCTAGGAAGTTGACTTTTGTTTAAGAAACTGGAATTGAGAACTAAAGGTTATCAATCTAGGTAAGTAGTTTCTACATCCCTTCCAAAATAGAAATTTTAGTCTAGCTGTGTTTTGAGTTTGAAAACATGCTTTTCTATGATTTGAAAAACTCTTGAAATTGTTATTGTATGTTTCAATTGTTTTTGCTAAATGAAAGAAGGTGTACTATTTTGAATGTTTTTGAAAACTATTTGATTGATTCGATAGGGCTATTTGGACATGCCAAATTTTTGTTTTGGGATTGTATGCTTATTTTTACAGTAGTCAAATTTTGAATTGACATAATTTGATATGATTGAAACTTCTTTGGTACAACTGTGTGTTGAGTTTGAAAGCATATTTTTCTATGATCTGAGAAACTATTGAAATTGTTATTGTATGTTTCCATTGTTTTGCTAAATGAAAGAATGTTTACTATTTTTAATGTTTTTGAAAAGTATTTGACTGATTCGATGGGGCTATATGAATATGCCAAATTTTTTTTTGGGATTGTATTTTTTTGTAGTAGCCAAATTTAGAATTGACGTAATTTGATCTGATTGAAACTGATTTGTGAGAAGGCACTGTTGAATGAGAAATTTGTCCTGTCACAAATTACCACGTCGTTATTTGTAAATTAATAAAAAAATAATAAAAATTATTAAATTTGGGACCAATTATAAATTGACATGTATCCCAAATTTAATTTGAAGACAAAAGTTGGAAAATGCTAAACTTTAAGACCACATGTCTTCACTATGACCCTTTGATCAAATAATTAAATTTAATTTGGTCAAATTAGGTCATAAGGAATTTGGGTCAAAGTTAGCCCAAATTCAAATGATTAGGCCAAAAGCCAACAAAACTCAAATCCAATGGTTGGACACAAAAGCTATTAAGGCCCAAACCCATATGCCCATGAAAAGCCCTATAAATAGAGAAACTCTTCTTCATTTGGGGAGTTCAGAAGTTGAAAATCTCAAAAGGAGAACTTAGAGAGAATTCAAAAATAAAAAGATCAGAAGACTCCTTAAGCTCTTGAAGATCGAACACTCACTGAACACCAAAACACTTCAAAGGTCAGAAGACTTCATGGCCTGAAGACTTTGAAGACTTTAACTTCGAAACAAGTTACCACGCCCTCGAGATAAATCTGTATTCGAGAACAAGCTGCAAAGCCCTCGAGACAAATTCACATTTGAGAATAATCTACAAAGTCCTCGAGATAAATTCACATTGGAGAACAAGTTGCAAAGCCCTCAGACAAATTTACACTTGAGAGAAAGAAAGAATCAGAGGATCAAACATTAAAAATTATACTACACCCACATAAATCAATACAAATTAAGTTCATTTACACGAATTAAATTCATTTCTTTTGAAATCTCTTGTGAATACACACATTTGTGGTTTGACATTTCTTTGGAATGAAGATTCATGTGTATGTTACACTCACATTGCCTCACACTTAAGTAATTGTATTGAATTTTATATTCAATTTCTAATCAACATTTCTGATTGAATGAATGAATAATTGGTGTTATTGGCAGGTAACCACATATGTCTTGGCTACTCCAATTATGCATCTTTTTTACTCTATAAATCAAAGTATTGAATATTGAAAGTTTGACAAATTGAAAGTTTGATATTTTTTTCAAATGTTGAAATAGTTTGCTAATTGAATTTCTATGATTTGTTGTGTTTTATTTTGAAGAAAATAAGTTTTAGAACTTGATGTGGAAATTGCCTATTGAGTATTTTTATACTCATTTTTTTAAACGTTTTCAGATGAAGGTGCATTTAATAATTCTAACATTGATTAAGAATTATCGTTTTGGTAAAACTCAAGAGGACTTTGATGATCATTAGGATTTTAGTAATCTACTTAAGATTTTTTTGTTGAACTTAGCGTTTGTTCATAAATCATTTAATTGGTTCATTCAAATGATTGTCTTTTTTTTTTTATTTGAATAATGGACTTGACTTTGGATTAAATCTTTTTTTTTGTTAAGGAAGAGTATTTTTATTTTTGGTTTTAGCATCTGTTTAATCACATCTACATTTATTGATAGAATGTTTTGTTTTGGAAATTTCAAACTATTACACCCATAAAGTTAAAAACTAATTCATTTCAAGTGACATAGCACATAGTAATACCTTAAAAAAATTGCCTATTGTTATAGAAAGTTAACATATTAAAATATTGGTATGGTAACTATTGACCTCTTAAAAATTACCATTTTTTAATTCATGTCTTCCTTCTAATGATACTTAATGATTGTAAGAACTTAATTAAAAAATTATGAAAAATATCTTTTAAATAATTTTTTGATCTAAACTTGATAAGGTGTAAATTTTTTCAAATCCACCAACTTCAAATCAGACCATTTTCTTTAGTACAACAGATGTGAGGTATGAGAATTTGAACATCCAAACCTTAAGGAAAAAGAGTACATGTCAATCACCGCTAAGTTATGCTCACTTTGGCAAGTTCAAATCAAACCCTAAACTTAGCTAAATGTTACCAATTTTTACTATCGATTCAATTTTTACTAATTCACCCACAAATTTTAACAAAAAGTAGCGGAAAAATCTCCAAAAAACATTTATTACAATAAAAATAAAGTTTTACACAAAATTAAGTTTGATCATACATATTTTTTTATTAAAAAAAACTTTGATGTGGTTTTTGTTTAAAAATCTATCAATTTTGCACTAGGCACACGTGTTTTAGAATTTATTGAACGCACTTGAAAATATTTTTTTTTACAATTCTTCAAGCATAAATCTATCAAAAAAAAACTAAAAAATAAGTGCAATACTTATTCAAGTTTAAGGTCTATTGTACCACTTTTAAGTTTAAGTCAAAGATTGCAATACTTATCCAAAATTAATGTGTAATTTAATAAAATTGAAAGTTTAGGATAAAATTAAAATGAAAACACCTAGCCATTTAGGGTTGAAAATTGATCTTTCCCAAACAGTAACACATAAAAAGATAAAGATAAAATAGAAACTTTTAAAACATAAAAAACCATTTTTTTTAAACCCAAACAATATTAAATAAATTATATATTTGGATTTAGCCCCAAATAAATAAATAAATAAAAACTCAAAATATATAGGTTTTGGTCTCTATATTTTGGATTTTATTCCATTTTAGTCTCTGTACTTTTAAATGTCCAATTTTAGTCTATGTACTTCCAATAAAGCTTAAAATTAGTCCCTAAGATAAGTTTGAAGTTGATTTTAAATAATAATAATAATTTTAATACAAGAAAACATACAATGGAAACAGACTTCCAAAATTTATAGAAGAAAATTTAATAGAAACTAATTTTTTTAAAGAAAAAATAACAATAAATTAATAGTAAGAATTAATTTTAAGCTTTATTTATTTCTTTTTTAGTACAATAGAAGTTGGGGGAATTCAAACCATAAACTTCGTAGTCCTTAATATATTCGATATGCTAATTGAGCTATATTCTCTTTGACAATTTTAAATTTTATTGAACATATCAAGACTAGAATTTGACATTTAAAAGTAGAAAGAACAAAATAAAATAAAGCAAAAGTATAGTACCAATCTATTATCTGCATTCAATGAATGTAAATGGATCGCTGAGACACTGGAGGGGAGTTGCCACTGGAGTTTCCTTTTCCAAAATTCCTCACCTCACCATTTTTCTCCTATAAATTATCCCACTCAGTTTCACCCTTCCCTCAGATTCTCAAAACCCATTTCCCATTTCCCTTTTTCCCTCAACCATGTTCCTCAAATTCTTCATCCTTCTCATCTCTCAATTCCCAAACTCGTTTCAATTCCTCGTCTGATTCCTCTTCCAATTTCTTGTTTCTTCGCTTCGCCTTGCCCTTTCTGGTAATTTCTCTGATTCTCACTCTCTCTATTTTCTGATTATGAATTTTCCCTTTCAATTCGTTTGGGTGTTTTGGGTTTGATTTTTCGTTCGGTTCCTTTCTGGGTTCTGTTGCTCTGCTTTCAATTATTTGTGAATAGTTTTTTTTTTTTCCTTTTTCAATTCCCTTTTTGCTACAATAATCGATGTTCAGGTTCATGTTCGACGTTATTGAGTTAGTGTAAAAGAAGTTTCATGTTCAGAATGGCTAGCTGTTCTTTCTTGGACTTTTCTCCTCTGTTTGTTTCTGGAATTGGGATCTCAAAAGTCTCTTTTATTATTTTTATATTCTTCCCTCTCTTTGGTTGCTCAGAAAAGAGAAAAAAGGAAGAGACAATTTTATACCACTTTTGATTCCTAAATAGTTGACTTTGACGTTTTTTTGTATTCTTTGGAATCGAAAGAAAAAAAAAAGCCAGTCAAATTGTGCCTAGAGATTGATTGCTGTTAGTTTTGATTATATATATTAATCTTCATTTTGCTCTGCAAAATAAAATAGTTGGCTTTGTGAGGATGTTAGAGAAGATGGAGGAGCTTGATATGGAGAAGGAGATTGAGGAATTTGAGGCAATGACTAAGGAAGCTGAGAGAGTTCAAAGAGAGACTTTGAAAAGAATTTTGGAAGAAAATGGATCTGCAGAGTATTTGCAGAATTTGGGGCTTAATGGAAACACAGATCTTGAGATTTTCAAGGCTTGTGTTCCCATTGTAACTCATGAGGATTTGGAGCCTTACATTCAGAGAATCACTGACGGTCCCCAGGCTCCGATTCTCACTGGAAAACCGATCACTATGATCTCGTTAAGGTAGTTTAGTTTGGTTGCTTTAGTTTTCTACCTTGTTTGAACATCCTTGAATAGAAGATTGAGTTTGTTTTGGTTTATGTTGTAGTTCTGGTACTACTCAGGGGAAACCAAAGTTCATCCCGTTCAATGATGAGTTGATTGAAACTACAATACAGATATTTCGGACTTCGTTCGCATATAGAAACCGGTATGAATGGTTTGGTGCTTTTGCATTTTGGACTTTGTTGAGAGACTTAATCATGTTGTGTGATTTGTTGAAGAGGATTCATGTCTTTGTGCAGAGAATTTCCAATTGGGAATGGGAGGTCCTTGATGTTCATTTATGGCAGCAAGCAGTTCCAAACCAATGGAGGTTTAATGGCTGCTACTGCCACGAGTAACCTGTACCGCCATCCGAGATTTAAGAGCACAATGAAAGCAATCATGTCGACAACCTGCAGCCCAGATGAAGTCACTTATGGTTCTGATTTTCATCAATCGCTGTATTGTCATCTGTTGTGTGGGCTTATCTTTCGGGAGGAAATTCAGATGATATTCTCAACATTTGCCCATAGCATCGTTCACGCGTTTAGAACGTTTGAAAACATCTTGGAAGACCTATGTTGTGACATTCGAAATGGTGTTCTCTCCAGCCGAATTACCTCCCCTTCTGTTCGTGCAGGGATGTCGAAATTGCTGAAACCGAATCCCGAATTGGCGAATTTGGTGTACGAAAAGTGTGTCGGGTTGAGTAATTGGTATGGATTAATACCCCAACTCTTCCCTAACGCAAAGTACATATATGGAATCATGACCGGATCGATGGAACCATATGTGAAAAAGTTGAGACACTATGCAGGAGAGCTGCCTTTGATGAGTGCTGATTATGGTTCATCCGAAGGATGGATCGGTTCAAATACAAACCCAAAATTGTCTCCTGAATTCGCCACATTCACTGTGCTTCCCAATATTGGTTACTTTGAATTCATTCCTCTTGGGGACATCTCCGAGCACGATAAGATTCAGTCGTCTTCATTCTGCGGCGAGTTGAAACCGGTGGATCTTACTCAAGTCCAAGTTGGTAAAGAGTATGAGATTGTCATCACCAGCGTTGCAGGTACTTTTTGCTTGATTGTTTGCCAATTCATTATACTTTTGTTGTTATTTTACCTCATTTTCAAAAATGGATTTCAGGTCTGTATAGGTATAGGCTAGGAGATGTGGTTAAGGTCACAGGCTTCCATAACTCGACCCCGGAACTCAAATTTGTCTGCCGAAGAAACCTCCTGCTAACAATCAACATCGACAAGAACACAGAGAAAGACTTGCAGATAGCTGTTGGGGAAGCCTCAAAGCTATTAGCAGAGGAGAAACTCGAAGTTGTCGATTTCACAAGCTATGTGGATCGATCTACAGAGCCTGGCCACTATGTCATCTTCTGGGAGATGAGCGGTGAAGCATATAACGACGAAGTTTTGAAGCAATGCTGCAACTGTTTGGATAGTTCCTTTGTTGATGCAGGCTATGTTAGCTCACGTCGAGTCAAAGCAATTGGTGCGTTAGAACTTCGGGTGGTTCAGAGAGGAACATTCCAGAAGATTCTGGATCACTTCCTGTCGTTAGGGGCGGCTGTGAGTCAGTTTAAAACGCCCCGATGCATCGGTCCGGCCAACAATAAGGTGCTGCAGATCTTATGCAGTAATGTTAACAAGGTGTACTTCAGTACTGCTTTTCAGTAAGAGCAACAAGAAACCTGGAAAGTGAAATGCCATCCTTTTCCCTCAAAACAATCAAAATGTAAAGTTACAGAAAGAAAAAGGTTAATTTTATAGTTTCAATGATGCCCTCAAATATATTAATTTTCTAAAGATACCTTATTTAAGTTTGTTTAACTTTTCAAAAAAAAAGTTTGTTTAGAAGGAATGATCACTCATTTCTTTTTTTCCAGACAGAACCAGGAATACAAATATTTTTAAAATAATTGATAAATTTGAGGGCATTTTTGAAATGTTAAAACTTTTATTTCAAGGTCAAAAAGTAAAAGGTTTAGCTAGAAAGAAGGAAAGAATGTAAAAAAAGGAAGTGCTGCAGTTGAGTTAAATTCAGGGTGAGTTAAATTAATTGAGGGTGTATATGAATGTATTCACATGTCAAATCCACTTTATGACAAATGAAAATGTTAAAATATGCCATTAGATCTTTGTTCCTTTAACTCTTATAATGTGTTGGTTCTCACTCTCATATGTGTGTGTATATATTTATTTATTTATAATGATTTTGTCTTTATACTTAAAACAAATGTAAGTCTTTCATCAAATTTTAATTTTCATAAAATATGTAAAAGTGAATGACATAAGTGGACATGATTCGAAATCAAAGTTGTTCAGGTTGATAATAATTTTGTTTTTAGTTTTTGTTTTTAAAATTTATAATTGTTTTTTTACAAATTCTTTACTGTGGTTCTCACCTTAAAGCAACATTTGAATTCTTAGTCAAATTCTAAAAACAAAAATAAATTTTAAATTTTTTTTTTTAATTTTTAAAACTTGACTTGATTTTGAAAATATTGGTGCAAAGTAGATGAAAAAAAAAAAAAAACATTATGAAAGTGGTGTTTATAAGCTAACGGGGCCTCAATTATTTTTCATTCGCATGTCGATTAGAGTTAAAAAATTTACACGGAAGATTTTCATTTCATTTGTTATATTAATATAGAGACTAAATCTTTACAAAAAAGTTGAACGAAAGGTTATTTAGAACCAAAGTTTTAAATTTTCATGCACTTGTCGAGATAAATTGACATTTCCATTATATTATAGGAAAATCGATGAAATATAACAAAAATATAAAATAAAATCACTACTTTGGATCTAATATTAATATATATATATATACATACACACACACATTTGAGTTCAACAAATGAGAGTGAAGCATGCGAATCTCTAACCTCTTGATTGAAGGTATATGCGTAACCAGTTGAGCTATGCTTAGGTTGGCATTAATAATATGAAATTTAAACTTATTTAAAAATGGTAAAATACTTATTTGTTAATTCAAATATTTTTATGATTATTTTATATATATAATTTTTTTTCAGAAATATCTATCAAAATCGACATTTCATCAATATTTTTATCGACTTTTCTATAAAATTGAGACCTCAACATTTTCATCAACGACATTTAAAACCTTGATCATAACTAATACATTTGGATCAAAATAAAAATATACTTTGGGTTGCTTTTAAAGCAATGCATAGTAAATACTACTTTACCAATTAAAATATTTCTAACATATCTCTTTGCATGAAGGGAGTTGACTTGGGTGAGGGGCAGGAATTAGGGTTTTGGATTTATGTTGTGCATCATCACTGTAATTCTACCCAATTAAGATTTCAACATGTCTTTAGATAGTGGAAGGACAATTTGAATGGATATATAAGAATATTGACAAGAAAGTGGGAAGACTTGAAGCTTAGCTTTGTGGACAATGAAATTGCTATGATAGAGACCTATATATATCTTGTTGGATTGTTTGTAAGGTCGTAAATCATGATGCCAAACTAAGTTACTATTGAGGCATTTTGAAATGGAATGAAGAATATGTACATGATGTATATAAAAGAACCATTGTGGATATTCAAAATTCTGCACGATTTGAAAGCTCAAAATAGTATTTCTTTCAATTGTATGAGCAAGTTGAGGTTGTTGTAGATAAAGTTTGAAAAGATAGAAAGAATAGAATAAACTTTAGTTAATTATAAACAAGGGATCAAAGTGGTTGATATATTAAAAGAGTTCTAAATCTTATAATACACTCGACAATATTAAACTAATACAACTTAGTACGATGTCAACATAGGGAACTATGCTTAATAGGAGAAATTATTCGGTGAGGCCGCCACAATATGACTCACAGTTTTTCACCGTTAGATGGAAAGAGAGAAGTACCTCAAATTTATATCTAGTGATTATTAAAGGGCATTAAAATTATTAGATTCATATCTAACGATTATTATGAAGCGACCTCATTGAATAATTTGTCAGACCAAAAACTGACTATAAACTAAGACATGTGATTACTAACGTGTAAGGATAAATGCATAAAGTTCGGTACACATAATTTGATATTAATGTGACAAACAATAATCTTAACTATTTTTTATTTTTTTTGGGTTGAGGTTAACAATTGTTGGGATGGAAGATGGAAGATCGAATATGTTCTTTTTTCTTACTACATATTTTGAAAATTTAAAAAATACTTTCAATAAGGCTTAAAATTGGTTCTTATTTTTAGTTTATTGTTAACTTCTCTAAAAAAACATACTCTATTAACTAGCCTTACTTCTATAAAATTTGAAAATATGTTCACATTGTGTCATTTCTTACATGAAAATTACTATTATTATTTAACCAATTTCGATAAAAATAACTTCAAACTAATGGTAGAGACTAATTTTAAGATTTATTGAAAGTACATGACTAAAATTTAACATTTAAAAGTACATGGACTAAAATGGAATGAAACCAAAGTACAAGGACCAAAATGGTATTTTAGCCAATGTTTTTTGTTGCACTATATTCAAAAATAATTCTATTAGTTACAAATATTTTCTTCTTTCTTACTACATATTTTGAAAATTTTTTGTTAATCACTTTAAAGCCATTTTTTGATAAACTATCTCGTGAGTGTTTCCTCAAAAATAAATTCTAAATTAATCCATTTTTTTAAAGTGTTTTTTTTATGTATTAAGATTAAAAAAAACATTTATGATGATTTAATAATTTAAAGGGTGTTTAATATAGCCTATTGAATGGTTTTTTTTTTCTTTTTCAAAAAAAAAAAAAATCATTCAATAGGCTATATTAAACACACTTTAAATTATTAATTTCTTTTTAAAAGGGTTACAGAAACGTTGATTTTATTTAAAAAATATTTTTTTCAAATTTATTCCAAACACACCATGCATAATTTTATTTTTTATTTTTTGAAATGAAACACACCATAAAGTCAGTCGAAAGTGAACTAGCAGTTATATATTGATCATCAACTATAATAAAATAAATCAATAATATAGCTCGAATAACGACTATAATCATTTATATATATATATATATATCAACCAATTGATTAAGTGTAACCATTTATAAACTATGATTTAATGTAATCACTGTTATACATTTCAACCAATTGATTTAGTGTAATCATTTATATACTGTGATTTAATGTTACCACCGTTATACATTTCGTTAGGATCTATTTTTGTAGTCAAAGTGAGCATAGTTTAGAGCTAATTAGCATGTACCCTCGATCAAGAGGTTCGAGATTTGAAGCTCTCCACTCCCAAATATTGTTGAATTAAAAAAAAGTTCTATTTATTGTAATATTTTATGCAAATTATGATAGGTTTACAATTACCCTATTCTTTTTATTATATTTTTTAAAAGTCTATATATAAATAAATTTCTAGAAATAATAATAATAAGTGAGTGGGCTTTAGTAGCCCAAATTAACTCATAAGCCCCAAACGACTCAAAGATGTAGGTTCAAATCAGCCCAGACCCAACGTAGTAAAGAAGAGAAATTTAATAATAAATTGAATATACCCATGGCGAAAAGAATAGCTCTCAGTTAAAAATAATAAATAAATAAAACAAAAAAAAATCTCAAAATAATAATTTTTGAAATTAGCGTAAAGAAAAAGTGAAAAAAAAAACTTAAAATCCTTGGTAAAAAATCATTTGTAGAGTACTTTTAACTTAAATGCTTGGACATTCTTTTATTAATATTGTAAGTTTGCAAACTTATTATAAAAATATTGCAAGTTTAAAACTATTTCGAAGAATATTGTAGTTTTAAAAACGTTGATCAAAGTCGTCTCTTCAAGAGACGACCTTTGTGTCGTGGATGCAGGTCATCTCTTGTGACGTGGTAGAAGGTCGTCTCTTGAAGAGACAACCTTGAGATGCTTTTTTTTTTTTAAAGTTTAAAATTTTGATAATAATTTTTTGTTTCTTTAAAAAATCAAGTAGTTGAACACAAATAAGATAAAAAAAAACTTTTATCCATATAATTTTTAATCATAATTGGGTTAAAATTTTTATCCATCTAATTTTTAGTCACAATTTTTAAGTAATGTGTGAAAATAAGATTAAAAAAACTTGAAATCAAAGTAATTAACATATGAATACAAAAAAAAAACGTAAAACCAAAGTAATTAATGTATGAATACAAGTTAAAAAATATAAAATCTAGTGTGTGCCACAAGGTGGGCATCGCCGATTACAAGTGGGGTTGTTGACGACGACCCCTCGGTACTTGATTCTGTTCATCTGGTTCCTCTTGTGCTCCAGTAGGACACAAATATTGATCATGCTCTCCATGTCCACGTCCACTTATGCGAGCATGTGATGATGAGAGACTAGCATGTGATGATGATGGACCAGCCTCAGAAGCATGTGCGTTTGGTATATGAAGATATCGTGAACCAGGAGTCGGTATCATCATCATTGGAGTGGAATTGCACTTTCATTCATCTGAGTGATGGGAGACATGTGCGTCGGCGTCATGGTCAAGCTCAGCTGGTACAACTCGGGGCAATTGCTCCTCTTCTTCAATGTCTTCCTGCTGAGCAATGTTTTGTCCTCGAGCACGTCTTCTATGTCTAGGACTAGGAGGAGGAGCAATAGGAATGTTATACATATAATGTAATTGGTCCATATTCTGTTCACCACTGTTGCACAGATGAAGAATCTCTAAATTTTGTGAGAGATCTCGAATTTGTTTGAAGCAAAACATCTTCAAATGATTAAAAAAAAAAAGATAATATTTAAAATGAATTTATAATTGAAAGTAAATATAAATTACAAATTTTAAATGAAACTTGTAGTGCTTGACCATAAGACTCTCCCTCACGAGTGATGTAGTGCATGGTAATATTCTGATAGTAATTGGTCGGTGTATAACACGCAAGTGCACGAGATTGAAGTAATATAAACTGGTATGTGAGTACCAAATATGGAATCCCAAGGGAACGGTGTAACAAAAATTATTGTAAAGCAAAATGTAAGGAAAATAGCAACTTTGAAAACTAAATTGCAAAAATAATGTTGGGTTGGTGTGTTGATAAAAAGAAAAATTGCAGAATCTAATTGTAGAATCTAGAAATGGAAATAATCGAAATAAGAAAAATTGCAGAATTGAATTGCAGAATCTAGAATTGGCAATAATTGAAAACAAATTAGATAGACTTAGTGAATGAAAACTCAAAGGGAATTTGGATAAAAATGGGGCTCAAGAGTGTCATTTCCCTAAGTTGTAATTGGAAGCCAAAATTACAATTCCAACCTACTCCACACTCAATTGTAAACCAAAATTGCATCTCCTATTCACCTTGAATTTAGGTTTTTAGGAGGCTAAGTGAGAGACCTATATGTCTATAGTCCCTCTATCTTATATAATTCGGTTCAACAATTTTATGGGTTTTGGAGTCCCTAATTTCTATGTCTAGGGTAAGGATTGGCTTATGTCTAAGCTCTTTCTCTCAATTTCTTGTGTGAAATCCGCTTATCACTAACTCCGTCAGTATTAAATCTAAGCTTGAGTTGCTACCCTAGATAATCAATCTAGGATCTCAACGGAAATGTATTCAACACAAGCAAACAATTGAGATGTAGGCTTGGTTTTTATTGAAATTTAGGCTACAATTACTTCTTAGGGAATTCACATTCTTGAATCCCCTAAGAAGTTTTAGCTCATATTAAAAATAAAGATATTACAATTAAAATTTGAGAAAAAGTTCATATTAGAAGTTGTGTAAATTAAATAATTAAGGCAAATAATTACAATGTTATTTTCGAATAAACTACAAGGAATTCAAGAGATTTTCAATTGAAACAAAGAATCAAGGGATTTAAACATTCCAGTAAAGGCTAAACTTGACTAAAGGCAGAGGACAGAACCAACTGAAAATGGAAATTCATGCAACAAATTTGGCTAACATTTACTCCATTCCAATCGACTCAACCTTCACCAAACTTAGGAGATGGTTAGTCCTAACAACCCAAGTGCTACTTGAATCGAATTGGACAAACTGAAAAAGTGCAGAAATTGAACAATCTTGCCGCAAAATATAGAGATGAAATCAAGGAAGACTTCTAAAAGAACTGCGAATGAATGCTGGATAAAACCACGAAATTAATTCAAAATTGAATTCGACTGAGAACAAGGGGGTAACCCCCATAACTATTCATCATACAAGAAAGGAAATTCTAAAAAACAGAAGGTTGACCATCGGTAAAACAGAGAAACGAAGAAAGTGCAGAAAAACAGAGTAATGTTTTTGAAAAATACCCACCAACTAAGAATGAAAATTAACTTAAGCTTACTTTAAAATTAAATCAAATGGAGAACGAGGATTCTACTTCAAGCAATTCTCCTTAGTACAAATAGAATTTTGAAAGAAAACAACAGAACTGTAATTCTTGGTTAAACAAAATGATAAAAGAAAAATTCCAAAAAAAACAAAGCTTGATTTTCCACTTCCTTTTCTTCATCCAAAAACCGACGTCCCTCTCGAGCTTCTTCCTCCATCTTTTGTAGATCTTCCTAGGGTTGAAATTTGCCAAAAATCGCGCTCCAATTCTCCCAATTCGTGCGGAAATTGAGTTTTCCATATATGGGTTTCTTCACTTGCGCCGGCTTATTCAATTTCATTAATTTCCTTGCTGTCCATGAATTGCAGAATCTGATTTTGCAATTTCCTGCAACAAGATCAATTTATTTAAAACTTTATTCCAAATGTCATCATATTCCTTTCTTCCTTAAATTGTAGCAATCTTCCACTATTTTCAATTAGTCTTAAGATAAAAACAAGAATATTTTAAGCAATTGGGAGTTAAATCAGCCTTAATTCTAAGGCTTATCAATAATTCATATAGTTTGGAGTCGTATGTCCATAGGCATCAACTGGAGGAGCATAAACTACGAGTTGTCAGCGCATATGTCATCGCTCCACGTATGGTGCCAGCACAACTGACCAATCTTGATATCGGAGGTCTATGGCATGTAGGTTCGGGTATGTGTTGCATAATTCTGGGATAACTTGTTTCATCTCAAATTGACTCATCACTCTATTTGGTAGATGCCACTCAATAATATGAAAACAAATGAGTGGAGTTACTAAACGCCAAATATCATGACCATTTCTACAATAATGAGGTAATGTGGCCATGACATTGATGTATGGCTCCCAAATTATCTAAAATATCAAAATCTTGACAATTTATGTCTTATAAAATAAATCAAAAGTAAAATAAATTACTGCACTCGTACCAAGTCGGGTCTAAGAAGGTCAAACATATATCTATACTGTACGAGCACATGCGTAGCTAATTCGATGACACAAAATTGGTCTCTCCACTTATATTAATATTAAAATATTAAATTTCAATTATGTCAATCATATAGAAAACAACATTAAATCAAAAATCAATGCACATACCAAGAACCAAGTGCTCGTCCAACTAATCCAACATCGTTGATGTGGCGACACTGAGGAGCCATCGTTGGGTTCCCAACCCTAAAGCTGAAGAAGGATTATAGGCCCAACAATCCCGTGTAAATCTAATCGACCCGCCTTACAAAGCTGCCTATATAACTTGCTAAACAGGCTCCACCCCAAGAATATCGTCTTGCAACCTCAAAGTCTGTCAGGAGTGGCAGGAACATTAAGTGCACTTTGTCCCCAGATTTATCCCAAAATAAGCTCCCATAAAATAGCTACAAAATATATGCTCGGGCATACCTGCATCCACGACACGAAGGTCGTCTTTGATCCATGCATTTAAAACTACAATATTCTTTGAAATAGTTTCAAACTTGCAATATTTTTATAATAAGTTTGCAAACTTACAACATTAATAAAAAAAAAAAGTCCTAAATGCTTAACCACGACTTTAAATGAACTTTTAAGAGTGTAAAATTAAGCATCAAAGTAATTCGTGATCAAATATATTTTTATTAAAATAGATATAGTTAAAATATTGTTTTTTAAACATTTATAGTAAGTTGGGATCCCTTTAAATTAAAGAAAAAAAGGAAAAAAAATTAAGTGAAGCAGTTCTTTCTTGAGCATTTGTAGAACAACAAATTAAATGATTTTCCTTAAAAATACTTTATGTACTTTTTAAACATTTTGAAATTTTCAAAACCACTTTTGATCATGAATATCTTTGCAAATTTTTAAATGTGTTAATGGACTAAAAATAATTTTCACCGGTCATCTTAATTAAACCCATCTCTATTCTATAAGCAATTCCAAACAGGAACTTAGAAACTTCTATTAAATTGTATCTTTAAAAACAAAAAACTTCTAAAAGTGCTATTTGAAAAAAATAATAATAAATTTAATTCCAAAACCTCCTACTTTCCTTTTTCCTCTCTCTTATTTTTTTTTCCCTTTTTCCTCACTCTCTTTCTCTTTATCTTATCTCTCATGACTTCACTTTGATTAATATATTCATTTGTTTTTATAAATCCAACAAGCATCTCTCTTTTTGGATCGCACCCATTTTCTCTTCTTTTTTTCTTATCTTTTCCTTTATTATTATCTCCTTCACATTTTTCTTCAATTTAGTTTTTAGATCTAAGTTCTATGTACTCTTCTATTCTCATGAATAGTGTTTTTTTTTTTAATTTTTAATTTTTTTAATTTTTTTAATAATGTGTAGATTTTCTTCTCTTCTACTCATTTTTCATCTCCTATGCTCAATATTTCTTTGGCATGTTGGAATTTATTAACAAAACTTAATTCATAATTATTTAAGAATAAAGACATACAATTCAAGAACAATCATGACAAAATTTATAAAATGATCTAAGCATGGAATAAAACTAAAACTAGAAGAGATTAGAATTACCTGAAACCATTAGACATGTTGAACATAAAAGAATTTGTGGTTTGTGGTCTTCCTCAACTATGCAGCCTAGATAAGGATGGGCAATCCACTCTCTTAGATGGGGAATAGGAGGCTAAAGAAGCATAGTATATTGGAGACCATAACTTTGTTATTTATAAGTTGATCCTAGGGTTCCCATAATCTCCTAGGATCAACAGGCTGATTTCTGCTCAGCAGTCCACACGACTATATGGGAAGTCTTAGGCCATTATCAAGACCACACAATATGCTTATTAAATAGCCCAAATATAATTGTCATTTAATTTGTTACTCACATATATGAATTAATTATTAAATTAATTCCAATATCACTCACATATGAAAGCATGTTGAGTCAATGTTTATATTATGCCACACCCAATTTGTCAAAAAGTTCATCCTAGGTGGTTTAGTGCGAGACCTTATCTTAAAAACTATGATGAAGAAAATTTCCAACATGGAAAGTTGAATAATTTAGATACTTGTGGTGAAAGATTTAAGGACTGCACTTGTTGAATAATAAATTTTGGCCAATCACAAATTGACACATCATTAATTTAAATTAATGATGAAAATATATATTGATAAATTTGAGACCAATTACAAATTTATACATCCTCAAATTAAATTAAAAGACATGAAAAATAGGCAAATCAAATAATGCCAATTGTCTATCATACATCCGTTGGACAACATAAGCTAGTCCAATCAAATTGTACCACGTGACGATTGAAATCAAAACTAATTTAGCTCAAACTCACTAAAAGGGAATTGGATGAACTTTAAATAATCTAGAGAAATTGTGATGGATGGGTCCTATAATAAACTTGTTTTAAAAAAATGTCCACTTTCTATAAAATTTACATTTATGGATATACACCGCATTTATAACCATTTTTTTATTTTTTCATGACCAAATTGCCCTCAGACAGTCGCGTAGCTGATTTCTATATATATATATATATATATATATATAATTTCTTATTTCCTTATATATGTTTTTTCATTTATGAATTTCAATTCTTTATAAATGTTATATATTTTGTTTTTCTCTCCCCCATTAGTAATATTCCATATTTGTCAACAAACATTAATGATTAAATTCAATTACCATCTCCTACAATTTTTCAATTCCATTTCCGCCGGCAACCTTAGTGTTCCACTTTCGTTTCTTTTGTAAAGCCATTTCCACCATCTAGTAAAGTATTTGAATATTCATTAATATTATTTAATTTTATTTCTTCCTCCACAATCTTTATTATTCCATAATAATCACCAATCATTAATGCAAAGATTTCCTTCACATCTTCTTCCTTTTCATTTTCCGAGATCTATTTCTGTCAACCACATTTTTTTTAGATATACTTCTATATATAACAGTTGTTAATAATACTACATTTCAACCATTCCATTTCCTGTGTATATTCATGTATATAAGAGTAGGTATATACTCATTATTGTTATCTTGTCATACGTATATATTTATTTCATTACTGTATATATATCTTCATAAATGGTTAGATTACATAATCATTTATTTGTATATGATGTTCAATCCTAATTACACATATTTTCTATGAACAAATATACTGTATATATGATATTTATTTTGATAAGCTTGTATAAGTGATTGGGGTATATTGTATATGATATATATGATGTCAAGCATTCTGTTGGTAGACCAAAGAAAGCACGGATTCCCTCAACGATGGAGTTTAAAAGGAGAGTCAAATACGGACGACGTGGAAGGGTTGGTCACAATAGGAAGAATTGCAAATATGCTCTTTCATAGTAGTAAAGACTTGCAAATTCTATTTTCCTTTGTTATTGTCATTGATATGTTTTTCTTAGTTATTCTTAATTTTTATTATTTCCCTTTTGTTTTTCATTAAACTTTAACAAAACATTTTAATGAATGAAACATATGAATATCAGACCATGCTTGGTAAGGATATATCATTAAATTTCACAATACTTTTTTCACTAATAAATACATAAGTTTATATTATATATAACTGATATAATCTTATGTATATATTTAAATAATATATCATATAGCTTGTATTTAAATATATTGTTTCTATGAATTTGACACATTCATACCACATTCAAATTATTTTTCAATCGTTTTAATACATATACATTATCAACTATTTTTAAGAATGGTAATATGAATCATATGAGTCTATAATTTTAAATTTCAAACATTGATGAATATTTCATATACCTACAACTTCTCATGTGCAATTAAGTTGAATCAAATACTATTTCTCTTATGATGTATGAAATATATAACTAATCATATGTATACGTATATATCACACACACACACATATTATTTACAGACAACTTTCCCTGTGCAATTACGTTGAATTAATTACTATTTTCCTTCTGATGTATGAGATATATAAACCTATGTATATGAATAATCAGATCAATTTAGCTTTCAACATATATATAGGTATTTATCACAGATTATTGATATACCCATATGTACATATTCTATCAACATATCAAATCGATTGTATTTCAATATACACCTTGTTTGAGAGAAATATATTGGGTATCACGTTGAGACGACCCTGGTGCATTTATCATACACCATATACTTACAATTTTTCCTATACAATTACAACTTCCCACGAAATAAATATACTTGTTAAACATCACCATAATGCTGCATCCTAGTATCATGTCAACCATAAAAAATTAGCAATCACCAACCATTACACATATTCACTACTCTATTAGGTGACAATCCTCTATTCACTAATCCTATATTCTGAAGCAATATATTGTTTTATAGCATAAAATTCATACCATTCACATTATAAAATTCCTACACGATGGAACATATTATTCATAATAAATATATATAGTATAAAACAATATTTTGCTTCACAAACATTATCTATACCATGGAACAATAGATAATGTTTTTGAAGCAAAATACTGTTTTTATACTATATATTTATTATGAATAATATGTTCCATGGTGTAGGAAATTTATAATGTGAATGTTATGAATTTTATGCTATAAAATAGTATATTACTTCCTAATATAGAATTAGTAAAATTTGTTTGATATAATTAAATTTCGCTAAAACTCTCATATTCGTACATTTTAAAATCTGTTTGTTAATCATTACAATACCGAACAAAATTTTTTCATAGGCTAAACCAAAAACCGTCCATGTATATACAACGTTAAATCTATTTGTTCATCATTAGTTAAATTTCGCTGAAATCTATTCTTTCATGTATATACACCCAAAATTGTCCCACACATGGATAGACCAAAACTATCGTTCTGACTTTAAAAAACCAAAATTTGAGATTTTTAGCCAAAAAAAATATATGCGGTACTTTAGGGTTTTTAACAAAACTTAAGATTTTTAGAAATACTTTAAATCAATAGTTATTTTTCATACTCCATGTTCGTTTAAAACAGAAAAATGCACAAAAACACAAGAAATCTATTATTGACTTCAGTACTGACCAAAGAAACACCATTCAGAGCAAATGAAGAAAACACTACTTACTTGAGTCTAAATACGAGGTACAAATCTACTGGTGATTGGAAGAAAACTCGCCGTTGAACGGTAGAAACCTTTGGTTTTTGAAAGTGCAATGAAAACCCTAATCTAACATCTTCAAATTTGTTGGGTACCAAAATGAGAACGAACTAGTAATTTCAGACTAGTAGAGAGGTTTATGGGAGAGAAGAGAAATTTTGGTGGTTGTTGATAAGCCTCAGTATTGAGGCTTATTTAGCTCTAATAGACTTAAGTTATGCTTGAAATTCCATAGAAATTGTGTGAAGAAGTTAGAAAATCCTAGAAAAAATTAGTAGTTTTGTGGAAAACGCATTTGGTAAGAAATTTGAGTAAAAGAAGGAAAGAAAGACTAAAAGTTGCGTTTGATGCAGAGCATTGGAAAATTACAATTTCATATTGCAATTGCAATATGATTTTGTAATTGAGCAGTAATAGATAAGGAAAATATTTAAGTCTACAATTGAAGTAGATAAGGAAAGAAATCAACCACCTAAAATTCTGCAAGACCTTCTTAGAAGTTGGGATGAATTAAGGAGTCAAAAACCCTAGTTTTGAAGGGAATAAAAGAAGCAAAATGTGTTGGTAAAAAAAACCCATCTTCACGTTATTTTTCTTCCCTTAGGCCCTAAACGATTCTTTCGAGTTCTTCATCTTTTCCAGCTGTTGTTATCCATTCAAGAAGGCAAAAATTGTTGTTCCTTAGCTTTCAATCCAATCCAAACGAAAGTAGGGTTTTGAAGATTTACTCACTTTTGACAAAGAAGGGTTAAATCAAAAGAGAAACATATGAGGGGCAATGGGTTTTATTCAAGTTTTTTTTATTTAAACTTGTTCTTAGTTTTAATTTGAATTTTGGATTTGTTTAAGTAGTTTGGATACATTAATTTAGTTTATGTTTCAGTTTCAATGGTATGGAAGTACTGGATGAGTTTTTCATTGAAGAATTACTTTGTGAGTTTTGAAATTGACTTCTTCAGCAAGGTGGTTTATGGGTTTTGTTCCAGTAGGTTTATTATTCACTTTGGGTTATTAACTTCTTCAATTCGTTACTCCTAGTGTTCTTTGTTTGAATTACTCAACCCTTTCAATCTGGTTTTAAGCTACTGTCAGAATTAATCTTTTTAGCATGTAGAATAATTACAAGTTTTGCTTAGGTTCTTTTAAGTTAATTATAAGCCAAATCCTCTTTAGGGGTTCAAGGATGTGAATTCCCTAAGGAGTGAATTGAACTTAAATTGCAAAAACAACCAAGCCTACATTTCAATTGTTTGCTTGTGTTGAATTAATTGCTTTTGTGATTCTAGATTGATCAACTAGAGTTGCAAGCTAAGCTTGGATCTAATACCAAAAGGGTTAGTGAATAGCGGCTTTCACACGAGCAATGGAGACAAGAGCTTAGACATAAGCCATTTTTACCCTAGACATAGGGCCTAAGACTCCAAAACTATACAAATTGCATGAGCTAATTGATCTAATTGCAAGGTGAATAAGAGTAGTAATTTTGGTTTACAATTGCTTGTGTAGGTTAGGATTGCAATTGCAATTTAAAATAGTTGTTCACACGAGATTTCAGCAAAGAAATTTGATTCGTAGAAATGAACTTGATTTTATTGATTTTGTATAAGTTTTACATTCTCTAATATTTTTCCTCTGATTCTATCTCTCGAGTATGTAAGCTGGTTGATTTTCTTGGATAGGCCTATTGGCTTGTTGATCTTGGATCGGCTTGTTAGCTTGTTGATCTTGGATTGACTTGTTGGCTTATTATTCTTCTTGAATCGGCCTGTTGGCTTGTTGATCTTGGATCGGCCTGCGAGTTTTTTAATCTTCTTGAAATCTTATGAGTCTTGAATCTTCTGAATTATGAATCTTGGATCTTTCTGAATTCTCTGGATGGATTTTGATTCTTGGAGATTCTGAATTCTTTGAATTATGAATGCTCTGAATTCTAACTTCTCTGAATCTGGATTTTGATTCTTGGAGCTTCTGACTTTTGGAGCTTTTGAAGTCTTTGACTGAATACTCTAGATTTTGTCTTCTCTGAATCTGGATTTTGATTCTTGGACCTTTTGACTCTTGGAGCTTTTGAATTCTCTGACTGAATGCTATGAATTTTGTCTTCTCTAAATGCCTTCAAAGGAAGGGTGGCCTCCTCTATTTATAGAGTTTGATGAGCCTCGTATGACATTTAAATGAAGGGTGACCTCCTCTATTTATAGAATTTGATGGGCCTCATATGGGCTTGGGCTTGGTTGACTTTGGGCCAACCTTTGGACTTATATTTATTTGGGCTTAATTTAATCCTTTTCAATAAACTTGAATTATTTAAATTTGGCCAAATTCATTTTTAATGATCTCAGACTAAACTAGCTTTTGGTCCAAATGCTACGTGGTGTAATTTGATTGTATTAGTTTAAGTCGCCTAATGGATCACTATTGGATAAGTGGCACTATTTGATTTGTCAATTTTCCATGTCTTTTAATTTAATTTGAAGGCACGTGTAAATTTATAACTGGCCCCAATTTATTTTATTATTAATTTAAATTAATGATGTGGCAATTTGTGATTAGCCGAAATTTATTATTCAACAAATGCCCCTTTATGAGATTTATGCACAAGTATGTGGAGGGTGAATCTTGAAAAAGATGCTTTGAAAAAATGATGATTTTGACTTCTTTTGGTGTCTCAATCTAATCAAATATGATTTTGTTCATTTTTTTTTTATTTGACACACTTCTTATGCCAATTAATCAAAATATGAATCGTGGTCAAATTTTGATTTTCATGTTTGGCAACAAGCTTTAATTAAAAAAAAAATTGCCAAAATTTTGACTTTGAATAGAATTTAGAATCTATCCAATCTTGGCTCGAATTTGGAATATAATTTGAATTTGAATCTTACTCAAATTTTGACTTGGAGAAAATTTGGAGTATGCCCAAACTTTGATTCGAGAAAAATTTACCAAAATTATCTAGATATTGGCTTCAATTTGGAATGGAATTTGAATTTGAGACTTCATCAAATTTTGATTTGGGAGAAAATTTGGAGTATGCCCAAATTTTTATTTGAGAAATTTCGTCAAAATTATCCGGATCTTGGCTTGAATTTGGAATGAAATTTGAATTTGAGACTTATTCAAATTTTGATTTGGGAGAAAATTTGGAGTATGCCCAAATTTTGATTTGAGAAAAATTGCCAAAATTTTGACTTTAAATAGAATTTAGATTCTATCTGAATCTTGGCTTGAATTTAGGATGAAATTTGAATTTAAATCTTACTCAAATTTTGACTTCAAAGAAAATTTGGAGCATGCCCAAATTTGGATTTGAGAAAAAAAAATTGCCAAAATTTTGACATTTGTCAAATAATCGAAATCTGTGATTTTAGCCAAAATTTTAATTCTTGTATTTGGCAAAATTTTTTCTCCTAAACATGAAGTTGGAAGTAGATATTAATCAAAATCGTAGAAACATTTTGATTACGTCAATATTTCTTTCACATAAATTTGGAAGTAGATTTTTTTCCTTAATAACAATTATAGGAGATTCCTAACTTTGACTTGCTAATTTTGTTTGATTAGGCCAAGATCTTTGCAAAAATTAATATGTTTTGACCTAATCCATTCCTTTATAAATTGGAGAGATTGCATAGACCAAGATACAAAATCATTGCATCAAAAATTAACATGTTTTGACCTAATCCATTCCTTATGAAGTTTATGAAGTTTATGTCTTTACCTTTAATTGTAATTAATAATAAAATTTCTTGAATTTTATATTTTAATAGTTAAATAATAAAATAAAAGCATAAAATTATATTAAAAGTTAAAATTATTAATTTAAATGCATTCATAAAAAAATGACAATGAACGTGAAGCGTTAAAATATAAAAAACTTGGAAAAAAAAAGTTTTCTTAAGTTTTTTAAAAAAATTAATTCCAACATTTATGACTTTACCATTAACTATAACTAATTATGGAATTTCTAAAATATTGGACTTTTAATAAATAAATAATTTTTTTAAAATAAAGTAATAGAAATATATTAAAACTAATAATTTAAATGTATATATAAAATTGACCAACAACAAAAATGTGTAAAATTAGAATATGGAAAACTTAAATATAAAAAAGTTTTTTCAATCTATTTCTAAAAAGGGCTAAATTTTAGAAAATACTCTTGAACTATAGGTCTCGTTTTAATAATACCCTATGAATTTTAAAAAGTTTCAAAAATACTTCTTGCCTTTCATAAACGTTAAAAAATATCCTTACCATTAAGTTTTGGATGAAAAACATTAAAGTTTCATTAATACCCTTGACCTTTGAAAAAATTTCAAAAATAAACGTACTGGAAAACGTTTCTTCTTCTTTCTCTTTCTACAAATTCTTCCTCCATGAAAATTAATGAAAAGCTTTGCTTATTTTCCATATATTCATAGACTAGAAGTTTTTCTTCTCCTTCAACACACTATCCCAATAACTTGACCAAATTCTTATGTTGAAGCTTCAAGATGACTTTTGCTTCATTCTTAAGTTCTTCATATCCTTGACTTGATTTTGTTGATAGCCTTCTCACTGCTATTTTCTCACCATTCACTACCCATCAACTTTTCCTATATTCATTTTAGGCAAAAATAACTGAAAATATTGTCATATAGTGGTTCTAACATTTCTTAAATATTAAAAAAAAAATCACGTATCAAAATTTATGCCCACAAGCTTTTGTAATTAATATTGCATTATATAATAATTATTTGATAATTTTTATTTCCAATTTATATTACCGATTACATAAAAATTCAAGGTTATTAGTATAATCTTGAACAATATGTGGTTGACATACGAGAGAATCATGTTCAAGAAATAACCTAAAGGATCTATAGTATATGGATAATGTTGGGTGCTTTATCCTAGTAACACTATTGATACGACCCACTTTGTAATAGTTACAAATGATTTGATCTAAATAGTTCATGTGGAAACATGTGAGTGAGAGTATCATATACAATGAGTTTGTATAAGATTATTGGATCATGAAATATTTAATTTTTCTTTATAAATCAGTTAATTGAGAAGATTAATATTTCAACAAGATGATCATATGCAACTCGATTTTAATCCTGGGTGAGTTATGAACTCCTGCCTATGAGGACTTGTTCTTTTATTTGCATGGGTGAGAGTGACTTTTATAGCCGATTCAATAAGCCTGTGATTTTGGAGACTTGATCAAATAGGGAGTTGGAAACATAAGTCTCACAAGATGGAATTCACTTTTTCCCATGTAAAGTAAGTGGATGACTAGTTCCCTTAAGTGCTAATTTAGAGACTTGAATAATGGGGCCCACCCTCACATTGGCCCGAGAGGGACTTGCTTTATGATTGGATCATAAGCAAATTGTTCATTAGAGGATCATTGGTACTTAAGGTATAAGATGTAATTACAAGGGTAAAGCAGACTTTTGACCCAAACTATAATTGCGAACAACTCGTGAAGGATCGACTTCCATGTAATTATTATATCATGGACACAACTTGTCCTACAATGCATAAGAGTGTAATTCTAGGTCTATAGTGGAGTGACCAAGGGTTAATGAATGAAAATTGATTGATTAATAAGTTTAATTAATTAATTTTATATCATTAGAGCTTATAATCTGTATGTTCATAAAGTCCTCTTGCTAGCTCATCGTAATACTAAAAAAATCAATTTAGTTTTAAAAAAAATTGAAATGTTCAATTTAATATTTAATGTATTGGATATATTAAATGAAGAAAATATTTAATTATTGTATTTAATACAATTAAGTATTAAAGTGGATAATATATTATTAGATGCATTATATATTAAATTTGAATGAGATTTAAATAGATAATATATGTTGTAGGAGATTTGAAGATGTTTGAATGAGATTCAAATATATATATATGTGTGTATGTATGTATATATATATATATATATATATATATATATATATATATATATATATTATAATTTGCTTTTGGGCAAACATTTTATTTTAAGTTCCTATATAAATAGGATCCCTAGGTTGAGCTAAAAAACAATTTCACTACAAAGAAAGAAATTCTCTATGAATTTTTCCTCTCATTTTTTTTCTTCAAAGAGATCCCCACAAACCTTGCTACCATATATTTTTCTCTATTATTTCTTGTATTTATTGCTTAACCCTTGTTTTTAGTTTAATTCTAAATAAATCAAAGTCGATTCATAAATTAATTTCTAAATTGTTTAGAAATCATAGTCTTTTGCTACGAGTTAATTGTTCATTCATATCAACACACTTTAAATGGTGCGTAATTGGTAGTTGAAGTTTGGAATTAATATCTATTTGACATCTAAAGTAAAGCCAAATACTTTAGTCCTTTAAGAAATAGTTTTAAGAGGTTCTTTGAAGTAATTGTGTCACTAGTGACGCTAACCAAAAAGTTGATTGAACATGTTAAATGATATCTAACTATACTTGTGTTCAATTTTAAACGACATAACTGATAGGAACGAACACTTCATTCCGCAGCGGAAGCATTAGATCGTCTTTGATTTTAATTAGAATTAAATAAAAAACTAAACCATACATTTAAGATAATATGGAGGTATTTTTTGGCGTGTCTTTATCTCCTCCACAAAGTTTTTCTGGCTATGACTCGAACACATAACCAAGGATTATGGGAGCCTCTTGAAAGAAAATCCCCAAAGGATTAGCATAGGAGAAGTTCAGAGAGAATTCTACGATTCTCTATATAGAATATCTATCTAATAGGTCAACCCAATGGTTCTATTTATACTACCTAGGGCAAATCTTTGTCATAACTAAAATATTATATTTTAATATCTAATATATTAAAATATACATTATATTTATTTAAATCCCATTCAAATCTCCTACAATATATAATTAACCTATTTGAATGTTATTCAAATTTCTAATATATATTTTTCTTTAATGTATCAAATATACATTAATCATTTTTTTTATATTTAATATATCTAACATATTAAATATTAATTTAAACACTTCAAATTAAATATTAATTTGAACATTTCAAATAATTCTTTCTACTAAATTGATCCTTTAGTATTACTATGAACTAGTAATGGGACTTTATGGACCTACAGATTATAAGCTCCAATGATATAAAATAAATAAATTAAACTCTTTAATTAATCAATTGTCATTCATGAACTCTAGGATCACTCCACTATAGACCTAAAGTTGCACTCTTATGCATTGTAGGACAAGTTGTGTCCATGGATATAATTACTGATAGCACTAGTTTAGTGTTATAATTAGGCCCATTTAATTGCTAGTTTTGGATGTAATTGTGAGGTTTTACATAGATATTCTCTATATTTCAGGTAACCAGGAAATTCAAACTAAACTGATGAATTTGGAGCATGGGGTATGTTGTGGAGCCTAAAAGTACTCAAAACGGAACTAAGTATGAAAAAGAGGGGCTTCACATGTGTAATTGGCAGAAAGGATGGCATCTCAACGCTCGAAATAGCGTTGAGAAGCTATTATTTGACAATCAAACCCTAGGGCTATTGTCGAGATGTTGTCCTATGGCATTTCGATGCTAGGAAGGCGCACGCACAAAGGATTCCATCTGAAGTGTTTTGACACTCCCTCAGTGTCTCAATGCTGAGGACGCGCGCTGAGTTTAAAACGTTGCATTCGACACAATATCGAAACGTTGTGCCTAGCGTCTTGACACTGTATCGAGGATCAGTATTTGTTCTTTATTTCAGGACTGAATTTAGAGAGATCATTTTTAGGGTTTAGCCCATTTTTGCAACTTCCCATCCTCTTGGGACCTGTGGAACACGAAATGGGGTGTTCGGGAGCGAAAATCGAGGCTCGAGATCGCATAATTCAAGGTTGGAGTAGAGATTTCAGTGACAACGAGTTCTTTTATCGCTTTCTGCCTCTGCTTCATATATCCTAAGGCTGTAGAAATGGATTTCTTATGTTGTATACTGAATATTATGGGCTAATTTCATATGTTTAGGGGTTAAGAGCACAATTAGGAGTAGAATTATGGTTTAATTGTGATTTATGGCATTTTATTACTTGTTTAATTGTATTTAATTGAAGTTGTACTTACTGCCTCTAATTAATTGGCCATTAATTAGTTGATTCCAATCTTAAATCAAGCTTGACATAGGAAATTTAGGATCGAACAAATTAATTTAAAGCCTTAAAATTGCCTAAGTGACATAGGATTGACAATTGACGGGTGAGACTAATTACGAGCAGACTTAATCCTAATTAATTAATCAATTAGTGCTAAGAACACTTAGGCAAGCGATTAATTAGTGTGTTCAAATGAGATCGACATGAGATTTCGACCGGTTTGGCTCTAGATTTATGTAATTAGCAAGATAAATTAAATGTCATATCCAATTGCCATAATTGTAACCTAATTTGTGCTCGATCCCCCAAACTACCCCTTAATTTGGTATCTCCACCTTTTAACGGCTTCCTTAGTTTAGAATTTCAATTCGATCTTTCTCTCAGTTTAGTTTTTACCCTAAATAATTCCAAATATGAGTTCTCTTAATAATTAATCAATTTAAGAAAAAAGCTTCCATTACGCTTTCCTGAGGATTCAATACTCGGTAATACCTACCGTTTTATATTACTTGATCATGTGTGCTTGCGTGACTATGAACAATCACTACATGTAAGTCGATCCTTCATGAGATTTTCATAATTGGATCAAAAGTCCATTTTACGCCTGTAATTACATCTTATACATTAAGTACCACTGATCTTCTAATGAATAATTTGTTTATGATCCAACCATAAACTAAGTCCCTCTTAGGCCAGTGAGAGGGTGGGGCCCCATTGTTCAAGTCCCAAAATCATCACTTAAGGGAACTACTCATCTACTTACCCTATATGGGGAGGAGTAAATTTCATCTTATGAGATTATGTTCCCAGCTCCATATTTGGTCAAGTGATAATGCTCATATTTTACATATTTCTAGCCTTTTTTACTTAAGTTATTTGCACAAATGCATGCTTTTATGTCTAATAAATATAGAAAATTAATGAGAAAATAGCCAAAATTAGTTAAGGGATTGTTTTGAGCTAAGAAATAGGAAATAAGAGGAAAAGAGTTGATTTTTGATGAGTTTTGATGATTTTATGCAGAAAAGTGAAAACTGCCAGAATTGCAACTCCAATTTCAACTGCAAGTTCACCTGGGAGACAGAATTCCGAAAAATAAGGGAAAAATATGAAAGCTCGATTTTATGCTGATATTTGAAGATATTCTCCACGAATCAAGCTCATAAAGATCTTATTCTTATCTTAAACATACATGGAGAAAATCCTAGCATTTTGAGGCTATAAATATGAAGATTCAAGCCATGAAAAAGTAGTCTACAATCGGCCTTAATTTATTGAAGACCCATTATTTTTTTGCACTTTTAGTTTTTTATTTTCTCGACTTAAACGAGAAGGAACGCCACCCAAATTTCAATCTAGCCCTGTCGAAAGTCTAGGGTTATGAAGATCTTACTTTCTTTGAAAGAGGTTGAGTTTAGATCAATTGAAGAAGTGGTAGTTTTCTCCTTGAAATTCGACTTTTCCTTTGTATTGCAAGTTCAATTTATGTTTAGTTCTAGTACTTTAACTTCTATTTTTCTAAATTCAGTTTACATCTAGTCCTTGTCCTTAATTATTGTAGTTCTTTACCTTACAACACATTTGATTTTAATAAAGTTTAAGTTTCTTTCTTCACAGCATTCTTCATCTTTAAGTTTACTGCTTATTTATTTTCTAGTTTCTGTTTTCCCTTCTTTCTAAATAAGTATGTATTTTCTCTCTTTTAATGTTTTGTTATTTAGTTTCTCCATCATGGGCTAATTATGTCCTTGAGATTCGGATATGTGGATGTCCTAAGGATTGGAAGCTTGGCCTAAGATATAAAAGTAACTTTTCTCAATTCCATAAAATTGTTTACTTTTAATGATTATCCTTCTTATTGTGAATCTAGCTTGATCACCTAGGTGAACATACAGAGATCGAGTTTAATACTGAAAGAGTTAAACGAGATTACGTGTTCATACAAAGAAATATAGGAAAGAGGCTTAGACATAAGCACTTGTTTTTTACCTAGACATAGGGCGAAACCTCTAAGACCAAAGATTGTGTTCTCATTAAACTAAGTTTGCATTAGCCATAGACATATGGTTTAATCACTTAGGCTTCTAAAGGTTTTTCTATTAAAATCAAATATAAGTTGATCCCGGTTTACATTACTTGGTACTTGAGTAAAGATTGCAATTTCATTTTAGGTCACAATTCTTTGCTAAAGGGCAAAAGCATATTTTCGGATTCCATCTTTTTATCATTTGACTTTTAGTACACTCACAACCTTCCCAATTATTTAACATTGGTTACCGAAGTTGCTTTGTGTGAACATCTTTGCTTTCATTTTAGATTTTGTGGTATCCATTCTCTGTGGGATCGATACTTTGGAATATTTCCTTTACTACTTGTTTGACAGTGTGCATTTGCACTAGACTGGAGACTTTTTTTATTCAAAAGTTTTCTTCTAAAAGCACACACGTTTTCAGTCGATCATCAAGTCTTCAATATGGTAGGCTTATTGAATAAGCTACAAAAGCCACTCTCACTCATGCAAATCAAAGGACAAACCCTCATGGGTAGGAGTTCATAACTCACTCAAGATTAAGATCGAGTTGCATATGATCATCTTGATGAAATATTAATTTTCTCAATTAACAGACTTATAAAGAGAGATTAAATATTTTGTGGTCCAATCTTATACAAACTCATTGTATAAGATACCCCCACTCACATGTCTTCACATGAATGATTTGGATAAAATCATTTGTAACTATTACAAAGTGGGTTGTATCAATATTGTTACCAAGATAAGGCATCCAATCTTATCCATATATTATGATCATTTTTGTTATTTCTTGAACATGATCCTCCCATATGTCAACCACATACTTTTCAAGATTACACTAATAACCTTGGATTTTTCATATAATGGATAATATTAAATTGCAAATAAAATAATTAAAATTATTATTAATTATTAAATAAATCATTAATTACGAGATTTTAGGACATGAATCCCAACAATAGAAACATTTATAAATTTTCTATTATAATTTTTTAAGGCATCTTTTATTATATATCTCTACTCCCCCCCTCTCCCCCCGTTCCCCCATATGGGCTAATTAGTGCAGTAACCTTTATCATTTAGGAGTGGTTTATTTATTTTCATGCTATAAATAAATTTCTAAGGATAGAGTTTAATTCCAATAACCTCATAAATTTAAATAAGTAATTGCTAAAGTTAAAAACTCACACGCACACAATGTACTCAAAAAAAAAAAAAAAACCACACATGCACAATTATAACTAGTAGTGGTATGCACAGTTCGATTCGATCCGTTTTGGCCGAAACTGTTGACCGAACCGAATATTTCGATTTCTTAATGCAGTGAACCGAGAAAACCGACAGCTTTATAGGTTTTGGTTTGAAACCGAACCAATCGATTTAGGTTTTGATCGGATCGATTCGGTTCGATTTTAACTGATTTTTTTATTATCTTTCTTCTTCTATATTCAAACAAATAAGAATGAGATGTGCGTTACGAGGGGTTGATGGTTGAGAAATTGAGATGGGTGGAGGGCAGAAGAGACGAAAATAAAGAGCGAAAAAGACGACTGACTAAATCTTACCTATTTCCACGAGCAAAAGCGGCAACGACATTGGACGGTGATGTTTCAATGACAAAAAGTAGATCTTTGAAAGGGAGGTTACTGATAACGCTCATTTATGAGTGTTATTTGGCTCTAAAAACTAATCTATTTGCTTAGAAAGTGAGTGTTTAATGTTATAATTCATGTCATTTAGAGCAAATTTAAGTAAAAACAAGTTTTGCATGTGTTTGAAGTATTGATTTTGTGAACATAAGTTTTTTGGTGTATTTAGAGTCATTTTTGTTAAGAAAATGTTAATTTTTGTTGATTTTGTGTAGAGGCTGAAAAAGGACCCAAATGCGCCCACATTCTGGCCGCAACTGAGGCAAAAGAAAGATGATTCAAGAAATATGCAACTAGGATGCGCCAGAAATTGAGAGCATAAGCCAAATTCCAAATGTTGCTGAAAGAACTCAAAATGCACCCAACTATGTGGCCTCATTTAGGCCATTTCGACAATAGCACAATTGCGCTCAACTATGCTGCCGCATCTGGACCTTTTCGACAAATTCTCCCATATAAACGAGATTTGCAGATAAAATCAAATATTCTCAATCAAATCTCTGAGGATCAAGTTATATGATCGATCCAGCCTCTCCACACTGATCTCAGAGCAAACCCTAGGTCTTGAGGTCTATAAAAGGTGGCTCAAGCTTCAATTTCAAGGGAGCTCTTATTTCTATCTTCTTCTCCAAATTCCGCAATTTTCTTTTCTTTTCAGCAGCCATACCGAAACTCCCCCAAGTTCTGTTCATACTTCATTCAGACACGAACTTCGAAAGAAGGGAGTGTAAGCACTTGTTCTCCCCGAAAGAGGTTGAATAAAGTTAGAAGGAAGGAACAAATGTTGGGTTCTTTATCGCTTTCATTTAAGTTTTGTACGTTCTTTTTTTCTTTAAAGTTTTGTTGCTATTTTATTCTTCCATCAAGTTGTAAGTTTCTGTTTTATCTATTAAATTTTCAATTCTTTAAGTTGTAATTTAAGTTTTGTTTCAAGTTATTATTGTTTCAATTCCGCACTTTTATTTCAATGAAGTTTATCTTTTCTCAATCAAGTTTTCTTTCCATTTTTTGCACTTTAGTTTTTTTTTCAATGAGTAGCTAAACTCCTTGCAGGGGATTCAATGAAGTGGATACCCTAAACAGGAGATAAGCCCCACCATGTGATTCGAGTAACTTTGCTTAACATTTAGCATTGTTTGCTTTTATTGAGTTTAAGTTTCATTGTTAGCTTAAACTGATCACTTGAGTTAGCATAGTTTGTGTGAGATTCAATACTGAAAGGGTTGGATCGAGCACGTGTTTTCATAAAAGCAATCTAGGAGAAGAGTCTAGACATAGAACTTCACTTTTTGTACGTAGACATAGGACAAAAACCTTTGGAATCATGGAGTTGTGTTCCTTATTTATCTAAGTTAAAATTAGCCATAGACATATGTGTTTAATTGCTTAATCTCCTAAAAGCACTTAGAAAAGGGCTGAATAGGTATTGAACTCGATTCATGGTGTTAAGTGTCGGCTAGGATAGGTTGCAGGCGCATTTCAGTGGCATTTTGTCTTAATTGCATAGAACTCGAAAGAGGCAGTATGCGGGCGCAAGAGGCAGAATCTCTGAAATAGCCGGACCTAGTTAAGCAAGTTTGCGGGCGCTTGGTGAGCGCATTTCCTCAGAGTTGAAATAGATTTGAACCCCTGCTTCTCATTATTGTTTTCTTATCTATTTTTTTAGTTTCCTTTATTTTCATTGCATAGAACCCTCAAAACATCTTATTTATTTGGTTACCTTCAGTTGCAACTTGAAAGTACTTGTGTTGTTAACTAAAAAGCTCTTTCTTAATCGTTCCCTTTGGTTCGATACTTAGAATACTTCCATATATTACTTGTTGGACAACATGCACTTGCTCTCTTTGCGTTAGCAGTCATCAATTACAGATAGCAAAGAAATCATAGATCCTCGAAAGGGAGGTTAGATACAGGGAATAAATCATAAATCCTTAGCAGTGACCTCATGATAGCCAAGAAATCTTAGTGGTGGCGGCGACGACAATCTCATGGTGGTTGACGAAAGTGTTGTGGCGGTGGCCGATGAGATGATGGCATGATTGCGAATGAAAGATTAAAGGTGGAGGGAGGGAAGAAATCGTGAGACGAAAAAATGAAAGATGAAAGGTGGAGGGAATGAAAGATGAGTGGTGGAGGAAGGCAGACGACAAAATAAAAATAAAATTAGGGTTAGTTAAATCATCATATACAAAATCCTGAACTATTGGGCTTGGGTGTCGGCTAATTGGACATGGGCTGGGCTTTAGATGGTTAGTTTATAGGCTGGAGTTAGATTTTTTAAGGTTAATTATATTACCGGTTCGGTTCGGTTTAATTCGATTTTGTAAAGACTAAAACTGTAGATCGCACCAAAAATTTTAGTTTTTACAAAGGCCAAACCGAAGGAACCGAAAATTTTAAAATAACCGAATCAAAACAGTCGGTTCGGCTCAGTTCTTCAGTTTGGTTCAGTTTTTGCACACCCCTAATAACTAGAGTATTACGTTTCCATCAACATCGAAATACTTAGAAATTATTTTTTGAATTTTTTTATACGGATAATTTCCTAACAGAATTGTTTTTGGGGTTTTTTAAGTAAATAATCTAAAATTGAAGGGCTAAATGAAATATAACAACACTTTTCAAAATAAGATTTCTTAACAACCACACTTTTCAAAGCAAGATTTCTTAACAATGTCACATTAAATGAAAAGTTACCATTTTTTCCTCATGAGTGAAAGCAAGAGTTAAATCCTCGACTTTGTTACTGTTCTCCTTCTTCAATCCAAGGATGAAAATATCGATGTCAACATTGATATCGAAATTTCAATTTTACGGATATATCGATAAAATGTCGATATCAACATACATTTCTGTAAATAAAAAACTTCTAAAAAATCATTTAAATCAATAATTAAGCTGCTTTTACTTTGAAACTAAGTTATAGATCTTGTTATTACTATTTATATTTATATGAGAGTTAATAGATGGTATCTTTTTATGTTTTATGGTTATTTATAAAAAAATATTGGAGATATCGATTAATCCTCAATATTCACTACAAGAAATCTGACTATTTTTTAAAGTCACAACCTTTGAAAAAGCATTAAACAAACTAGGTTAACAAAACATTCAAACATAAAAAAGCTTTTTTCAAAGATACATTAACCTTTAAAAAATATTATTTTTCAAAGATCGCATACCTTCGATAAATATCAAATTATTTATCGATAATTATTTATTGTCAAATTATCTTTTTCGAAGGTTTTCATTATTTTTAAAGGCTAATGCTATTTTCAAAGATTTTAAAGCCTTCTGAAATACTTCTTTATCGACGTTTGTAAATCCTTCGAAAAACCTCTTACAAAAATCTTTAGCACTTGAATACAATAGCATAAAAACCAAATTAAACCAATTTTCAGCTTATTACTAGCAAACTTCAAAAGTAGATTTTTTTTAAAGGTTTTTTGGATACCTTCGATAAAGAATAATATAATTTTCAAAGGTTTTTGGTGTCCTTTGATAAATATAATATCGTTTTCAAAGGTTTTTTAAATACCTTCGATAAAAGATAATATAATTTTCAAAGGTTTTTAAGAACCTTCAATAAGAAGTAGATATTTATCAAAGATTTTTTAAATACATTCAATAAAGGATAATATAATTTTCTGAGGTTTTTAATGTCCTTTGATAAATATAATATCTTTTTCAATGGTTTTGAAGAACCTTCGATAAAAAGTAGATACTTTTCAAAGTTTTTAAAATACATTTCATAAAGGATACTATAATTTTCAAAGGTTTTTAATATCCTTGGATAAATATAATATCTTTTTCAAAAGTTTTTAAGAACCTTCAATAAAAAGTAGATATTTTTCAAAGTTTTTTTAAATACCTTTAATAAAGGATAATATATTTTTAAAGGTATTTAAAAACCCTCTAATAAATATATATCTTTTTCAAAGGTTTTTAAGAACCTTTGATAAAAGTAGATATTTTTCAAAGGTTTTTTAAATACACATTCAATAAATGTATATATTTTTCACATATTTTTTATAACCTTCGATAAAAAATGGTAATATCCTTTTCAAAAGTTTTTAAGAACCTTCGATAAAAAGTAGATATTTTTCAAAGGTTTTTTAAATACCTTTGATAAAGGATAATATATTTTTTAAAGGTATTTAAAAACCCTCTGATAAATATATATCTTTTTCAAAGGTTTTTAAGAACCTTTGATAAAAGTAGATATTTTTCAAAGGTTTTTTAAATACACCTTCGATAAATGTATATATTTTTCAAATATTTTTATAACCTTCAATAAAAAATGGTCGAAAATAGATTAACATTTTTGTAGTGATTCATGTTGAACCCTCCGATTTATGGATATATCAGGGGTATTTTCATCCTTGCCTCAATCTCATTATTCTGTCATTGTTGTTCTTTGTAATATATGGGTGAAATTGGACCATGCACAAAATATAAGGGAAATCAGAGGTTAAATAGGGCAAAAGAGTCCAACACAGGCTAAAACGGACTAAAGCATGAGGGGAATCAGGCCACTAAACAAAAGGAAGAGGAGAAACTTCAGCCTACCTCATATGGGACACACGCCATCGAAAAGGGTCATTAAATACCCTTCTTCAATCTAAAGAAGGTAAGTGACCTCATTCTCTAAACCTTTGCTACATCTAACTTCTCTGTGCTAACTTAAGCATCGGAGTATGTGTAGCAAGTGCTACACTGGTATGTAGTTTCTTATTCTTTTGCAGATCACGTTCTTCTTCCCTCAAACAAATTCTATCGTTGCTATCACGTGAAGGTCAGATGAAATTTTCCCCTGGCCAGATTATGGCAGCAACTTTCTCCTTCCTTAATTGTTTGATTTTTAAAAAATCTTTTTTAGCTCTTGTTCTATTTCTAGATTTCTTCTTCTTCTAGCTTATTCTCACTTCCTCCTTCCGCCATTTTTCTCGCTTTCACTCCTCACGTTCAATTTTCTCGCTCTCACCGATCCTTCTCGCTTTGTTCTCTTTATCCTTCTTACTCTATTTTCTTCCTTTTTCTTTTTGCTCTTCCTCTCTCTCTCTTTTTCTCGTTACAACCCTTCACACTCCTTTCTGCATTCTTCTCACTCATTCTCTCTCTTTTTTTTTTTCGCTCACACCCTTTGCTCATTCTTTTTCTTTTTCCTTTGTTGCTCTTACCATTTTTTTCTCCTCAATAAAATGCAGTAAGATTTCACCTTCTTTGTCTCTCAAACATCCATTTGATAATTATGATTTTTTAAATAAAACAAATATTTTCTAAAGGTCAAATATTATTATCTTGTTAGATTTAATATCATTCCAAATATGTATAATATTTTTTTAAAAAAAGAAACGAATCACAGGGGAAGTACTTTGAAAAAGCATAATACTACTAGAAAAATAAATCAGAATAAAATATAACTAAACAATAAAAGAAAAATTAAATTAAGAAATTTTTTAGAATAAGATATTATCTTCTTAGATCTTTATTTTATCTAGTTGCATATCTCTATAGAATTATTTTTCTTCTAAAAAATCATAGTCATGATGAAAAATGTTTTTCTTTTAAAAATATTTATATCAAGATTACGTTTTTTGAAAAAATAATTTACAACTAGATTGAAATTTGAGTTGAAATGTAATAAGATAATTACTATTTTATTTTTATTTTTATTTAATTATTAAAAAATTTCAAGTCTAATTTTTTTTTTTTTTTGGATAGTTCAACTTTTTAGATATATTTTCATTAGATTGCATTTTTAAGAAAAATTTTATAGGATGATAGCAGTTTGAAAGGAAATGGGATGAAGAACCAACGAGATAGAATATTTTTAAAATAATAAATCAAAACCCACCGTGAGTAAGACAGAAAGAGCAAGAGGAAAATGAGAATCAATGATAAAGATATTAGGCAAATAATTACCTTTAATCTTGCCAATATTCTTGCCATATTCGTTGCACTCTATTGTAAATGTTGTACCTATAATGGTGCATTTACCTTAGTAATTTGTATTTCAAAATGTATATAAAATCCTTTCCTATCAATGAAGAAAGTATCAAGAGGTTAAACAAATCTTTGTCTCTTTCTCTCTCTTACATTTTACATGGTATCAGAGCTTTCACATTCCTAAAAATCCCAATTTTTCCCCTCCTAATTACAATTTATAGACTTGTTCTGCAATTGGCTACAAATTTTGCATCATCATCTTCATCCTCTATTTCTGCAACAAACTCTCCTCTATTTCTCTTATCAAATATCTAAAACCTCGTGCCCCTATGCTTAGATTCAAGAAACTATGTACTATGGAAATTTCAGGTTTCATCTATTTTGAAGGCCCATTCTCTATTCGGCCATATCAATGACTCTCTTCCTCAACCGGCCAAGTTTGTTCGCACATCAGCCGGTACTACTGACACAACTGAGGTTAGTCCTGACTATCTTGAATGGATATCTCGTGATCAAGCTCTTATCACATTAATCAATGTTGCATTGTCATCTTCTGCTCTTGCTCATGTTGTTGGTTCTACTTCCTCAAAAGAACTTTGGCTTTCTTTAGAAAAACGTTATTCTTCAAACACAAGGTCCAATATTCTTGAATTAAGATATGCCTTATACACTATTAAGAAACTCGCCACTTAATCCATTGAGAAATATCCTTGTCGAATTAAAGAAATAATTGATAAGCTTGTTGTAACCCCTATTTCTATTGAAGATGAGGAAATCTTGGTTCATACCTTGAATGGATTACCAACTGCGTTCAACGCCTTTCGAACTTTAATTCATACGCACAGTGGTTCATTGACCCTCGAAGAGCTCCACGTGATACTCACGGCTGAAGAAAAATCAGTGAATCTCCATGCTTCTTCTGAACCGACACCTACAGCCTTCAAGCCAACCAACGGAAGCTTCAATCGTAGACGTGGAGGCAAATTCAATCAGGGACGAGGAGGATTCAATCACAGTAGAAAAGACAACCCTAATAATGAGATGCCACAATTGCTAGCATAGCTGCACTTTCAGCCTCATTTTTACCATTCGCACGAATCAAGAACGGGTCGGGTGCACCTAGCATATTGGGCTCGAGTTCTGGGGTATTCAACGGGCCTGGAGGGCCCAATTCATCCTTTAGATTTGGAAATTCAATAGCAAACCGAATAGTTTTCCAAACATGCTCAAAATTGGGCCAAGGAGCACTTGATTGTTATAATAGGATGAATTTTTCTTATCAGGGTCATCATCCTCCAGCTCAATTCATTGCTATGGCAGTAAATGTTATGAATCCAAATACATCAATTGAAAATTCTAACAATTTTTGGTTGTCTGATAGTGGATGCAACGTTTATATGACGAATGACCTTGCAAATCTCAACCTCTCCAACAACTATAATGGTGAAGAGTCTGTCACGGTGAGTAATGGGAAATCTTTGAACATACAAAACACAGGCAGTGGTACAACTTCTATCTCATCTCATACGTTTAATCTTTCTAACGTCTTTCGCGTTCCTAATCTTTCCACTAATCTCTTATCTGTTCATAAGTTTTGCCTTGATAACAATTATATTTTTATCTTTGATACTGACTAGTTCGTCATTCAGGATAAGGTCTCTAACAAAATATTATACACTAGCAAAAGTATCAATGGCCTATATCCCATTCCAAGCTCGTCAGCTTTATCTTCTACCAATTTGCATACCAAAAACTATAATTTTCTTGCAAAACAGGAGTATTCCCTTTGGCATCATTGGTTAGGACATCCTGCTCATAGAATTTTACGTTCTTCTTTATCTCATCTTGGTCCTTCTTTATCTTCCTGATTTAACCAAAATAGTCCTAATTTATTATGCCTAAATCATGTTAGTTTGATAGAATTTATGTGTTGAATTGTTTATTTTGTAGGTATTTAAGCAAGAAGTGTAATTTGGAGAAATTGCATCCAATCGGGGTTAAAACGAGTTAAATCGGAGGCCATTTGAGCAACCGAGTGAAGAATATAAGCAAAATGACCATTTTTCCCTTGACGAGCATCGAGATGCCAAGCGGAGGCCTTGCTCGATGCTATAAGGCAGCAGCCTCGGATGCAGGACAGCGTTTCGACGCTTGCCCAAGCGTCAAGACATTGTCTCAAGTCTAGAGCACCCGGATGCAGGGTAGTGTCGAGATGTTGTCCCAAGCATCTCGAGCCGCAACAGTGAGAGCAGGTCGACACTGTGTCGAGCCTCCCTCGACGCTGGTCTAATTAAGGGCAGCGTCTCAACGCTGCTGTGATTTCTATAAAAGCATTTCTTCCCCCTCTAGGTCAATTTGGTCTCCATTTTTGGCCGCCAAGAGACCATGTTAAGGTTATTTCTCTCTGTTTTTCATTAGATTAGGATATTTTAGGATTTTTTGGTTAATCTTTAGTGTCAGACAAAATTATAACGATGTTCAACTATACTATCGACACCGTTTCGGGTTGTAAATAAGGTACTATGTATTTTTGTGAGATTTATTCCATATTTTCAGTATTTTCCAGCATGTTTTATTGTTTCTTGATTCTTGCTTGAATGCCCATAGCACGTATTCTTTCATAGATAGATTGACAACCTATTCGCATCGATTGAATATGTGATCATTAGTTTAACTAACATTAGGACCGGCTCATGCTTGCATTGTAGAGGCTAGTCTCTCATGTAGATTGCGTGATAGGACCTAAGAATCAAGAGAGCTAATTAATTAAATTAGGAATGCATGCTTAGTTTAATTAATTGGTCTTAATCAATCCCTAGAACTTAAGGCGATTAGCTACATTAGTATGGAATGCTATCATGCCCAGCTAATTAGGGCTAATTAGGCTAATTAACTTGATGCTAGGTTGGGTTAATTGGGATTTAAGGGACCTAAGTTGCTTAGGAGCTTAGCTGGCATAACCAGTGAGTCGATTAGGTAATAGAGGGCTAGGAAATAGCTTGCATTTAGGCGTTCAATAATCAGAAATAGCATTGTACCGAGGTTTATCCTGAAACAGTGCCCAGGGTTAACCATTAGCGTTTATCTCACTGCTTTGAGTCCTTCTGTCTATTTTATGCTTAATTCCCCCCAGTCCGTGTCAGTTCATGTCAATCTATGTCAATAGGAAAACCAAATAATAGAAATTTAATTTTAGTTCAGTTCCCTATGATTCGACCCGGTCCACTATTAATTACTACAAGTAGTTAATTTTAGATTGGTAATTATAAGTTATATTTGATAGAGCCTTCGACAAACACTCTTTCAAATTGGCACCGTTGTTGGGGATTTCATTTATTTGATTTCTCTAGCTCGGACCAATTTGATTCTTATCACTTCCCCAATGTCTACTTGTGAATGTATTAGTTGTTTAAAGGTTAAAATGTCTAAACTTTCATTTCTTATGTCTTTCTATACTTCTTTAGCATCTCTTGAACTAATTCATAGTGATGTATGGGGACCCTTTCCTCTTATTTCTATTAATGAATTTCGTTATTATGTCAGTTTCATTGATGATTTTAGTAAATTCACCTGGATTTTTCCTTTTGCTTATAAATCAGATGTGGATGTCATTCTTTGAAAACTTGTACCTTTTGTTGAAAATATGCTCTCAAAAAAACTAAAAAAAAATTGTTCTGATGGTGGTGGTGAATTTTGTAATGCTTCTATTCGCTCCTTTTTTTACTTTAAAGGTGTCCTACATCAAAAGTCTTTTCCTTATACACTTGAACAAAATGGAGTCGCATCGCCACATTGTAGAAACTGCAAAATCTTTACTTTTTCACTCTTCTGTTCCCCTAAAGTTTTGGCCCTATGCTTTTTCCACTGTAGTTTTCCTTATTAATTGAATTCCCTCTTCTTCTCTCAACATGTTGTCCCCATTTGAGTACCCACAAAAGAACCATGGTCAACTCAAGAGCAACCCATAACTTTATGATCGAAGCAGAAGCTCGACGGTTGAACATACATTAGGTTAGAGACGTGGGAAAGATCAAAACTGTCAATTCAGCAACCTTGCTCATTTTGGGTGTTGAACGAAGGGTGACAGTGAAATTAGGTGCTTGGACTGGATAAGCAGATTTTGTAGTTGTCAAGATGGACGACTTCGACACTGTGTTGGGGATGGAGTTTCTCCTCAAACAGAAGGTCATACCAATGCCACTGGCAAAAAGTATAGTAATCATGGGATCTAATCCCACCGTGGTCCACGCCAAATTAAGACAACCAAATGGGGTGAAATTGCTATAAGCCCTTGTTGCTTAAAAGAGTGTACCCTTGTTGCTTAAAAGAGTGTATGCAATTTCAGAATGAAAACACCCTAAATGTGCAAGTATACACAGCCTAATGCAGTAAGTGATAAGTATTTTTATATCGTTCTCCTCAGGGACCAGTTATGTGGATTTTTGCAATGCCTAAGCTGGTTTTAGTTAGGTAACAAGAAATAAACATCAATTGGTGCAATGAAATTAAAAGAAACTAAGGAACAAGATTAAAATGGTGCTGGAATGCTGAAATAACAGGAAACCAATAAATAAAATTGGGACTAAACAGATTATGTGAAAAGGGATCAAGATTAGGGGTACAATTTTGCTTCATCAAACTAAATGCTACAACATAGATCATGCTTCAACACTCAATGCAGGCTAATTCGCGGATTCTTTCCAGAATTTCCAAAGAATCAGTGATTAACTCCCATTAACCTCTGAAATTAAGCCTTTAACTGCAAACATTAGGTGGGTTACCATCCTTAGTGTCCCCAATCACCTTAGAGCATGCTCCTAATCAGAACTAATGTTATGCCCTGCATTCAGTTTATCCTTTCTCTTCCCAAAGTCAAGATAAACACAACCTAGATGAGTTGGCCAAACAAATCCAAGCTAAAAATTAAGCACACAAGGCATAAGAGTGAAGAGTATGCAAGTCTACTATTTTATTCAGCAAGATTCAACAATAAATTCCCTAATCTCTCACCCAATGGGTGATTAGTTCATAATTAAAAGAAAATACAACAACATAACAGTAAGAAAATTTTCCAATAACATTCTAAAACTTGTCTTTAATATCAAAATGCTGAGAAATAAAGAAATACTATAGAAACTATTAGAAAATGGACAAGAAATGGTTGTTGGGCAACTCCTTTATGGCAGATTCCCCTCCTTTCCAGAAGTGGATCACCTCCTAAAAAGGGTTCTTCTTCTCTTTTCGAAATTCTTAAATGTCTAATCTCCAAGCTCCCCTCCAAAAATGGCAAGCTAGGGCTTTAAACCTCTCCCCTTCTTTGAAATCAGGGATGAGTGGACGTTTTAAGACTAATGGCAGCCCCTCATTGGTTTAAATCAGTACAGGTGTCATAAATTGTCCACGTCAATTAATGAAATAACTCCCACGTGCTTTTTGTGTAACTGATCCCAGATAAATGCTTTAGCTTTGCTAATGCTTCATCAAAACACAATAATTGCTCCAGGAAGCTTGACCTTCCATCAATAACAAAGCTCTAGCATAGTAGGTTGAATTTTTCACGCTTAGCCATTTTTACCTTCAGCAATGGCCTACACAAGTCACAAATAGCACAATTACGTAATATTATGCATTAAAAAGCTCAAAAGTGCTTTTCACATGAAAATGGACTCCTTTACTACTAAAACATCAATTCAAAGAGGCTTCTTAGTACAAAAATACCTAAGATAGTGTTTTTAAGCCACAAAATATTCACTAAAACACCCTAAATAGCTCTCATTCTAAGAGCTATCAGCCCTCTAGCTGAATAAGAGCCAAGACAAATGTTGTGATGTCAGGTTCCATGTTGTTGACCAACCCTGTAGTAGAAAGAATCATCCAGTTTATAATTCCCCTAAGGAGTGGAGGCCAAAGCTAGAAGTTACTCAGAAGTATTCGAAGGAAGCACCGGGGTGCATGAATGAATGGGCCAAGCAGAAACGACCCCCTTTGATGAGAAGGTATGAGGCATCAGTTCCACCGATCACCCTGACGAGCGTATTTTAGGCATTGGCTAAGAAAACGTCTCAAGAAGTCAGTCAAAGTATGAATGTAAAGAAGTTCCTAGAATAGTGGAAGAGAAGCCAAGGCACAGAGGTCTGCTGGGACTATTTTGAAGATTTGAAGACATCTGCTCGTGAGACTGCTGAGTTCAAGCAGAGTCGGTTGACAGGGACGTCAACCATCTAGGTGGGGGAGAATGTCACGGTCATGTTTGTCCATGGCGTGTTGACCGTGGGCACATGCCCATTTGATAGCACTCAAAAGTGTGTTATTTCTAGGCTTAGATTTGTATCACTTTTGTATGTTTAGATTGAGCTTTCATGCATTTATTTATTTATTTTGTAGGATTCGAGCAAACATGGCGAAATAGAGCTTGTGGGGACGATATGGGTGTTTTTGGAGCTTAAAGGCATAATTTGGAGGCTTGGAATTGAAAAGAGAACAAGATAAAGCTTCATGACCCGAGAGGATAGCGTTGAGACGTTGTCCATAGAGTCTCAACGCTATAGGTGCAGCTACTCAAATTTGATTTCCTGTAGAAGTGACGTCGAGATGCCAAAAACGCGCGGGCCTGAAGATTTCTGTCTGTAACGTTGAGACGTCACTACCCCGATTTTCCATCTTTAATCTGCAAATTAGGTCACAGCGTCTCAACGCTGTCCCGAGGATTATAAAAATAACATTATGGCTTCGATTTTGGGGGGACCATTTGGAGAGGGACCAGTCTAAAGTCGAATTCTACCTCATATTTGATACCAAGGAAGCACTCTTAAGAGCCGAGGAATACATTCAAGGCTCGAGATTGCGGCATTTAATGACGGGAACAAGTTTGGCACGCGTCAAAGAGTTCTTTCTCTTTTTCCTATTTAAATTGTAGTTTTGATTTTTAGACTTTTGTATGAGTTTACCATTGGAATTGTGATTTTTAGGATTGAACTTATGTGTCTAAACTTGGTTGTCATAGATAGTTACTTTTATTTCGAGATTTATAAATTTCAATTCTTATTTATGCATGTTTGTCGTTTGATTAATTCTTTGGCCAAGAGTTAATTATGTATGATTTGAATTATAGCTTGGGAGAGTAAAATTTGAATCTAGATTAGCATGCATAACTATTAGTAATTGTGAGCATGTGAATGAATTGTTTGATAATAGAAGTTGTCAAAGAAATCTTGCAATACCATGTTTAATTACGAAATTTAGACTGGAAAGTTAATTTAATAATTAAGCATGAAATTTAGTTGGGTTTGAGAAAACCAATTGAATGCATCTGTAATTTCTTGGCATATAAGAGTTGAATATTTGACTAATATTGTAATTGAGTTAACTTGGATTTATTTTGTAAAAATTAAGGTTTAAGAAAAGGGTTCCCTCTAAGTGTCTCCAACACTGTAAATACATACATTAGTTTAATTTTATCTATATCTTAAATTTGGGTTTTCTAGATAAAATTGGGTGTGAGTAACTATAATACTTAATTAAATCTAAGAAATCCAATCCCTGAGATCGACGCTGGCCGCTATTATTACAAATTGTAGAGGTCCGGTAAATAATTTTATTTGATAGAGCCCTCGATAAGCTCTTTATCACCATTTCAACCCCTTTTTATTATGCTTTCATGTCATGTCTTTCATTTTGTTTAGTAGTTAGCTTTCCTTGTAATTTTGTTGGCGTATGACTCATCGCCATTTTCATGTTCAAGCATGTCATGGGCATAAATCCTAAAATGTACTATAAGGGGATGCGACTAGTTGTCAATTCTTCCTACTCTAAGTTATATACTATCTAAGCGTGGTTGTCTCTTATTTGTTTGCTAGTGTATAACAATCTTGTTGTCAAATGTTTTCAAATACTATCTCTCTCATGTTTTAATAAAACCATTTTCTCTCTAAACGTGAGCGGAGGCTAGACCCTATACCAAAGTTGTCCTCAACTTCCATTTTTCGTAGAGCTGACTTGCTCGCTGGATTAGAGCAAGTGTCGCACAATCGTTGTCCCATTGTGAAAGAGTACAATTTGACAAGTGGTAATGTCACGATCATGCTTGTCCAGGGCGTGTTGCCCATGACCGCATGCCCCACTACTACAAAATAGGGTTTTAATAACGGGCAATGCCCGTCATTATAGACAAACAATGACGGACACGCACCCGTCATCAATACACGTGTCATTATAGCCTACAATGACGGTCATCTTTTAATGTCGGGCAATGATTGTCATTGATGTCAATCCATCATTATACTTGGGTTTTAATGACGGTTATTGCCCGTCATTGTTTCCTTAAGAATTTAATAAAAAAAATAAAAATTGTTAGTTGCATCATATTATCTTTCTGAACCAAAAATTCAAAATACTATCATATTTTTTACAATTATTAGCTTTTTTTTTAAGTATTACAACTATTTGCTAAACCATTATAACTTCTATCAATAAAATTTAACCTACAAACAGACTATTTTAATTTTTTTGGTATAACCTCTACTATTTTTTTTACTAACTTGACAAATATAATAACACAATAATTGTACACATGTATACATGTAATACAAATGATCAAATAGAATATCATCAATATTATCTCTACTACTACATTACTCAAAATTAACATGAAATGCACTCATTTATAACATTGTTTATACATGTATACAAACCAGTTTGTGAGTTGGGAATACAGCTGAAGTAGAGTTAAGCACCAACACATTGTCATTGACCTGATATTCAACAATCATACATACACTCAATTTACTTCACAAAATTACCATCCTGAAACTACACGCTAAGTATCGCCATCTTTCCACCAACTACCAAACATCATCTCAATCACCAAGAACATCTAATCCACAAAAATCAAGCACAACAAAACACCAAAAGCCAGCTCCAAGCCCAAGCAAAATATAACCATCAATTTCGAATGAGTAATAAACGACGGTAATCAGTAATTAATCACGATCACATCCAAGGAAACAAATTAAAACCGATCCAGAGCAAATCAGACAAAAAAACTCAAACGATCTAGATCAAAACAAGAACCTAATTCAGATCCACACCACGCAGGGCCAGAAAATCACATATACTAGAAATCACATATCAACATACAACAAAAAGAAAAGAAACAGACTATAAAATCAAAAGCATGTTGAAATATTTATTTGGACATTCTTCTTTTCCTTTTTTTTCTCTCTCTTTCTCTTTGAATGGTAATAATTGATAGCCTCCAAACTTTATTTTGAACATAGTTGAACTAATTACGACATATATCCTCAACTAAAAAGTCAGAACAAGTTCAAACTCTCTATCCACATGTAGTTGAACTGAAAAATTCATTTCCAAAAACAAAAAATAATGAAATCAGTATAGAAAATTAAACAACTTCACAAGGAGCTGTCAGCCTGCCATTGCCAAATAGTGTGTTACATTACATTTATTGACATGTTATCCAAACCTAACAAAAAAATCAGGAGACAATGAAAATTGCAGGTAAAAAGAAAGGTGAAGTGACCCTTCTTAAAACCATATACTATTCATACCCTGCCAAAGTACTAACACCACACAGTCTGCATTATTTTCCACCAGCAAAAAAGAATTAAGCATTCAAGAGTAGAATATACCAATTTGTATGAATGCAGTATTTTCAAACTAGCATTCTTTGGGCCTGTTTGTTCAACATCCAAAAGCAAAAGTGATTGGTATCTTTCCTCCATTCAACCTTCCATTGTAAACAATAAAAAGACTCAAAAATTCTGATAAAAGTGAGTAACTGAGACTTCTGTCAAAGAAAGTAATATAATACAAATAGTCCTAGTTATTAATATATTACAAAGTAACCTCCTTTTCATATTTTTTACTCACACCACCTTCAAAAACCATATTTATTTTCAATACATCCATAGAAAATTAGCTTTAGCCTTTCACATAGGGCATAATAACTTACCAATCAGTTTGTAGAATTTCAATCCTTAGCCTTGTTAGAGAAGCTAGACTTAGTCTAGGGATAACATCATCCTGCCCAAGGTAAAGTCAGAGACTTTAAGTGAAGAAACAGAATGAAATAAGAACTACCAAAATAAAACTCCAGGAACTTTTTTCTTAAAAATGGTAGCTTTTTCTAGAATACATATCCAATGGCAGATACAATATCAGGGCTAAATCCAAACTCCTTATTTGACTTTTCACGAAGCATTACATCTTACTCCGCTGGATACTTGCAATGATTTCTGAAACAGAACGACTTCTAGGTGGAATTTGATTTTGAATTTCATCCCCTGTAAGCCACAAAAACTTTATTAGCCTCCACGACTATAACTTAGACACAGCCTGGAACTTTAAAAAGAACATGAGAAAAGCAAAAATAAAATGTAGATAGTATATAGGCCACCATCTGTCCTAAGCAAACATAAGCATATCAACAGAAATTTACAAGACAGTAAATTGTGTTTGTTAACCAATAACATATTTAATCTGTACATCTTTTCTTGGAAGCAAGTAATAATCAAATTAAAGAAATAATGATTGCCCACAAGAGAGATGAGAAGTCTACTAACATAAACAGACCTGATGACAGTGCCCACCTATACAATTGCGAAGCTAATTCGAGAGCTTTTGTCAGCCATGCAAGCTCTAACCTCCGTATACAAAATAGAGGAGAGAGCTTTTGTTTATTTCCTCTTTGTTTTCTTTCTAATATCTAGCTCAAAAAAGTTTACTTCCTGCTATAGCATCAAACAATCTCAAATTACATTTATATTTGAAATACTCACAGGATAAAGAAATAGAAAGATGATATCGATTGACCAAACTTATCTGTTATTCTTGGAGGAACCATCGAATCGGTAATCTACTAATTAATTAATACATTAAAACAATTATAAAAACATCTTTCAAAGTAGTTCACATTCAAGATCTTCCACCAATGACATTGCAAATTTCGAATCCCAAAATGTCAATTGTAAAACATCCCCAGAATTTACGATCTTAATCCAAACTAATTAGCAAAGAATCAAAGAGAAATAATCAAAGAGAAATTACCACTGGGATGCAATGCTGAAGTTGGAAAATTTTGGAGAGTATTCCTTTTTCAATTTCAAACTATATTTACCTTTTTCAAAAATCTTTGAAAATATCAAGTCAGCAGAAGTAAGCATTAGAGATGCCAAATCCAACCATCTTCGCAAAACTCAAGCTCACGACGTACAGATCCACCACGACCCACAATGGACACATCAACCACGACCCACGACGATTTAACCCAAGGCGCACCGATCTACCACGATCCACGGCGGCTAAAACCCAAGCTCACGGCGGCGACAAATCTGGACTGGGTGGCGGCGGTGAATGAAAACCCCACGAAAGCTCACGGACGAAGGCGAAGAAAACGATTTGGCTGTCACTAAAGCAATTGACACTTTGCATTTTTAATAAATCCACATGAGTAATTAGCATCCGCCGGCAGCAGTACCGTACTAACCCTAACATATCCAATGCCTCCCTGCACTACTCAATATATTTAGAATCTGTATGAAAAATGTTCTTAGGAGATCTTTGTCACTGAAATTCCTATGCATGAAACTACTTACATCGAGAAAGAAACCAGAACGAGATCATCTTAGCGATTGCAAAATCAAAATCAAAGGAAAGCCAGAACAGAAAAAATCGGCGTTCTCTCTTACCCTTCCGAACAGTCGGCTTGTAGCAGCTCAAGATAAGTGTCCCATTTGTTACCGATCACCTGAAAAAAAAACAGAATCGAATGATTATACAGACTACGAAACAGAGCAGTCGAAGCCGAAGTCAATTTGGGGAAAGTATGAATTGCTTTAGGGTTGTCGATTTGGGGGGAAGTCACGATTTCTATGGCTATGGCTGTCGATTTGGGGAAAGATGAAAAGTAAAGTAATTTTTTTCAAAAAGAAAAGTAAAAATAAAAATACCCTATAATGTCGGGCATTGCCCGACATTTGTACCCTTTTTAAAAAAAAAATTCTGCACATGTTTTTTTCTCCGTCCGCCATCGTTTCCAGCCGCGTTTTTTTTTTGTCCGTCATTAAATCCATAATTTGTAGTAGTGCCCATTTCAACCCCTTTTTATCATGCTTCATGTCATGTCTTTCATTTAACATTGTAGTTTACTTTCCTTGTAATTTTGTTAGCGTATGACTCCTTTGAAAGGAATAATCGAATTAAACCCACAGCGGAAGCATAGGAATCGTCTTTGATTTATTTAAAATTAAACTAAAATACAAGGTTTAAGCAATAAATACCTTGAAAATAATATTATGGAGAATATTCTGGCAGATCTTATCTCTTCCGTAAAGTCTTCCTGGCTATGACTCGAACACAGGACTAAGGCTTGTGGGAGCCTTTTGAAAGAAAATCCCCAAGGGATTGGAAAGGAAGAGGTCTAGAGAGAATTCACTAATTCTCTCTATTGAGGAGATGTGTGTTGTGAAGAATGCACAATAGCTCACCCCTAGGGTCCTATTTATAGTGGTCTAGGGAAAATAATTCAATAATATATTTTAATATCTAATATATTAAAATATATTTATCTAACCAATTTGAATCTTATTCAAACCGTTTAAAATTCTCCTATGACATTTATTTCCTAATTTGAATCCAATTCAAATTTAATAAATATCTTTTATTTAATGTATCTAATATATATTAATTATTTTAATATTTAATGTATCAAATACAATAAATATATTTTCCTCTTTTATTTAATATATCTAATATATTAAATATTAATTTGAACACTTCAAATTAAATATTAATTTGAACATTTCAAATTTTAATATTTAATGTATCAAATACAATAAATATATTTTCCTCTTTTATATTTAATATATCTAATATATTAAATATTAATTTGAACACTTCAAATTAAATATTAATTTGAACATTTCAAATTTTTCTTTCAACTAAATTGATCTTTTAGTGTTACTATGAGCTAGCAAGGGGACCTTATGGACCTACAGATTATAAGCTCCAATGATACAAAATTAATTAATTAAACTCTTTAATTAATTAATTTTCATTCATGAACTATAGGTCACTCCACTATAGACCTAGAGTTGCACTCTTATGCACTGTAAGACAAGTTGTGTCCATAGATATAATCATTACATGCAAGTCGATCCTTCACGAGTTGTTCATAATTACAGCTGGGTCAAAACTCCGTTTTACCCCTATAATTACATCTTGCACCTTAAGTACCACTGATTCTCTAATGAACAATATGTTTATAATCTAATTATAAACTAAGTCCCTCTCGGGCCAATGAGAGAGTGGGGCCCCATTGTTCAAGTCCCGAAATCAGTACTTAAGGGAACTACTCATTTACTTACCCTATATGGGAATGAGTGAATTTCATCTTGTGAGATTATGTTCCCAGCTCCCTATTTGGTCAAGTCCCCAAAATGGTAGGCATATTGAATCGGCTACAAAGCCACTTTCACCCATGCAAATCAAAGGACAAGCCCTCACAGACAAGAGTTCATAACTCACTCAAGATTAAGATCGAGTCGCATATGATCATCCTAATGAAATATTAATCTTCTCAATTAACGGATTTATAAAGAGAGATTAAACAAACTCATTGTATAAGATACCCCCACTCACATGTCTCCACATGAATGATTTGGATCAAATCATTTGTAACTATTACAAAGTGGGCCATATCAATAGTGTTACCAGGATAAAACACCCAACCTTATCCATATACTATGACCCTTTAGGTTATTTCTTGAACATGATCCTCTCGTATGTCAACTACATACTGTTCAAGATTACCCTAATAACCTTGGATTTTTCATGTAATGGATAATATTATATTGCAAATAAAATAATCAAAATTATTATTCATTATTAAATAAATTATTAATTACGATGCTTTAGGTCATAAATCCCAACATCCTTTCCATTTTCATGTTCAAGCCTGTCATAGGCATAAATCCTAGAACGTACTATAGGTGGATGCGACTAGTTTTCAATTCTTCCTACCCGGAGTTATATGCTATTTAAGTGTTGTTGTCCCTTACTTTCTTACTAGTGTATAACAATCTTTTTCTTAAATGTTTTCAAATGTTTTTTCTCTCACGTTTTAATAAAACCATTTTCTCTTGAAACGTGAGTTGAGGCTAGACCCTACACCGAAGTTATCCGTAACTTTTGATTTTCGTAAGGCTGACTTGCTCATCGGGTTAGAGCAAGTGTCATACAATCATTGTTGCGTTGCGAAAGAGTACGATTGTGACAAGTGGTATTAGAGCCGAGTCGGCTCCTCGAAGTAATCATGTCCACGAATAAGCAGTTAGGCAAGGCCCATGTTGATCAATTGACTGAGATTGAAGAGCAAATGCTCTTCCTGATAGAAGTGCTTAATAGTGTTCGATTCTTAGAATGAGATTGCTGCCAAGGTCGACACAATTGATGTGTAGCTGGCCGACTTGACGGGATGCCTATCCAAGAGTTGATGATGAGGGTTGAGGCTCTGGAAGATAAAGCCACATGACCTGTTGGCTTCGAGCATAGGGACAGATCATCGGGCTCTATTGCCCATATTGTGGAGTACGTCAAAGGTCTAGACAGCGCCCAAAAAGAAATAGTTCAGATGGTGTCCGAACTTTCTAAAGATGTGAGAGCTACCATAGATATTGTCAGGGCAGAAGTGGCGGATCTGAGCTCTCGAGTGAATCTCACCATGAAAGCAGTGGGAGATCAAGCACCGACTGGGGGCGTGGTCCAAGTAAATAAGGTGAAAGTGCCTGATCTTAAGCCCTTCTTTGGGGCTCATGATGTAAAAGCCTTTGAGAACTTCATATTTGACATCGAGCAATACTTCAAGGCCATAAGTACAACATCCGAAGATTCAAAAGTTACCTTGGCGACAATGCATCTTGTTGATGACGCCAAGCTATGGTGGAGATCACGTTATATGGACATCCAAGAGGGGCGATGTACCATTGATACATGGGAAAAGTTGAAACAAGAATTGCGCTCTTAGTTCTTTCCAGAAAATGTGGAAATATTAGCAAGACACAAGTTGCGAGAGTTAAAACACACTAGGACAATTCAAGAGTACGTGAAGCAGTTTATGGTTTGATGTCTAACATCTGAGACATGTCTAAGAAGGACAAGGCTTTGTGCTTCATTGAAGGGTTGCAATCGTGGGCAAAGTCCAAGCTTTATGAACAAAGAGTACAAAGCTTGTCAGAAGCTTATGCAGCCGCAGAATGTTTGTTCGATCTCACCAATGACCTAAGTAACGAGAAATCTCAGAAGTGAGACAAAGTCAAACTTTACCAAGTAAAGACAATAGAAATTATCGACCTAGCTCTCCTATAAGTGGGGGAAGGAACGAGAAGAGAATTGAAGGGGGAGATCGAAGGCCTTTCCAACAAAAGGGGGGAGATACATGGTGAGCATCAACTCAACAGTACACCGTTGGTCAAAAGCTCCCTTCCTGTTATCTGTGTCGGAGGCCCCATAGAGTTTACGAATGCCCAAAGAAAGCCACCCTGAAAGCTTTTCAAGTCTCGTGGGCAAGTACTTCAGGGACCAAGGAGGAAACCTCTGATGCAGAGACCCTACTTGAAGAGATGGGGGCAACTCCCGCATTGGAGCCTTGAAATTCCTATCGGCCTTATAGAAGAAAATGAAAGGGATGAAGGAATCTACACCACATGGTCTTATGTACGTCGACACATGGATAAATCAGAAACCCACAAAAGTACCATGGTCGATTCATGAGCAACCCATAACTTTATGACTGAAGCAGAAGCCCGACAGTTGAACCTATGTTGGGTTAGAGACGTAGGAAAGATCAAAGCTATCAATTCAGTAGCGTTGCCCATTTTGGGTGTTGCACGAAGGGTCATAGTGAAATTAGGTACTTGGACTAGACAAGCAGACTTTGTGGTCGTCAAGATGGACGATTTCAACATTGTGTTGGGGATGGAGTTTCTCCTCGAACACAAGGTTATACCAATGTCGCTGGTAGAATGTTTAGTAATTACGGGGTCTAATCCCATCGTGGTCCACACCAAACTAACAACCGAATGGAGTGAAATTTCTATCAACCTTCCAGCTGAATAAGAGCCAAGAGAAGCGTTGCGACGTCAGGTTTCATGTCGTTACCAACCTTGTGGAAGAAGGAATCATCAAGTTTATAATTCCCCCAAGGAATGGAGGCCAAAGCCAGAAATTGCTCGAAAGTATTTAAAGGAAGCACCGAGGTGCAAGAATGAATGGGTCAAGCAAAAATGAACCCTTTTAATGAGAAAGTATGAGGAATCGATCCCACCGATCACCCTAAAGAATTCCATTGAGGCATTGGCAGAGAGAATGCCTCTAGAAGTCAGTCAAAGTAGGAACGTGAAGAAGTTCCTAAAATAGTGGAAGAAAAGCCAAGTCATAGAGGTATGCTGGGACTGCTTGGAGATTTGAAGACAACTGCTCGTGAGACCGCCGAGTTCGAGTAGAGTCGATTGACAAGGACGTCAACTATTTAAGTGGGGGAGAATGTCACGGTCATGCTTGTCCAGGGCGTGTTGCCCGTGGCCGCATGCCCATTTCAACCTCTTTTTATCATACTTTCATGTCATGTCTTTCATTTAACAATGTAGTTTACTTTCCTTGTAATTTTGTTGGCGTATGACTCCTCACCATTTTCATGTTCAAGCCTATCATAGGCCTAAATCTTAGAATGTACTATAGAGGATGCGACTAGTTGTCAATTCTTCTTACTCGGAGTTATATGCTATTTAAGTCGTTGTTGTCCCTTACTTGCTTACTAGTGTATAACAATCTTCATATAGAAATTTTTGGGTATGCATGTTGTCCTTTACTTAAACCTTACACTCAACACAAACTTGAACCCAAAACCTCTCAACATATTTTCCTTGGTTACACTATTGACTTTAAAGGATATATATGTTATAACCCTTTAACTAAAAAAATAATTGTTTCTCGTCATGTAATTTTTCATGAAACCACTTTTCCTTTTGCCAAACCTTTATCTCCTAAAACTTCTTCCCCTACTACCCTTACAGATCTAACCCCACTCCTCACTCTTTTAAACTTATCTTAATCCACCAACCATATGACTCCATCTATACCTCCGACTTTGTCCACTGTTGATAATGTTGGGATTTATGTCACAAAGCCTCGTAATTAATAATTTATCTAATAATGAATAATAAGTTTGATTATTTTATTTGCAATATAATATTATCCATTATATGAAAAATCCAAGGTTATTAGTGTAATCTTGAACAGTATGTGGTTAGCATATGAGAGGATCATGTTCAAGAAATAACCTAAAGGGTCATAGTATATGGATAAGGTTGGGTGCCTTATCCTGGTAACACTATTAATACGACCCACTTTGTAATAGTTATAAATGATTTGATCCAAATCATTTACGTGGAGACATGTGAGTGAGGGTATCTTATACAATGAGTTTGTATAAGACTGGACCATGAAATATTTAATCTCTCTTTATAAATCCATTAATTGAGAAAATTAATATTTCATCATGATGATCATATGTGACTCGATCTTAATCCTGAGTGAGTTATGAACTCCTGCCTGTGAGGGCTTCTCCTTTGATCTGTATCGGTGAGAGTGGCTGTTGTAGCCGATTCAATATGCCTACCATTTTAGGGACTTGACCAAATAGGGAGTTGGGAACATAATCTCACAAGATGGAATTCACTCATTCACATATAGAGTAAGTAGATGAGTAGTTCCCTTAAGTGCTGATTTCGAGACTTGAACTTTGGGGCCCCACCCTCTCACTGGCCCGAGAGGGACTTAGTTTATAATTAGATTATAAATAGATTGTTCATTAGAGGATCAGTGGTACTTAAGGTGCAAGATGTAATTATAGGGGTACAATGGACTTTTGACCCAGCTGTAATTACGAACAACTCGTGAAGGATCGACTTGCATGTAATGATTATATCTATGGACATAACTTGTCATGTAGTGCATAAGAGTGCAACTCTAGGTCTATAATGGAGTGACCTATAGTTAATGAATGAAAATTAATTAATTAAAGAGTTTAATTAATTAATTCTGTATCAATGGAACTTATAATCTGTAAGTCCATAAGGTCCCCTTGCTAGCTCATAGTAACACTAAAAGATCAATTTAGTTGAAAGAAAATTTTGAAATGTTGAAATTTAATATTTAATTTGAAGTGTTCAAATTAATATTTAATATATTAGATATATTAAATATAAAAGAGGAAAATATATTTATTTGATTTATTACATTAAATATTAAAATTTGAAATGTTCAAATTTAATATTTAATTTGAAATGTTCAAATTAATATTTAATATATTAGATATATTAAATATAAAAGAGGAAAATGTATTTATTGTATTTGATACATTAAATATTAAAATAATTAATGTATATTAGATACATTAAATAAAAGATATTTATTAAATTTGAATTGAATTCAAATTAGGAAATAGATTTCGTAGGAGAATTTTAAATGGTTTGAATAAGATTCAAATTGGTTAGATAAATAGATTTTAATATATTAGATATTAAAATATATTATTTAATTATTTTCCCTAGACCACTATAAATAGAACCCTAGGGGTGAGCCATTGTGCATTCTTCACAACACACATCTCCTCAATAGAGAGAATTAGAGAATTCTCTCTAGATTTCTTTCTCTTTAATCCCTTGTGGATTTTCTTTCAAAAGGCTCCCACAAGCCTTGGTCCTGTGTTCAAGTCATAGCGAGGAAGACTTTGTGGAAGAGATAAAGATCCGCCAGAAGAATCTTCATATTTTCAAGGTATGTTATCCTTAACCATAATATTATTATTTAATTATAAATAAACTCAAACCGATTCCTACGCTTCCACTTGGGTTTAATTAGATTATTCCCTTCAGATAATGACTCTAACCAATATGTTGCCCCCATGAGTTCAATAGTATTGTTCATTGCACTAACTCTTATTGTGAAGATTTGCATACTTCTCTTGTTGTTGTAGATTTTCCCCCCAATAGTGAAACACCTTCAATACTTATTCGGAGCACTATTAATGATCATCTAATGCAAACACGACCTAAATTTGGTATTTTCAAGCCAAAAGCCTTTCTCTCCACTCAGGTGACTACTGTTCCAATTCCTCATACACTGAGGTTTCTAAGTTTAATGGATGGAGATCTGCAACATGTAATGAATTCAATACTCTTCAAAAACAAGGTACTTGGTCTTTAGTACCTCATAAGCCATCAATGAATGTTGTTGGTTGTAAATGAGTCTTTCGAACCAAATATCATCTTGATGGTTCCATTGCTCGATATAAAACCTGATTAGTTGCTAAGGGTTATCACCAGGTTAAAAGGTTTTATTTTGAAGAAACCTTTAGTCCAGTGGTAAAAAAACCAATGATTCGTGTTGTACTTGCTCTTGTTACTCAATATCAATGGTCTTTAAATCAATTGGATGTCAAGAATACCTTTCTTCATGGTCATTTAATGGAGGAAGTTTATATGTCACAACCTTCTGCTTTTCTAGACAAATCTTGCCCTATTCATGTATGCCTATTTCACAATAGTCTCTAGCTATGGCCTTAAACAGGCTCCTCGAGCATGGTCTGATCGCATTACATCCTATTTATTAAACTTAGGATTTGTTGCTTTTGCTGCTGATTCATCCTTGTTTGTTCGCTCTGTTGGATCTTCATTGACATACTTATGTGCTTTATGTGGATGATATTATTATCATTGGAGTTGACCTCTCTTATATTTCTGTCCTAAAGCAACAATTAGCAACAGAGTCTCAAATTTCAGATCTTGGTGCGTTAAAATACTTCCTTGGCTTGGAAGTTCATTCAGCTACTGATGCAATCTTTGTTAATCAGGCCAAATATCTAAACGGTTTGACCCACACATCCGAAATGTCATCTGCCAAACCTTGCTTAACTCCTTATGATTCTGCACCAACATTCAACGATGCAACCCTCTTTCGGTAACTAGTTGGTTCCTTACAATATCTCACATTTACTAGACCTTACATTGCCTTTGCAGTAAATCGAGTAAGCCAATTCATGCTGTTGGGATTTATGCCCTAAAGCCTCGTAATTAATAATTTATTTAATAATTAATAATAATTTTGATTATTTTATTTGCAATATAATATTATCCATTATATGAAAAATCCAAGGTTATTAGTGTAATCTTGAACAGTAGGTGGTGACATACAAGAGGATCATGTTCAAGAAATAACCTAAAGGGTCATAGTATATGGATAAGGTTGGGTGCCTTATCCTGGTAACACTATTGATACGGCCCACTTTGTAATAGTTACAAATGATTTGATCCAAATCATTCATGTGGAGACATGTGAGTGGGGGTATCTTATACAATGAGTTTGTATAAGACTGGACCACGAAATATTTAATCTCTCTTTATAAATCCGTTAATTGAGAAGATTAATATTTCATCAGGATGATCATATGTGACTCGATCTTAATCTTGAGTGAGTTATGAACTCCTGCCTGTGAGGGCTTGTCCTTTGATTTGCATGGGTGAGAGTGGCTTTTGTAGCCGATTCAATATGCCTACCATTTTGAGGACTTGACCAAATAGGGAGCTGGGAACATAATCTCACAAGATGGAATTCACTCATTCCCATATAGGGTAAGTAGATGAGTAGTTCCCTTACGTGCTGATTTCGGGACTTGAACAATGGGGCCCCACCCTCTCACTGGCCCGAGAGGGACTTAGTTTATAATTAGATTATAAACAGATTGTTCATTAGAGGATCAGTGGTACTTAAGGTGCAAGATGTAATTATAGGGGTAAAACGGACTTTTGACCTAGCTATAATTACGAACAACTCGTGAAGGATCGACTTGCATATAATGATTATATCTATGGACACAACTTGTCCTACAGTGCATAAGAGTGCAACTCTAGGTCTATAGTGGAGTGACCTATAGTTAATGAATGAAAATTAATTAATTAAAGAGTTTAATTAATTAACTTTGTATCATTGGAGCTTATAACCTGTAGGTCCATAAGGTCCCCTTGCTAGCTCATAATAACACTAAAAAGATCAATTTAGTTGAAAGAAAAATTTGAAATGTTCAAATTAATATTTAATATATTAAATATATTAAATATAAAAGAGAAAAATATATTTATTGTATTTGATACATTGAATATTAAAAATAATTAATGTATATTAGATACATTAAAGAAAATATATTTATTAAATTTGAATTGGATTCAAATTAGGAAATAGATGTCGAAGGAGAATTTTAAAGGTTTGAATAAGATTCAAATTGGTTAGATAAATATATTTTAATATATTAGATATTAAAATATATTATTTAATTATCTTCCCTAGACCACTATAAATAGGACCCTAGGGGTGAGCCATTGGGCATTCTACACAATACACATCTCCTAAAATAGAGAGAATTAGAGAATTCTCTCTAGACTTCTTTCTCTCCAATCCCTTGTGAATATTCTTTCAAGAGGCTCCCACAAGCCCTGATCTTTTGTTAGAGTCATAGCCAGGAAGACTTTGTGGAGGAGGTAAAGACCCGCCAGAAGAATCTCCATATTTGGAAGGTATTTATTGCTTAACCTTGTATTTTAGTTTAATTCTAAATAAATCAAAGACGATTCCTATGCTTCCGCTGTGGGTTTAATTCGATTATTCTCTTCAATTGGTATCAGAGCCTCTTTGAGTTTTATTTAGAATTAAATTTGGATGGCCGAACAAGGAAGATATTGAAGACCAAGATATGTCTTGGATTTAAATTATTGTAATTTAAATTATTTTCAATTTCTTAGGATATGCCAAATATGCCGGTCAATTTTGCTATTTTTAATTTAATTATGCATGAGATGTATGTTTTAAATTATTTGATTGTTGCATAAAGTATGCCATTTAAATTTTAAATCCCACCATAGGTTAAGCATGATCATGCATCTTATCTTAATTTTGAATATAATTGTTATATTTAAAAATTTTGATTACGTTGTTTCCTAATAGAATTAAGATTAATTTTTTAATATAATTGTTATATTGGAAAATTTGATTAGGATGATTCCTAATAGAATTGAGATATTTTCTTAATATGCTTATATTTTCCATATCTTTGAATATAATTGTTATATTTGAAAATTAAATTAGGATATATCCTAATGAGATTAGAATTTTCTTAAAATAAAGATATTTCGAATTCATGCTTTAAATAGTTAAAATTAGAATTGAATATATCTTTATTTGTTAGAATTTAGGACAATCTTTTTATTTAGTTTTAAATGGTTTAAAATGGTAGAATTTCAAGATTATCCATAGTTTAAGTTTTGAATTTAATTTATCTTCTATTTTTCTAATAGAATTAGAATAAAATATCGAGGATTATCTTTTAATTTAAAGGGTTTAAAATGATGGATTTTTAAGACTATCCAAGTGAATTATTTTTAAATAAGATTAAAAATATTTATGTTCATTAATCTAATAATTAATAGTTAATTAAAGATTAATGAATTTGAAAATAAAAATTGACTATAAGGGAACTCTGTCTATGGAAGGTTCTGTCTAGACTGGGGTATTTAAGCTGACCGAAAGGGAACACCTCTAACTGGGAACCGACCTGGGAGTTGAATTAGTCAAATTTTATTTATTTTCACTAATCATGCTCATAATGTTATTATTATTTTTTAAATAGTTTAAAAACTTAGTAATTCACATTAAAATCAATCTAACAACATAAGGGTTATGAAAGGTAGATTGAGGAACTTAGATAAATGAGATTAGCCTAATTTTTCTAAGCAATAGAAAACCCTATTTCAAAATACTTAGTGGGAGAGGACACATGTCAAAAATCCAACGGTCTCTATTATTGATTCACAACATGAGATTCATGTGGGGCCTCGTGGCGGCTTTTGGACCGTCCTCCCTACGGAAGGTGTTTACATGGATCAATATTATGGTGAATCTTTTGAGAAAGTATTATAGTAAGTGGGAGAAGGAAATGTGTCAACATATCCTACAGTCTCCATCATTAGTTTACATCGTGAGATTCATGCGGGGCCTCGTGGCGGCTTTTGGACCGTTCCCCTACGGAAGGTGTTTGCATGAGTCAATATCAGGGTGAGCTCCTGAGAAGGATAGGATTGTAGTTTTGTTTCCAATACTTGACCTACCCTACGGCGGCACTTGTTGGGATGAAACTACGGGATCTAAAATGATGGGTCACACTTACAAAGGGCTTATTAAGGTTGTTAATGATGTCCTTGACCAAACTAATGGTAACTAAATATTATAGGAATAAGAGTTATTCTGGTATAATACTTGGTTGAGATTGTCTCAGTTTAGTGAAGGAATACTTGACCTACCCTACGGCGGCACTTGTTCTAACTCACTAAAGTACCATAGCATTAGAAATGATTTATAGGGTTCATTTTTACAAAATGTTTGATTTCTATGCTAAAAGTGAATGGATAATTGTTTGCATGATGTTAAATTATATATATATTTCAATATTATGTCAGTTTCTCTCATAATTTTTAATTTTATTACTGATAAGTCAAATTGAGAAAATTTTATTACTTGGAAAAAGTAACATTAACACTATAATGGTAGTGTGAAATTTTGAATTTGTCTTTATTGAGAAATATTCTCAAAACCTGTTGCTAATGCTATTCGAATTGTTCGTGAAGCATGTGATTAATGAATCAAAAGTAAACGAGATAGCTTATACATATTCTTCTAGTTGACATGTTAGATGTCAAATTTAGAAGATAAAGAAAATGACAACAACATATGAGATGTTGAAGTCAACATAAACTAAATTTAGAAAGTTGTCTAAATGATCTCAAAACTAAGTATTACAAAAATCCAAGTAAAAAAAAAATGATTGAAGCTATATAAAAGGAAATAGTTCCTAAATTAGCTAGGACAGTCATAATAAGAGGAATTTTTGAAATACCTTTAGGAAGAAAAATATAAATGAAAGTAAATTTGATTTACTAGATTTTTGGTGGAATATAAATAATGCCACCTAGATAGTTGATATAAGATCTACTAGATAGTCGATATAAGATCTACTATCAAGATTTTTTCTTCATTACATTTAATATGTAATTCTTGGAAAATACTTAACATGTAGAATAGTTTCTACAAGTTAGCACCAGGAAGCCTATTTCAGTTAGTGTAGTGGGAGACATTTAGATGTCATTAAGTAAAAATTGTTACATCATGCTGAATATGGTGTTTTTAGTAACCATAAGAGAAATTCAATTTCTCGAACTTTATTACAAAAATGTTCATATAGTATGAATTACTTTGAAGTATAAAAGTTTATATTTTCAAAATTGTTTGAAAATACATTCAGCTGAAAATAAGAACAATTTGTATATGTTAAAAATGTTGACATATACTATACTACAAAATACTGAGATATTCAGGATTATAGAATCCAAAATAGAAAGACATTATTTTCTCCTAAAAGATGATACTTGACTTTGGCTGTTAAGGTTGATTAACATCAACTTGAATAGAATGAAAAGACTAGTAAGAGGTAATTCTCTAAAAAGTTAGTTAATTACTTTACCTATCTGTAGATCTTGCCTTTCATGCAAGATAATCATTGGGCCTTTATTAGATAGGGCTAGAACGCCAAAGAATATTTTGGGCTTACACATTCTGACCCAAATGGTCTGATGAATGTAAAAGTCAAATAAAGTCATGAATATTTCATCACTCTAGTTGATGATCATTCAAGGTATAAGTATCTTTACCTAATACAACATAAGTCTAAATTTTTGAAAAGTTTAAGAAAATTAAGACTAAAGTTAAAGTTTAAAAATCGATTAGGTAATTAAATCTATCAAGATATTATGATCAGATCATAATAGAAAGTACAGGAACCTTATGTACTAAAACTAATTGATAGAAAATTGGTTTTTATCACAATTATCTTAATACCAAGTACAATTTTGTGAAATTATGCTACAAGAGGAGAAACAAGACCTTGTTAGACATGGTCACATCAGTAATGAGTTACACACCATTACCATACTCCAGTTAGGAAATGCAATAGAGATTGCATGGTGAACATGATCCCCTCTAAAAGTGTCTACGAGACAATTTTAAAGATTATAGAAGAGTAGTAAAGTTGGTTTACAACACTTCACCATTTGGGAATGTTAAGCTCACGTGTTGAAACAAGCCTAAAAAGCTTGTATATGTTCAAAGATAAGCTTAAGTGTAGGCCACCCCTAAGGAGTATAAAGTGGTCTTTTATGTAGTTCTAAAACGAATAAGGTATTTGTATGACAAATATCAATTTTATAAGAAATGTCAAATAAAAGACTACAAACCTTTAATAAGGTGAGATAGTGTTAATAAATTGGTTCCAAGTGAAGCCACTAAATAGTTAACAAAAGTTGTTAACAATTTAATTATATTTGAAAGTCAAATGGATCCTAGTCATGAATTGGATAAGTCTCATCATAGTGGGAGAGTTATGAGATGACTCAACCTTTACAAGGACTTAATTGAAGCCCAAATTGTCATGTTAGATGACAAAGTTGAAGGTTTATTACTCTCAAAGTGAGACTAATGGCAAAGGGTTAGACCTAATAGGAGAAAGTAAACTAAGAGTAAACTTTCTCACTTGTTGTCATACTAAAGTCTGTAAGTATTATTTAATTCATTGTTGCATATGGGATATGAAAATGAATGTTTAGAATTCTTTTATGAAAAGAAATCTTAGATAATGCATCTACACAAATCAATCAGATATGTTTATTTTCAAAGATCAAAAGCAAAATGTTTGTGAAATAGTAAAGGTTTATTTATGAAATAAATTTTACCATTAGATCTGTGAATATAAGGTTTGATAAAAGTATCAAAATCTATGACTTTGGATAAATATTAATGAAGCTTGTATAGACAAGAAAATCATTAATTGCTTAGTGGATTTTTCTCATGTTTTATGTTGGTGATATTTTTACCCATTATGAATGATGTAAGATGTCTAACATAAAACATTGATTAAGTAACCAATTCCAAATAAGTGATTTGGAATGACTCAGTATATTTTAAATGTCCAAAATGAAGATTTTGAGGACAAAATGTTAACTTTGTCTCAAACATCTTATATTGACAAAATTGTTGTCAAATATTTGATTTTTATGTCTAAGAAAGTGTATCTTAAGACAAGTCAAATGTTGAGAGTATATGATATGCATAAATGAGACTGAACATTTAATATACAATTGGTTAGCATATATCAGTTAAACGAATGGTATGACCGTTTGAGTAGAAAATTAAAAACTTTCTCAAATTATCTATGGATGATGAGAAATTTTTGTGTATGGAGTTAAAAGATTTGATCTTTACAAGATACACTGGTTCTTACAAAGATTTAGGAAATCTATGTAAAGATAAATTTTACCCTAAATGGTGGAGTATGACTCAAATAGTTCCTTGAAGATCTGAAAGGTGTTTCATAAATGATTTAGTCTATCCTCTTTATTATGATAATAGTGGTGCAAAGATTAATATTAAGGAAATTAAAAAATACCAATGTATAGGGAATCATATTGAGAGAGAAAAAGCATCATGGTAGTGACCAAGATGGCTTTTAACGACAGTTCTTTGGATTTATATAAAGAGACTCTCCAGGCTAAAGTGTTTGAGGGTCACCTAGAATGTCTAGGATTACGAGACACGTCTCATCTTTGCTAGGGAAAGTGGGAGAACATGTTGGGTATAGAGTATGCCCTAGGATACATGTCTCGCCGGCTTTAGTGCAAGTGGGAGATTGTTGGGATTTATGCCCTAAAGTCTCGTATTTAATAATTTATTTAATAATTAATAATAATTTTGATTATTTTATTTGCAATATAATATTATCCATTATATGAAAAATCCAAGGTTATTGGTGTAATCTTGAACAGTAGGTGGTGACATACAAGAGGATCATGTTCAAGAAATAACCTAAAGGGTCATAGTATATGGATAAGGTTGGGTGCCTTATCCTGGTAACACTATTGATACGGCCCACTTTGTAATAGTTACAAATGATTTGATCCAAATCATTCATGTGGAGACATGTGAGTGGGGGTATCTTATACAATGAGTTTGTATAAGACTGGACCACGAAATATTTAATCTCTCTTTATAAATCCGTTAATTGAGAAGATTAATATTTCATCAGGATGATCATATGTGACTCGATCTTAATCTTGAGTGAGTTATGAACTCCTGCCTGTGAGGGTTTGTCCTTTGATTTGCATGGGTAAGAGTGGCTTTTGTAGCCGATTCAATATGCCTACCATTTTACGGACTTGACCAAATAGGGAGCTGGGAACATAATCTCACAAGATGAAATTCACTCCTTCCCATATAGGGTAAGTAGATGAGTAGTTCCCTTAAGTGCTGATTTCGGGACTTGAACAATGGGGCCCCACCCTCTCACTGGCCCGAGAGGGACTTAGTTTATAATTAGATTATAAATAGATTGTTCATTAGAGGATCAGTGGTACTTAAGGTGCAAGATGTAATTATAGGGGTAAAACGGACTTTTGACCTAGCTATAATTACGAACAACTCGTGAAGGATCGACTTGCATGTAATGATTATATCTATGGACACAACTTGTCCTACAGTGCATAAGAGTGCAACTCTATGTCTATAGTGGAGTGACCTATAGTTAATGAATGAAAATTCATTAATTAAAGAGTTTAATTAATTAATTTTGTATCATTGGAGCTTATAACCTGTAGGTCCATAAGGTCCCATTGCTAGCTCATAATAACACTAAAAAGATCAATTTAGTTGAAAGAAAAATTTGAAATGTTCAAATTAATATTTAATTTGAAGTTTTCAAATTAATATTTAATATATTAGATATATTAAATATAAAAGAGGAAAATATATTTATTGTATTTGATACATTGAATATTAAAAATAATTAATGTATATTAGATACATTAAAAAAAAGATATTTATTAAATTTGAATTGGATTCAAATTAGGAAATAGATGTCGTAGGAGAATTTTAAAGGTTTGAATAAGATTCAAATTGGTTAGATAAATATATTTTAATATATTAGATATTAAAATATATTATTTAATTATCTTCCCTAGACCACTATAAATAGGACCCTAGGGGTGAGCCATTGGGCATTCTACACAATACACATCTCCTAAAATAGAGAGAATTAGAGAATTCTCTCTAGACATCTTTCTCTCCAATCCCTTGTGAATATTCTTTCAAGAGGCTCCCACAAGCCTTGATCTTTTGTTAGAGTCATAGCCAGGAAGACTTTGTGGAGGAGGTAAAGACCCGCCAGAAGAATCTCCATATTTGGAAGGTATTTATTGCTTAACCTTGTATTTTAGTTTAATTTTAAATAAATCAAAGACGATTCCTATGCTTCCGCTGTGGGTTTAATTCGATTATTCCCTTCACATGCATCATCCGACAGTCATTCACTTTTCTGCTGTAAAACTTGTCTTAAGTTATCTTTGTGGATCCAAGCATCTTGGTATTATGTTTCGGTGTGGAGACTTGACCCTCGGTGCTTTCTGTGACTTTGATTGGGCTAGAGATACATCTGATCGTAGATCGACCTCTGGCTTTATTGCTTTTCTTGGCTGACCTATATCCTGGTCTTCCAAAAAGCAACCTATTGTCTCCCGTTCTTCAACAGAGGAAGAATATTGATCCCTTGCTACTACCACAACTGATCTCCATTGGTTACACCAGCTTCTGTGCGATCTTCACATTCCCTTGTATGTTCCTCCCACTCTATGATGTGATAACATCTCAGCTATATCTCTTGCCAACAATCCAGTGTTTCATACTCGCACGAAACATATTGAGATCAACTATCACTTCGTTCGAGAGAAAGTTGTTCATAAGGATATCTCTGTTAAATTTATCACTTCCAAAGACCAACTTGCAGATTTACTTACCAAGGCTTTATCATCACAGACATTTTCATACTTTTGGGACAAACTTCTGACTTCAAATATGTCTTCAGTTTTTGGGGGTATATTGGGCAAATAATTATTTTATTCTTGCCAATATTCTTTCCATATTTGTTGCACTCTATTGTAAATGTTGTACCTATAATTGTGCATTTACCTTAGTAATTTGTATTTCAAAATGTATATAAAATCCTTTCCTATCAATGAAGAAAGTATCAAGAGGTTATACAACTCTCTCTCTTTCTCTCTCTCTCTCTCTCTCTCTCTCTCTCTCTCTTTCTCTCTCTCGCTCTTTTACATTTTACAAAAGAGAGAGAAAAAAACTTGTAGAGAGAGAAAATAGAGAACTAAAGATTAAAAAAAATGAAAGAATGAGAAGATAAATGAGAACCAAGAACCAGAACGACAGAGAAATTAAAAAAGAAGAAAAAACAAGCAAGAACAAACAATGAGAAAAAAAGTGAAAAAGAGCAGTATAAGTGAAGGAGAGAGAGGCAAGAGTATGAGAAGAAAAAAGAAGAAAGAATAAAGAAAAAAATTCAAAGAAAAGAATCATCGAGGAAAAAAAAACAGAGAAAAGACGTGAACATGAAAAAAAAAAAGAGAAGCAAGAATGAGTGAGAAAAGAGAAAAGGAGAGAAGTCATAGTATAAAAAAAGCAAGAAAAGTGGAGAGGGGAGCAAGAAGCAAGAGTCCGAAGAAAAAAATCAAAGAAGAGAAACAAGTGAGAAAAGATGAGAGAATAGAGATGAGCGAAGCAAGAATGAAAAAATGGAAGAGGAAAAAAAGAGAAAAGATAGGAGAGGTGTGAGAGAAGTTTTAAAAAAGACTAAATTATAGAAAATACCCTTGAACTTTGTATTTTGTTTCAAAAATATTCTTGAACTTTTGAAAGTTTCATTAATACCCTTAAACTTTAAAAAAAAGTTCAAAAATATCCTTACCGTTAGTTTTGGAAGGAAACCGTTAGTAAAACTTTTAAAAGTTTCATTAATACCCTAAACTTTCAAAAGTACCCTTACCATTAATATATGGACAGAAATAGTTAGTATCTCGTTTTAAAAATACCCCTCAATTTTTAAAAGTTTCATTAATACTCTTAACTTTTAAAAAAAAGTTTTAAAAAAATACTCTTACCATTAGTATATGGACGTAAACCGTTTATATACCCCTCATTACCTCATTCTTCTATTTCCTTTCTCTCCTGATTTGCTTCAATCTATGGCCTAACACTTCTCTATTTTTTCTCTATATTTTTTTCCTTTCTTTTTCAATACCCTCTTACTCTTATCTTCCATTTTTTCCACCATTCTTCCTATCTTCTTAAATATTAGAACTTTAAATAAGCATGAGGAGCTCTCTCTCCTATCTAAGCATGCCCAAACATAAATATAAGAAATTTCAACACTCAAATAGTCTATGTCTTTGAAGTCATCTTGATTTGGAAAAGAACTAATTTGAAAACAACTTATATAGATACCCTCATTTTTTTTTTCATATAAATACTCTCATTTTTCCTCCATTTTTCCAATTCTCAATCATGGGAAACCTTCTTAACTAACCACAACAAATAGACTAATTTAAACTACAAAAAGTATTAATAAAATCTTCATCTGCTACAAATTTGGTAATGCATATGTTTTCTTTCTTTTCCCTCCCACTTTGTGTCCTCAAAATTATGACCCAAATTCTTAACATGTCTCTCTTTTTTTGTATTAAACCAAAACGTACGTACTCAAACTACTAACGTACAACCTTGTTAAAGCATTTAAGTCCTAAGGTCCCTTGGTGGTTCCATTATTCACATTTCTTTTTGCTATAGTCTATATATCTTGATTGAAGGGGATAGTTTTAGAGACTGAAAAATGGAAGAAGAGATTAAAGAGGGTATTGAAAAAGAAAGGAAAAAAAAAAAGAGGAAAAATAGATAAGTGTTAGGCCATAGATTGAAATAAATCAATAAAGAAAATAAATGGAAGAGGGAGGTAATAGGGTGTAGATAAATGTTTTTCATTTATATATACTAACTTTAAGGACATTTTTTAACTTCTTTTTTAGAGATTAAGGGTATTAAAAAGTTCAGAGATATTTTAAAACGAGGTACTAACTATTTATATCCATATACTAACGGTAAGAGTATTTTTTTAACTTTTTTTGAAAGTTTAAAAGTATTGATGAAACTTTTGAAAGTTAAAGAGTATTACGTGTAAAGATGAGTTGTTTTTCATTTTCTCTTGCCATTTTAAGTTATTTACCCCAAAAAAACCCTTGTTTTTACTTTTTTTTTTTTTTTTTTTTTTTTTTTTTTGATGGTTTTAGAAGTGGATGGAGAGATGAAGGGAAGGTGAGGGAAGGGATGATGAAAATTACAACTTTAAAAAGGCTGCAGAGAAGAAGAAAAAAAGGTAAGTGGCAGGGTGTGGTGTATCGTGTATGTAATGTTATAAGAAAATTCTATTAAAAGAAAAGGCACATTTATTTGTGGTTTGAAAAAGAAGCCAAAGAAGGCCACACACTTGAACTGCAATGCATGTGCCGTCAGGTTGCCTTTCCCTTTTCAATATCCAACCACCCCAAAATATGATTGCCTATCTCTTTAACTTTTTCTATTCTATTCCTTTTTCAGCTATTTCAATGAACTATTTATTATTTAATTAATTTTCTTCAGCATGATAAATAAACAACTTCATAATTTTGATATATATATATATATATTTAGTCTTGTTGGATGATAATTTAGGCCCGTTTGATAACCATTTAATTTTGGATTTTTTATTTTAAAAATTATGTTTGTTTTCTCATCATTTCTCTACAATGGTTTTTCATTGTCTCTATAATGGTTTTCATCCTTCTTAAGGAAACATTTGAGTTTTTAGCCAAATTCCAAAAACAAAAACAAATTTTTGAAAACTATTTTTTTAGTTTTCAAAACTTGGCTTAGTTTTTGAAAACATAGGTAAAAAGTAGATAATAAAACATGGAAACTCATAGATGGAAGTAGTATTTATAGGCTTAATTTTCAAAAACCAAATGGTTATCAAACGGAGCCTTAGTTTTTTGTTTTTAAAATATAAAGGTGTTTATTATTAATTTCTTTATTTTGTCATCTACTCTTTTAAAACAATTTTGAGAACTACTTTCTTTAGTAACTAAAATTTGAGAAAGATTTCAATTAGTAATTTTTTTTAGGTTAAAATATCATTTTGATCCTTGTAATTTGAGTTTCATTTCATTTTAGTACTTATATTGTCCAAATTTAGTCTCTGTACTTTCAAAAAAGCTTAAAATTTGTCTCTATTGTTAGTTCATTGTTAAATTTTCTATAAAAAAATGTTAGTCTTTTATTAGTCATCCCTCTATAAATTTTGAAAATATGTTCATATTGTGTCTTTTTTTTTTTTGCATGAAAATTATTATTATTATTTAACCAAATTTGATAAAAATTAGCTTCAAACTAACTGTAGGGACTAATTTTAAGATTTATTAAAAGTACAAAGACTAAATTTGGATATTTGAAAGTATAGTGACTAAAATAGATGAAGCCCAAAGTATAGGGACCAAAATAGTATTTTAACCTATTTTTTAATTATGTTGTCTTGATAGCTAAAAAATGAATAATGCTAAATGATTACGAAATTAGTATTTTAGATGAACAAGTATTCCATGTGTTATTGAAGTTGAGGAGTGTATATATAGGAGAAAATCTCATGATGAAGACCCATGACCTTTTCTTTCATTTTTATTTTTATTAAAAAAAATGTAATATTAACAAAACATGTCTAGAGACAAATGTATGAAAAAAGAGGAGTAATATGTCAACATGAGCATAGCTCAATTGATTAAGGTAATATATCTTTGACTAAAAGTTTCGAAATTCGAATCATTCTATATGCCACACTTATCACTTTTTTTTTCCTTAATTAATGTATTAGTTAGAGTATTTGTTGGTTTGGTTTGATTTTATGTCAAACTCTTTTAAAGAATAAAGATGTAATCAAACCAAATCAGTAGATTATTAGATTTGGTTTATGTATACTTTGTGCAGTATATTCACAACATTTTTTTTTCAATCATTTTCTAACTTTTTTAGAATATAATTTTTTAAAAAGTATATTAAGGTCTCATTGTGTGAACTATTTTTTCAATTCACTGCCAATCTAACAAATAAAATATAAATAATAGCATTAAAAATTAAAGAGAAGTTTTAAATGGTACATTTTATATATATATATATATATATATATATATATATATGCAAATATGCAATTTTCTAAAATTAATTACAAATATAACAATATCAACAATTAATTAAATAATAATAGTACATGGTCAAAATGAGCATAGCTCAGCAGTAATTGACATATATTCCTTCTCTTGAGGTCGGAAGTTCAAGTCCTTTAGTAGATGGAAATCATAAATGGGAGAATGGATATTTTAAATTCACCCATAATTAATTTCATCTATTTAATTTTAAAATTATGGTGAAGTAGTTTATCAAACAAAATATTGTTAATTTTATTTCATTTTATGTTATATAGTTGATTAATTTATAAAACTATAATTAAATTTTAGATAATTAGCAATAAAAAAATTAAATTATATTTTACAAATCTCATTCTCTCGCACTTTATTAATTAATTAATTTATTTATTTATTATTATTATTATTATTATTTATGTTCTACAATTTCGACTTGGAAGATTGAACCATCAATCTTTGGGATGATAATTGAGGTATCCATGGATGGACTTGCACTTATTTTTTTGAAAGTATAGGTTTAGACTTCATATTTTCTCATTCCCACATGTCAAGCATAGTTATACTTATTAGAGTGTGTTTCATCATTATTCTTGCCTTAATTTATGCCTCTAATTGTAAACATAATCGTTGTATATTTTCCTTTTATATTCCTTTCAATTGCATATAAAAGTGTACTCATTGTGTAATCAAATAATCAAGGAAAATATTTCTCATTGTCTATCTCTCTCTCTCTCTGTTCTCATATGGTATCAGAGTATTAAAACAATAAAATTCTACTAGTTTATTTTATCTCTTCCTTATGTTCTAGCAGCTTTTTTGTTTTGCTCCGATGGCTACCACAACAGAGTCTTCATCATCTACAACTGCTTCTGCCACTACTTCTCCTCTATTTCTATTATCTAATATTCATAATCTTATACCGTTGGATTCAACAAATTATGCGTTATGAAAACTTCAAGTCTCGTCCTCTATTTTGAAGGCTCACTCCCTATTTGAGCATATTGACGACTCTCTAACAAAGCCTAAAAAATTTGTTCGATTAGTCACAAAAGAGTTCAGTAATGATTACCTTCAATGGGTTTCTTGTGACCAAGACCTAATAACTTTAATCAATGCAACTTTATCTTCTTCTACTCTTGCACATGTGGTTGGTTCTGTTTCTTCAAAGGCTTTATGGTCTTCTTTATAAAAACGGTATTCTTCAAATACTAAATCTAGCATTCTTGATTTGCAATTTGCTTTATATACCATCAAGAAATCTTCGTCTGATTCTATTGAAAAATATACTTGTCGAATTAAAGAGATTGTTGATAAGCTTGCATCAGCTTCAATCTCAATTGATGATGAAGAAATACTAGTTCATACATTGAATGGACTTCCAGTCGAGTTTAATGCCTTCTGCACCTCCATACGAATACGTAGTGGCTCTCTATCTTGTGAAGAGCTTCACGTCCTACTTGCAGATGAAGAAAAAATAATCCAACATAATCAATTGACAGATCCCACTCCTACAATCATCGCTGCCATTCGCAATCCCTTTTAAAACCCTAGTTTTCGCAAAAACAGAAATCACTCATGCCGTAAACGTAATTATAACACACGAGGCCATGGACACTCACCAAATCTCATTCGAGGTCAAGCCCATTTAGTTTTGAAAATACTCATTCAGCAATCAGTGGCTTAGTTTATGGGGAAACAAGAAGAATAGCCATATTTAAATGGCCATTTTAAAAATGTCCATTTTTTTTATTTACTTGAAAAATGTCCAAACAATTAAAATGACATTTTAAACACATTTTGTAAATACCCAAGATACCCCCACATGAAAATCTAAATTTAAAAAAAATACGTGAAAATCTAAATTTAAAATAATATAATTATCAATCCAAATATAAATTCAAAAATCTAAAAAACCATACAAATATATCTACAAACTAAATATATATCCTATAATAAAAAATACATACAAACTAAAATCTTGGAAAAAATAAAAATAAACTACTTACAACACAGAATTCCAACCAACACAAAAATAAAACAATGTTATGGAAACATGAAGAACATAAATACAAATATAGAGTATTCACAAATTGCATGCAATATAATCGAAACCATAAAAAATTAAATAATACACTGCAAAGAACAGTGACAAATGTTAAATCAACATTAATTGCATGCAATATATAAAAGCAAAAATAAACTCTGGAAAATACAATAAATTATACACACTGCCCAACTTTAAAAAAAATATTCAAAACTACCTAACCAAAACAATCAAAACGATTACTCTCCCATTCATTAGGGTTTCAACGTTTTCGAAAGGGAGAAGAAAGGAAACGAAAAGGAACCAGAGAAAAATCACGGCACAATCCATCAAACGATAAGAAAATATGCCATACTTACCTTCCTCCTTAATGCGTATTGTAACCCAGACAATTTAATTTTTGTTTCTTTGTCAAATCAAGCATACAGACGAATACATGAAGCTCACGGATTGGAGGTTGGAGGAGTAGACCACAACGGCGAAGGAGAAACGCTGGAGACTCTGAATCACGACTGTAGAGGTAAGGACCGTTAGAGTACTTGCAAATATTGACCGAATATACAAGGATTTCAATTTTTTTTAATATCCAAATGAGATCCCGAATTCACCGTATTTAGACTCCCTTTTTTATTTTAAATTAATCAAACCTAACTACTCCCTGCAAATTAGACCTAACTATTGCTTACCATTCGTACCATAGACATTCAAGGTAACTAAAACTGAAAATTACCATTCTGAACATCATTTAAATATTAACAAGCTCTGCGACATTGTGAATATATGGTGAAGTCAGTAAGCGGCTCAAAGACAAGATCAAGCAACAGATTGAAGGCTGCTGAAATAATGTCTTCAAAAAAAAAGGAAGCTGGACCCATCACCCTGACCAGTGACGAAGAGGTAAACTACAATTACTTGTCCATCTAATTTGACCAAAGTAACAACATCGTCCCTATACTTTTCTACAAGAAACAACAGAAACAATGACAGTCGATTTTGCATCTAAAATAGAAGAAACAATCAAAGATAAACAAAGGTAGAAGGAGGGGAAAAAAAAGAGGAAGAGAAGGGGCAACATCCGAGAGTAGGTCCACAAAGAAGAAGAAGACAAAATCACAAACAAAGGTAGAACAATCGTGCTAATCCTTATCCATAACGAATTAAATACTGAGAAATTCAATTTATTTAAAACCACAATATCTGTATAGGATGGAAAAGGGGACACAGACAGTACACCAATGGAGAAAGTAATGGAAGAAAAATAACATACAGAGGAATTAGAAGGGGACGAGGTAAAAAAATACAATGTAAATATTGAACACAATGCAGACTCCTAACAAATCATACATTAAACAAGAAGATGTGACATCAAAACAAGAAACAAACAGTGAAGATGCTGAATAGTTTGAAGACAAACAGGAATCTGAAAGCAACACCAAAGTAGCAAATGAGTCAGATTCAAGGACTGAATCTACATCAGCCATAAAAAAGGAGACAGCTACAACCAGCAAGACTAGAAAACAGGTAACATAAATAACATATTGAGACCCAAGGTTAGCTATCACTAATATTTATTAATAGTTCCTAACTAATTAAATGTATAGGTGATTGTTAAGAAAGAATGTGATAAGAGGACAAGAACGACACAAAAATTACGATCCGAAAAAGGGAGGCAACAAGTGGACAACTCGGTACAAGTATCCAAAATAAAAGACAAATAGCACTTAATTTTTTCTAAATACATAAATATCGTTCTTGTCCTTACCATTTTGTTTAATTTTTTTAGGATGGTTTATATCTCATGCCGAAATCTAAAAGAAGTCAACCCTTGAAAATAAACCTCCAAACAAAAATAGATGTTATAGAAAAAATCAGAGGGACCTTGTCTGAGAGAGTGCAAGAAAGATTTAGGCATTCCTATTTTGGACACTTCTTAGACTTTGCAATAACCAATCAAGCTTCCCATCTATTACTACATCTGATACAAAGACAGTGCAAACCAAAAAAGCCAACATAACTAAACTTTCTGATAGGAGGATAAGTTCTAACATTTGGCCTTAGGGAATTTGCACTGATAACTGGATTGAACTGTGGACACCTACCCAAAAAAGAAAGAGTGAAAATCAAGGGTGGAGAGCACAATAGGAAACTGCATTTCGATGGAGAGAGTACAGTAAATAGGAAACACATCAACATCGATTTCACGGTGAACAAGTTCGCACCTGAGGATGACCAGTACAAGATGACCCTGTTATATTTCTTGGAAAGCTTTTTACTACCACGACAAGAAGTAATCAATGTGGACATCGAACACATCATCATGGTGGATGATGAAGAAATGTTCAACAACTACCCATGGGGTAGGCTAGCATTCAACCTACTTGTCGAATTTATGCAAAAGGCATCAAGAGCAAAGAGGCAACCGGAATTTCCATGGGTGGTTTTATATTCCCAATAATTGCATGGGCATACGAGGTCATACCAACACTTAGCTCCGCACAGAACTTCTATGCAAGAAAAATGACAGAAAAGGTCCCAAGGATTATCAATTGGGTTGCAGACACGCAACCTAAGTGGAAAGACTTGGAGAGAAAGGTGTTTGAGTCACCAGAGGTATGAAACTATTCGATTCTTTAATTACCATGTAATTTCTAAAATATATACTAACAATATACATTCAATTTCCAATATGACAGCTTCAAATTTGCCCCATCATTGCAACAGACGAAGAAATGACCATGGGTTACTTTCAACCATTCGTTGAGGAAGAAAGAAAACTCAGACGAGCGATGGAATTGGAACTACAAAAAGAATCTCGAGGCAAAAATATCATTGATTTGACGATAAACCGAGAAGGACCTACTATCCTGGACCAGCAATACATCAAAAACAAATTGGAGATGATTGAGAAGAGGCAAGAAGATATGATTCCTAGGTTTGATACCATAATCAAAAAAAAATCATGAACTACTAACCAAAGAATGGATGAATTAGTGAGGACAATAAATTTGATGGTTGACTACATCAAAACAACAAAGATGAATGAGGAAGTGTTGCAGCAAAACCAACTTGTAGCAGATATGGATGAAATTTACAAGGTACGTATAAAAGAATCTGATGGAATGAAAACATGTTTCTGATTAATAATTGAAATGAAATAGGGAGCAAATGAGTTTGCCAAGGAGTTGGACAATCTAGAGGAAGAAGAGGAACAAACAAAGGATTCAAGAGAAGCAAAAGAACACCCAACTACCAAACCAAGAAAGGACGACGAACATGACGGATCTCCAGGGCAGGGAGCTAAAATTCAGCAAGTAAACATAACGGTCACTACAAACATAGGCCAACAAGGGCCATTTGAAAAAAGAAGGGATGCCACAGGAACACCCAAGGAGACACAGCCCCAGGTAAGCGATAAAAATAGATTCAGTGTTTTAACACGTTATATATATACTAACAATAAAACCTATCATAGGCAACTGAAGAAAAAAATGATGTTGATGACATCATAAACGATGTTATTCAATCAATCGATGAAAAGGAGATATATGAAAGCTTCAAAAAGGAACTAAAAGGCAAGGCCATTCTGAAGGTAAGCAATTCATATAAACCGATTTAGACAATAAAAATACATTGTATTCATGCTTGTGCGTTTCCATTTGTTGGCAGGATGAAACTCAAAAATCACAGACAGTTGGCAAACTATTTCAGCATGAACCAGTTACCATGTACCCAAAACAACTGCCCACAAAGAGACAACTACAGGTAAATTGAAAAAATTTGAAATAATGAATGAATATCAATGTGCTGAAAATCATGTGTAAAATAAATAACCTATCTTTGTAACACAATTAGGTGAAAAGAAAGTTGAATATGAAATATGAGGATGAAAAAATCAGCAAGTGTAAGGGCAGTTTTATTACAGAGGTATGTGATGTATTCAATTATAATATATATTTAACTATATATGTAGATATTTACATCAATTAACATATACCTCAACAAACCTCAAAATTGAAGATAAAATGGAGTGAACCAGCTGAAAGAAACCAAATGAGGACGACTCTTAAAGAGGTACACATCCAAGAATCTTAAATTTTATAAATGACACGTACATTTGCTAACATTTGTTGCCAACAAATAGGTAAATCAAAACATACAAAAGAACACAACTTCTGGGATGAATTTGCAGCCTACAATCAAATCAAGTAGAATCTATATCAATGCACTACGAGGGACACTTGACACCAAGAAGGACTACAAGGCTGTAGAAATCCCCTTCGGACCCTCTTTCGATCTCCACCTGACCCAAGATTAGAAACACTAAGTTTTATTTTGAATCTGAAACCTTCAATTTTATGTTTGCTTTGGACTCATTTACTTTTCTATCTGAACCTTAACTCTTGGACTATACAACCTAGATAGATTTTGTTATGTTGTGACTGATAAAAAGTATCTAGATACTTACTCTGAATGATAATACCAACATATAAATGAAGGTTTATTATATTCATGTTACTACAGGATTTGAAAGATGCAACATCATTACACATCATGAAATAAGAGTATTGACCAACAATTAAAATAATGTCCCTCCATGCGTCACATTAAAAAAATGTTCTTCATTCCAAAAATTCCATTTAAATACAAATAGCAAGTCCTAAATACAAATGTTACCATACTTCTATATACTAGCATACACATTGTTAACATACAGCTTCTATATACAATACACCTGCATAAATACACTAAACTTAAGAATATACACTACAATTACACTGCAATTAATCTAAAATCCAAAACCTCACTGAATAAATACAACCACTTTTATATATTTTGTATAAGAATATTTATATTGTGTTCAGTACAATTAATCTTACCAATATCACTGAATAAATACCCTACAATAAAATTAGAAATTTTAACTACAGCCCACTAAACTAGAATTAACCCCTTATTTTCATTAAATAATCAACAGTTACACAAAAGTAAAAATAATCGAGAAAAAATTAATATCCAAAATACATGGTCAACCAACAATATAAATATTCTTATACAAAATATATAAAAGTAATGCAATCAAATCACCTTAACTCACCCTTTTCCTACAAATACCTTATAATTATAAAAAATAACACGGCTCGAATGAACGAAGAAGAAACCAACCAATAGAATAAAAATATCTAAATACTCAGTATTTAATAACAACCAACAAAAAACAAAACTAACATTCAATCAATAGTGCAACTCAGTGTATCTAAAAATAAATAAATAAATGCACAACTAAAACAACTAATAAATAAATGCCTAAATTACATAAAACTAGATAAAAAATCAATTAGATATCGGGTTCTTGCAGGATCTACGATTATGTCCAAATTGTCCACACCGACCACATTTGAAGGTTGGTCTCCCCTCTATACAAGACATGATTCTCTTCTTTTGAGGCCTGCCAGCTGACCGTTTGGCGCTCGGCGGATGGATTACAACATCATTAACAACCGTGTGATTCACAAACTGTTGAACACTACCAATCGGACGAATGTCTTTGCTGTAAATTTGAACCAAGCTTGATAAACGATAAAAATCATGAAAATATAATGAAACTCAATATTCCGTCGAGACAACGCAAGACATGCATGTGAGCATGGTAGTAAATCCAAATCCCAACGTCTACAAGTGCACGTACGATTAAGAATATTGACCTCAAAATGCTTCGAACGATCATGAACTTCAAACTCATATTGATTGATATTGTATATCTAAAACAAAAATTAACAAAATATAATTAAAAACATATGAAAACTAACTTCAAAGATTAATATAAAAAAAACCAAGAAAATGAAAAACTCACATCCATCGACCGACTCTCCTTCAAAGACGACCGAAGCAAACTCTCTGCCCATGGACTAAGGTCTGTTTGTTGATAACTCGAAAAACTACGACGATCATAAAACCACTTTTGCATTGTACTGCGTATGAATTCAAGAAGCGATATAACAGGCAATTCACGAGCATCTTTTAAAAGCGAATTCATACTCTCAGAGATATTAGTTGTCATCAACGAATATCTCTTCCGAACACAAAATGCCCTTGCCCACCTAGCATAACCTACCTCCTCCAACTATGGCCTAAGCGAAGGGACTAAGTGTTCTAACTGCCGCATATAATACTCAAAGTCAGTGGTTGTGTATGCCCTAGCACAACTATTAAAGGTCTCATTAATCAATCTCGACTTGTATTTTTTTTAATGTTCTTTAACAAATGAAAAGCACAAATTCCATGTTCGACGTTATCATACATGTTCCTAATACCCTTCGGTATACTCACATGTCTATCGGATACAATAACCAGCTCTTTAGGCTCCCCAAAGACAGATTTCAGATTCCTAAAAAACCATGTTCACGAAGCTTCATTCTCCAAATCAACAATGGCAAAGGCCAAAGGAACAATTTGAGAATTCCCATCAACCGTACCAGCAGATAACAATGTACCAAAGTACTTGTTCTTTAATGTCGCACCATCAACCGATATGATTGGGAGACAGTATTTCCATGCATGGATGAAAGCAGAAAAAGACATGAAAAAGTATTTGAATCTCCCATCATCATCAACATCATACGAAGTATATGAGCCTGCAACCATGCGCCACGTTAATTACACATTCACCATTGTAAATACAGGGTAATTGTGACAACAAAATGATATACGAATTAATGACAAACAATTGAACCTGGATTTTTCTCGATCAATAAAGCAGAGAAAGCTGGAATTAAAGAGTATGACACTCCAGGAGAACCCCTAATTGTATTGAGAGCAAGTTCACGACCCTCCAAGCCTTATCATAGCTAATATTAACTCCATGTCTCCTTCTCATAAAATTAATAACATCACGAGGACAACACTGCACCTTATCGTTGACCTTCATAAACGACTTAACACACTCCCCTACTATCCAAGATGTGGCTTGCCTATGGTCATTCTTAACAATGTCAAGAGAACAATCATGTTCATCAATAAATTTACGAACAACCCATAAATCACCATCTAAATGACGAGATGCCCGAAGATACCAACCACATGTAACTTCTTTGCATCGAGCAACAAGGGATTTCTTATTTAATTTAACAGTCTGGATCTGAAAACTATTCTTCAAAGCAAGTAAATATAAAGCCTTTTTCAATTGAAGCTTACTTTGGAAAACTAAACTTTCAGATATAGATAAATCAGAATCCACATCAACAGAATCAATGATTCTACCAATACTCTTATTGTTCCCAACCTCTAAAGACACGGTATTCACAGAATTATTATCAACCTCAAAATGGTCAACAACAACGCATATATCATTAGAGATACCATCAAACACAGTGGACATAAACCATAAAAAATCCCTATCATCGCTAATCCGACTAATATTAGACTTGTTTGATCCATTCCTATACATAGTCAACCTAGTGATAACTTGACTACTGGATGCAAATAACTTGCTACAAATGGAATCCATGAAGCTCTGAAGTGTTGAATCCGAAACTATTAAAACATCAGCAGACCTAAAATCATGATACCGATTATTCACACCCCATCTCCCACCATATAATATAACAAACCTACTTAAGAGACATCACAACTGAAAAAATATATTAGTTCACGACAACAATGAGATGATCAACAACAAATACAAAGACAACAATTATTCAGAGAAAAACTCAAAATTACGTACCTAACAAAAAATGCAACCCGAACTACTAGAATAAATGATGCCAATGCAATGATCGACAACCTAATTATAATGTCAGAAGTAACACTAACGTCCAAATGACAAATGGAATAATCAAAATAATTGATTGTAATGCAATTGGCATAACCGATTACAATGTAATCAATTATCCAATAGTACGAAACCCAACAGAGATCACCTGGAGAAGAAAAGAAAAAAAGAAAAAATATATTATCATGTAAACACTTTTTAAAATGAAAAAATAAAATATTCAAACAATCAAAATTTCGGAATAATAAAAATATAATTTAAGATTTACTCCAAAATCTACGTATAAAAAATTTAATTAATCCAAAAATCAAATCTAATTTAACAACCAAAAATAGATTTGAATATCTAAAGGATTTCATGGAAAAAAAATTAACCGCCAGATACACTATATATAAACCATAAATACCAAAGGGCATAAATGGAAATTTTAAAAATTAACTGCCACATGACTCGCACGCGTAGCCATTTTTCATTTAATTTCTATAATTGGATAAATTTCAAATCAACCCTACCGATTTGGCCATATGCTCCAATTCCCCTAGTTTATTCACATAACGCCCGAGGAATTTTGGGTGTTTGGTCAAATGCTAGACCAATTTTCGGTCACGGGTATGGTAATTCAAATAAGCAATTTGGGTCTTGCAACAATTCTCATGGGTTTGCATCTTCAAATCAATATTCTGGATTCACTGGTGGACGAATTTTATGCCAAATTTGCTCAAAACCTGGTCATGAAGCACTTGATTGCTATAATAGGATGAATTTCTCTTATTGTTGGGATTTTTGCCCTAAAGCTTCGTAATTAATTTTTATTTAATAATTAATAATAATTTTGATTATTTTATTTGCAATATAATATTATCCATTATATGAAAAATCCAAGGTTATTATTGTAATCTTGAACAGCATGTGGTTGACACAAGGGAGGATCATGTTCAAGAAATAACCAAAAGGGTCATAGTATATGAATAAGGTTGGGTGCCTTATCTTGGTAACACTATTGATACGACCTAATTTGTAATAGTTACAAATGATTAGATCCAAATCTTTCATGTGGAGACATGTGAGTGGGGGTATCTTATACAATGAGTTTTTATAAGACTGGACTACGAAATATTTAATCTCTTTTTATAAATCAGTTAATTGAGAAGATTAATATTTCATCCTGATAATCATATGCGACTCGACCTTAATTCTGAGTGAGTTATGAACTCCTGCATGTGAAGGCTTGTCCTTTGATTTGCATGAGTGAGAGTGGCTTTTTGTAGTCGATTCAATAAGCCTACTATTTTGGGGACTTGACCAAATAAGGAGCTGGGAACATAATCTCACAAGATTGAATTCACTTCTTCCCATATAGGGAAAGTAGATGTGTAATTCCCTTGAATGTTGATTTCAGGACTTGAACAATGGAGCCCCACCCTCTCATTGACCTAAGAGGGGCTTAGTTTATAGTTGGATCATAAACAAATTGTTCATTAGAGAGTCTGTAGTACTTAAAGTGCAAGATGTAATTACATGAGTAAAACGGACTTTTGACCCAGTTGTAATTATGAACATTTCGTGAAGGATCAACTTGCATGTAGTGATTATACCATGTACACAATTTTTCTACAGTGCATATGAGTGCAACTCTAGGTCTATAGTGGAGTGACCTTAAAGTTAATGAATGAAAATTGATTAATTTAAGAGTTTAATTAATTAATTTTGTATTATTGGAGCTTATAATCTATAGGTCCATAAGGCCCCCTTACTAGCTCATTGTAACACTAAAGGATCAATTTAGTTGAAAGAATAATTTGAAGTGTTCAAATTAATATTTAATTTGAAGTGTTCAAATTAATATTTAGTATGTTAGATATATTAAATATAAATGAGGAAAATATATTTATTGCATTTGATACATTAAATATTAAAATGATTAATGTATATTAGGTACATTAAAGAAAAATATATATTTGAAATTTGAATGAGATTCAAATAGGTTAATTATATATTGTAGGGGATTTGAATAGGATTCAAATAAATATAATGTATATTTTAATATAGTAGATATTAAAATATAATATTTTAATCATGGCAAAGATTTTCTCTAGGTCTCTATAAATAGGACCCTTAGGTTGAGCTATTAGATAGATCTCCTATATAGAAAATTGTAGAATTCTCTCTGAACTTCTCCTCTGTTAATCCCTTGGGGATTTTCTTTCAAGAGGCTCCCACAAGCCTTGGTCTTGTGTTCGAGTAATAGCTAGGAAAACTTTGTGGAGGAGATAAAGACACGCCAAAAAATATCTCCATATTATCTCAAAGGTATGGTTTAGTTTTTTTATTTAATTCTAATTAAAAACAAAGACGATCCAATGCTTCTACTGCAGGATAAAGTGTTCATTCCTATCACTGATCAAGGTCGACATCCACCAGCTCAATTGGCTGCTATAACGGTAAATTATATGGATTCACAGTCTTTTAATGACAATTCTAATAGTTTCTAGTTATTTGATAGCGACTGTAATGTTCATATGACAAATGATCTAGCAAATCTCAATATGTCCAACAACTACAATGGTGAAGAATCTGTCACAGTGGGTAATGACCAACCTTTAAACATCCAAAACATAGGCATTGGTATACTTTCTATCTCATCTCATACTTTTAATCTTTCCAAAAGTCTTCATGCTCCTAACCTTGTTGCTAATCTTTTATCAGTTCATAAATTTTTCCTTAATAATAATTGTATTTTTATCTTTGATACTGACTAGTTCCCAATTCAGTATAAAGTTTTTGGCAAAACTTTATACACTGGTGCAAGCATGATAATTCTCATTTTTTAGAATTATTTAGCTTCCAAATACAAGTTATTCTTGAAAAATCATGTATGTAGGTCCACAAAGTATAGTAAATTGAAGCAAGTTTGAATAAAAAACACTTGGGCATGATAGGAATCTCCAAAAATGTTAGGAATGAGCATAAAGTATACAAATTTGGCTGATTTCCTTGTTGTTCATGCAAATTTTAGCAAAAGGTGAAAATTGCAACTAAATTGCAGTTACAATTCTGGAGCAAAAGGCAGAAAGCTAAGAATTGGGAAAACTACAACTAGATTACAATTGCAATTTTGGCAGAAATAGAAAAAATGGGATAGCAGCAGAAAAATAGAGAATTTCTTGATTTTACTAATAGCACTAATTTAGTGCTATATTTATGCTCATTTATTAGCTAGTTTTGTGTTGAATTAGTGAACTTTGATGTGTATTTCTCTTGATTTTGTAGAAATCGAGCTTGAGGAGAAAAACTGAGTATTCAGGAGCATTTTGATGGTTATTAGAGCTAATTTGGGCCATTGTGGAGAGCCAAGAAGATAAGAGATGAAGAATGAAGTGTTGAGAATAGGGAAAAGCGTTGAGACACTGTCCAGAATGTCTCAACGCTCTGTTTTAGCTTTATTTGGAAGCTAAAACCAAGGAGATAGTGTTGAGATGTTGTCCAAAGCATCTCAACGCCATCAAGTAGAGTCGCCACGCCGTGCTCAATGCTCAAAACACGGAGGAGCTGATTTTCGTCCTTAGCTTCAAAACGCTGCTTGTAGCGTCTTAACGCTACCCTGCTCGCATAAAGAAAACGCCATCATTTTGGTAGCGTTGAAACACTGTCTATAGCATCTCAACGTTGCGACGATGGACAGTATATATTCATCTTTTTCTCTTCGTCTAAAAGGAGGCCATTCCGAGGGTTGAAGCCCTATTCTCGATTTTAAACCATAATTGATAGTATTGGGAGCGATTGTGAGCAATTTTGGAGCGGAGTTGAAGACCTTGGAGCTCAATTTTGTAGTAGATCGCCTTAAGAACGCAGGATCGTCATTCGTTTGTAATTTCTCCCATTTTCTTTTCAATTGTAGCTACTTTAATGGTTGTAATATAGGGATTTCTTAGCTGTTTAAACTGATTATGATTGCATAATGCTTAAATACTTGGGAATTATTATTATTTATTTGTTTAAATGCTTAGTTGAGGTTTACTTTGGATTAATTGCTTGTTAAATAGATGTTTCTGGTTATTAGGCTTTGAATCATTCATGTATTTAGGGCTTAAGGCTTTTAAATAGCGTTCGTTAATTAATTGAGATAGGACTAAGTTGAGCTCGACATAGGATACTTAGTTATCTTAATGAGTGATTAGTTAGTTATCCAAGTGACAACAAGATTAGAGGATAATTAATTGTAGTTGGTGTTGAAGATTAATTAATTGGATGTTGTTTAATTGAGCTGTTACTAAGTGGAAACTCGACGAAGAGAAACTTAGGCAACAATCGAATGCATGACTGTTGATTAATTACTTGAGTGATAGAGGGTCAATAATTAATCAATAAAGGTCCGTAATGAAGAGTCTTTATGCCTTGTATGAGTTAGCTAACGGTAGGGACACCTAGGTTAGTTAATTAATACTTGAGATTGGAGGAGACCGACAGGAGATTCCATGTCTATAGGTTTCTAGACTTATGAGTTCACTAACGAGTTAGTCATATTTGACTGTTTAATTAGTAATTAATCCTAACCCTAAGTCTATCCCTCAGGTTTGTGTCTCCCATTTATTTTCCTGCTTTATTTTCCTATCTTTAGTTTAGTTTATTTTCCTCTAGTTATTTTCTCTATATAAAGCTAAGTGAGAGTACTTATGGTATTTAATTTAATTAAAACCAATCTCTGTGGATTCAATATTCGATAGGAATACTGTTTTATTATTACTTTGATCGCATGTGTTTGACCCCGATCATTTTCTCAATTTTAAGGATATTCTCGAGATTCCTTCATTAATTCTCGGCATTAATGGCATGGGCCTTTCCACACACTAAAGTTAACAAAAGTCATAGGATTTGGAGGCTATAAAAGGGTGACTAACACACAATCAAAAGGGGATTGGATTACACAATTTTATGGGTTTTTTTTCTTCTTATTCATGTTGTCCATCTCTCTCTTCATCTTTTACACCCCATGGAACTCGATTCAATCTAGGTGAAAACTTTAGATTGTCAAGACCCATTCAACCTTGAAAAAGGTCGGAGTGAGTTCGATTGAAAGAGAGACCGTTAGAGGGTGTCGAGTTCTACATTTTCCTATCATTTAAATTTTGTTCCAACATTATTTTTGAGCTTGAATGTTCTGTTTTAGCAACTATTTTTTTCCCTTCAATTAAGTAATGTATTGCGTTCTTTTGAATTTAGTTCTTCAATTCAATTTTGTATTTTAGTTTTTGTAACAATTGGATTCTGCAAGTTCACTTTAATAAAGTTGTTTGAATTTTCTAGCATTGAACTTTCTGTTAGGCAGTATTTTAGTCTTCTTGGTTTTGCAAATTCATCTCCTTCAAGTTATAAATCCTCCTTTAATTAAAGCTTGTTTATTTTTCCATTCAATCATGAGCTAATCTTTTCTTTGGGATTCAAGAATGTGAATGTCCTAGAGAATGGAATGAAGGCCTAAGTGTAAGAGCAACGTTGCTTACTCTATAGCTTGTTTGCTTTTATTGATTTTTTTTGCTCATTATTAGTCTAGATTGATCACCTAGATTAGTATCCATCAATTTGAATCTAATTCTGAAAAGGTTAGGTGAAGTTGGGAGTTCGTAAAATTAATAAAGGAAAAATCCTAGACATAGGTAATTGTTTCTAACCCTAGACATAGAGCGAAACCTTTAAAACCAAAAAAGGATTGTGTTTAAATTTAACTAAGTTCATATTAGCCGTAGAAATATCAGTTTAATTACTTAGCCTCCTAAAGATACTTCATAGAATGTCGAATAAGTGTTGAATCCGGTTTACAAAGCTTAAGTGTTGAGTCAAAGGATTGCAATTGCAATTGCAATTAGGCCACAATTCCAAAGGGGCATGATCATACTTGAATCCCTCTTTTCATTATCTTGGTTATTTCATTATTGCTAGCAAAACGACAATCATTTTCATATTGGTTACTAAGGTTGCATTGTGAATACTTTCTTGCTATTTTCTTGAATTTTGTTGTATCCATTCCTTGTGGGATCGATACTTTGAAGTACTTTCAATTTTACTACTTGTTTGACAGTGTGCACATGTACTAGACTGGAAGCTTTTCTCTTAAAAAGTTTTATACTAAAGCCAAAACATTTTCAGTCGATCAAAGCATCAATGGTCTTAATCCAATTTCAAGCCCAACTACCTTATCTCGTTTCGGTTTGCACCCCAAAAACTATAATTTTCTTGCAAAACATGAGTGTTCCTTGTGGCATCATCAGTTTGGTCATCCTGCTCCCAAAATTTTACGCTCTAGTTTATCTCGTCTTGGTCTTTCTTTATCTTCTTCTATTTCTACTTTCAAATGCATTAGTTGTTTAAAAGCTAAGATGTCTAATCTTTCTTTTCCAATGTCTCTTTCTTCTTCTATTACACCACTTGAACTTATTCATAGCGATGTATGGGGACCATCTCCTATTACTTCTCTTAATGGATATCACTATTATATCAGTTTTTATTGATGATTTTAGCAAATTCACTTGGCTCTTTCCTCTTACTTATAAATATGATGTGAATGTTATTATCCATAAAATTGTGCCTTCTGTTGAAAATCTTCTCCAGAAAATTTTAAAAAAAAATTAATCGGATGGTGGTGCATTTTATAATACTTCTGTTCTTTCTTTCTTTAATTCCGAAGGAGTTTTTCATCAAAAGTCTTGTCCTTACACACCTAAACAAAATGGGGTAGTTGAGCATAAACATCAACATATAGTTGAAACTGCAATGTCTTTACTTTTTCACTCTTCTGTTCCTCTATAATCTTGGCCCTATGCCTTTTCTACTGCAGTTTTTCTAATAAATCGAATGCCTTCTTCATCTCTTAACATGTTATCTCCTTTTAAGAAACTTTTCAATTACACTTCTGATTTGCATCATTTAAAAGTTTTTTGGTGTACATGTTACCCTTTGTTAAAACCTTAATCCAAACATAAATTTGAACCTAAAACCTCTCAACATATTTTCCTTAGCTACACTCTTGAATTTAAAGGATATCTATGCTATAATCCTATCACCAAAAAATCCATTATTTCTCACCATGTCATTTTTCATGAAACTACTTTTCCTTTTGCCAAACCCATAAATCCTACAACTCCTCATTCACTCTCTCCTACTAATCCAACCCCCTTTACTCTTTTAGATATGATTCAATCATCATCCTCCCAACCTACCTATTTCACTCCAACCATTCCTACTAAATTACCCACTATTGACATTAATTATTCTTCATGTGTTAACTCTGTTGGGATTTATGCCCAAATCCTCATAATTAATATTTAATAATTATTTTATTATTTTATTTGCAATATTATATTATCCATTATATGAAAAATCCAAGGTTATTGGTGTAATCTTGAATAGTACGTGGTTGACATACGGGAAGATCATGTTCAAGAAATAACCTAAAGAGAATATAGTATATGAATAAGGTTGGGTGCCTTATTCTGGTAACACTATTGATGAGGCACACTTGGTAATTTTTACAAACGATATGATCCAAATCGTTAATGTGGCGACATGTGAGTGGGAGGTATCCTATACAATGAGTTTGTTTAAGACTAAACCACAAAATATTTAATCTCTCTTTATAAATCTGTTAATTGAGAATATTAATATTTCATAGGATGATCATATGCGACTCGATCTTAATCTTGAGTGAATTACGAACTCATGCCTGTAAGGGCTCGTCCTTTGATTTGCATGGGTGAGAATGGTCATTGTAGCTGATTCAATAAGCCTACCATTTTTTAGACTTGACTAAATAGGGAGCTAGGAACATAATTTTCACGAGATATAATTCACTCCTTCCTATATATGAAAAGTAGATGAGTAGTTCCCTTAAGTGCTGATTTAGGGACTTGAACAATGGGGCCCCACCCTCACACTTTTTGGGATTTATGCTCTAAAGCCTCGTAATTAATGATTTATTTAATAATTAATAATAAATTTGATTATTTTATTTGCAATATAATATTATCCATTATATGAAAAATCCAAGATTATTAGCATAATCTTGAATAGTATGTGGTTGACATACGGGAGGATCATGTTCAAGAAATAACCTAAATGGTCATAGTTTATGGATAAGGTTGGGTGCCTTATCTTGGTAACACTATTGATACGACTCACTTTGTAATAATTGCAAATGATTTGATCCAAATCGTTCATGTGGAGACATGTGAGTTGGGGTATCTTATACAATGAGTTTGTATAAGACTGGACCATAAAATATTTAATCTCTCTTTATAAATCCGTTAATTGAGAAGATTAATATTTTATATCATTAGAGCTTATAATCTGTTGGTCCATAAGGTCTCCTTACTAGCCCATAGTAACACTAAAAGATCAATTTATTTGAAAGAAAAAAATAAAATGTTCAAATTAATATTTAATTTGAAGTGTTCAAATTAATATTTAATTTGAAGTGTTCAAATTAATATTTAATATATTAGATATATTAAATGTAAAAGAGGAAAATATATTTATTGTATTTGATACATTAAATATTCAAATTTGAAATATTCAAATTAATATTTAATATATTATATATATTAAATATAAAAGAGGAAAATATATTTATTGTATTTGATACATTAAATAAAAGATATTTATAAATTTTGAATAAGATTAAAATAAATAAATATCATAGGAGATTTGATTGAGATTCAAATAAGTATAAGATATATCTTAATATATTAGATATTAAAATATAATATTTTAATTATGGCAAAGATTTGCCCTTGGTCTTTGTAAATAGGACCCTTGGGTTAAGCCATTAGAGATAACACACATTTTCTCAATAGAGAAATAGAGAATTCTCTCTAGACCTCTTTCTCTCCAATCCCTTTATGAATTTTCTTTCAAAAGGCTCCCACAAGCCTTGGTCCTGTGTTCGAGTCATAGCCAGGAAGACTTTGTGGAGGAGATAAAGACCCGCCAGAAATATCTCTATATTTACTCCAAGTAAGTTTGCTTAATCTTATTTTTTTAGTTTAATTTTAAATAAAATCAAAGACGATCCAATGCTTCCGCTGCAGAGTGAAACATCCATTCCTTCATCATTGGTGTAAGAGGGATTTAGTTTATGGTTGGATCATAAACAAATTGTTCATTAGAGGATCAATGGTACTTAAGGTGCAAGATGTAATTACATGAGTAAAACGGACTTTTGACCTAGCTATAATTACAAACAATTCGCGAATGATCGATTTGCATATAATGATTAGATCCATGGATACTTTGTCCTACAGTGTGTAAGAGTGAAACTCTATGTCTATAGTGGAGTGACATATAGTTAATGAATGAAAATTAATTAATTAAAGAGTTTGATTAACTAATTTTGTATCATTGATGCTTATAACCTATAGATCCATAAGGTCCTCTTGCTAGCTCATATGAACAATTAGGGATCAACTTCATTGAAAAAAACATTTGAAACGTTCAAATAAATATTTAATATATTAAATTAGGAAAAACATATTTATTGTATTTGATACATTAAATATCAAATAAAATTATTAATGTATTAAGATACAAATATATATATAATTTGAATGAGATTCAAATAAGAAAATATATATTATGAGAATTTGAAATATTTGAATGAGATTCAAATAGTTTAAATATATATTTTAATATTAGATATTAAAATAGATATTATTTAATTAGGGCAAAGTTTTGCCCTAGGTGGTCACTATAAATAGGACCATTATGAGTTAAGCAAAAGAGTGTCTCCTCCCTTGAGAGAAAAGAGTTCTCTCAATTCTCTCGTCCATTCCCTCTTTCTTTCAAAGAGGCTCCTATAAGCTTTGGTTCTGTGTTCGAGTCATAGTGAGTAAAACTTTGTGGAGATCAAGATTCAACCTCGTTGGAGTTTAAGCATATGATGTAAAGACTCACCAGACAATTCTCCATTATGTTCGAGGTATGTAATGCTTAAGCTTAGTTTTTTTTTAATCCTGAGTAAAATCAAAGATGATCCAATGTTTTTGTTGTAGAGTGAAACGTTCATTTCTATCAAACTCTCCTTGTGAGAATTTGCAGGCTTCAACCTCTAATCTTACAGATTTTCCCTCTCACAATACGGACACCACCAATGATCAAATTAATGTAAGTTCAATACCTCATCATACTTCTACCAGTATCAATACTCACTCTATGCAAACACGTGCTAAGTCTGAAATTTTCAAGCCAAAAGCTTTTCTTTCAACTCTGACCACTTCAGCTCCAACAGATCCTACATCATACACTGACGCCTCAAAGCATCCAGAATGGAGATCCTCCATGTGTGAGAAGTTTAATGCTCTTCAAGAACAAGGTACGTGGTCTCTAGTATCTCGCTTACCTTTAATGAATGTTGTGGGTTGCAAATGGGTCTTCAAGACAAAATATCATATTGATGATTCCATTCCTCGATATAAGGCCATATTAGTTGTCAAGGGATATCATCAGGTTGAAGGATTTGATTTTACTGAAACTTTCAGTCTAGTTGTTAAAAAGCCCACCATTCATGTTATACTTGCTCTTGTTGCTCAGTACCAGTGGGCTTTAACTCAATTGGATATCAAGAATGCATTTGTACATGGCCACTTAAAGGAGGAAGTTTATATGTCTCAACCTCTTAGTTTCCTCGACAAATCTTACCCAACTCATGTTTGCTTACTTCATAAAAGCCTTTATGATCTTAAACAGACTCCTCGGGCTTAGTTTGATCGCTTTACATCCTATTTATTCACTTTGAAATTTACTGCTTCTATTGTTGACTCATCATTGTTTATACGTTCAGTTGGATCTTCTTTGACCTACTTGTTGCTTTATGTGGATGACATTATTATCATCGAACCTGATTCTTCTTATCTCTCTATCTCGAAGAGGCAATTAGCAAATGAATTTCAGATATCAGATCTTGGTGCATTGAAATACTTTCTTGGCCTTGAAGTTCACAACACATCTGATGGTATTTTCGTTAATCAAGTCAAATACCTTACTAATCTACTTTAAACTACAAGAATGTCCTCTGCTAAGTCATGTTTAACACCCATGTCTATATCTTTTAATCTCTATGCTTCTGCACCTTCATGCAATGATGCAACACTCTATCGTCAACTGGTTGAGTGTCTTCAATATCTCACTTTTACCAGACCAGACATTACTTTTGCTGTAAATCGAGTAAGTCAACTATGCATCAACCAACAGTTGTTCACTTCACTGATGTCAAACGTATCTTATGCTATCTCTTTGGTCTAAATCTCTTGGAGTTATGTTCCATCGAGGCAACTTATCCCTCACTACCTTCAATAACTCTGATTGGCCTGGTGACACTTCTGATTGTCGATCAACCTCAGGATTCATTGCTTTTCTAGGGTTCCAGTCCTATATCCTGGTCCGCCAAAAAGCAACCTACGGTCTCACGTTCATCCATAGAAGCTTGATATTGCTCGCTGGCAACTACAGCTGCAGATTTTTATTGGCTACAATAGTTGCTTTGTGACCTCCATATCACCTTAATTTTTCCCCCAACATTGTGGTGCGATAACATTTCAGTCATCTCACTTGCAAACAATCCGATTTTTCATGCTCGAACGAAACATATTAAAATTGACTATCACTTTGTTCTTGAAAAAGTTTCTCATAAGGATATTTCTGTTTGATTCATATATCTAAAGATCAACTGGCCGACTTATTCACAAAACCTTTGTCATCTTAGATATTTTTGACATTTTGGGACAAACTTCTAACTTCACACCAATCTCCAGTTTGAGGAAGCATATTAGAGTATATTCCACCATTACTCTTGCCCTAATTTATGCCTCTAATTGTAAAAATAATAGTTGTATATTTTCCTTTTACATTCCTTTTCAATTTGCATATAAAAGTGTATAAAAGTGTACCTCATTGTGTAATCAAATAATCAAGGAAAATATTTCTCACTATTTCTCTCTGTTCTCATAATACTTATTCCTCATGTTATATAGTTAATTAGGTAACAAAAACTGCTTTTAAATAATTAATGTTTTAATTATGAGACAACTTTTTATATAATAATCATCTAGAAGGTTGTAGCTAATTAAAAAACAAAACAAAACATTCCTTTGTAAATTAATTAAATCCCAAAAGTACCCAAAATTTGTGTTTTCAAAGCGTTTGTTAGTCTATGTGTAATAAACACCGTGTGAGTTAAATAAAAGTTATATGGGAAAATTACCTTTTTGGTCCCTGAATTTTATAGATTAGGTGCGTTTGGTCCCTCAGTTATCAAAATGTACCCTTTTAGTCCCCGAGTTTTGAGAAATAGGTTTAAAAGGTCCCTAAGGTTATTTTTCCGTTTGCTACAGTAACAGAATAATTTTTTTTATTAATTTTAATAAAAGAAAATAATAATTAAAATAAAAAATCAATGGAAATAATATTAAAACAAAAAACCCCGCTCTCTTTCATCTTTCTCTCCTTTCTCTCTCCTCTCCCTCACCCCATGCCCCCACCTCCACTCCATCTCTACAAAAGCTCCCAACCGGCACCACTGTGTCCTCTCTGCCATTTTCAGTGCCTAGTTTGAATCTTCGCTTATAAAGTTCCGTTTTCAAATCTAACGTGTCCCCAAATTTCTTCCAACATTTCGGTATTTATGTTTACTTTATCTCTGTGTTTTCTTCACCAACATTTTTGCATTTATATTTACTTTATCTTTGTGTTTTCTTCAGTGAAGAAGGCCTTTCTCTTTGCTCGTGTCCCATTCTCTTCTCCAATTCTACACATAACATAAAACCCCCAATTTCTCTTCACAATCCAATTTCATTCGCACCCCAAGATTGCTTCAATGGAGGTCAAGCTTTGGAACGACACCTTTGTAGAGCTCTACGAAGCATGGAAGAAATTTACATATGAAAAAATGGAAGAAATGACAATTTATTTTTGCTTTGGGATAGAGGGAGTGGAGGTGGGGGGCATGGGATGAGGGAGAGGAGAGAGAAAGGATAGAAAGAGGAGAGAGAGTCGGTTTTTTTGTTTTAATATTATTTCCATTGATTTTTTATTTTAATTATTATTTTATTTTAGTAAAATTAATAAAAAAAATTATTCCGTTACTATAGCAAACGGAAAAATAACCTTAGGGACCTTTTAAACCTATTTCTCAAAACTCGAGGACTAAAAGGATATATTTTGAAAATTGAGGAACCAAATGCACTTAATCTTAAAAACTCAAGGACCAAAAAGGTAATTTTCCCAAGTCATTTTGTCTGTACTTAATAACAATGGTGTTTTTTTGTCAATTCAGACATAATGCTGGGCATAAAATACATATTATTTTTTCTAATACTGAAAGTTCGATCCTCACCTAGCATTTATCGAGAAAAAATGGGTGTTTAATTTTTTTTTTTTTATTTTTAGAAGTCTTGTTTATAAACAAAATTTTTAGGAACCTTCTAATAACGTTTTATTTTTTGTTTTGTTTATCTAAACATTAAGTTCGTTTATTATCATTTTATTTGCTCACATTGGAACTATATGTTATAGTTTTAGCCAAAATTTAAACCTAAAATGTAAGCTCCATTTAGTAACGTATTTATTCTCATTTTTATGCTTTTGAAAATTAAGTTTTTGTATTAACTTTGTTTTTAATCTAGTCGACTTTTTTTTTTTAATGTGGTAAATTTTCTACCATCCTAGACCAATTTTGAAAACTGGCAAAATAGATTAAAAATTAAGCTTTTTTTTCAAAACAAAATTTGGCTAAGATTTTAAAAGTGAAATTCAAAATAAAATATTTATTAGGAAACACACTCATTTCTTAAAAAACGAAAAAAAAAATCAAATAAGTCATAATTCCCAAACATATACTTTAATTTCTTCGGAATTTAGAAAAAAAAATCAAAATTAGTTTTAAAAATTGAAAAAAAAAATTAGTAAACAAATTTAATTTTAAAACACGAAAAACTAAAACAATAAAAAAGGAAAACATTATAAAACCAACGTTAGGTGTCATGTGATATAATAAACTCCAATTCCCAATTCTAATTTTCCCTTTTTTAACCATCTTTTAACACAACTTATTAGAAGGAAAAAATTGGAACAATTCTTAAAGATTAAGGTTAAGATTGCAACACCTATCTAAATTTGAGGTACATGCAATTCAATAAAACTAAAAGTTTAAGGTAAAAATGGATACAACTTAACAAGTTTAACGGAATAAATTGATTTTTTTTTTTTAAATGTCGTTTTCCATCTTATTTGCTCTCAGCAGTACTGTATGAACTCCTACCCCTCACACGATTTTTTTTTTCTTTTAAAAAAATGGAAATTTGTTACTAAAAATTAAACATAATTTTTGGAAAAATAAAATGTTTATGACAGGAAATGGAATAAAAAATTACTAGAAGAGACTACCACAATGTGTCATATAATTTGCACAATGAGAGATATGAGAGAAAATTTATAAAGCAGTATTTTCAAATATGTATCGAGTAGTTCCTAGGAACATATATATATATATTAGGAATCTGTACCTTACAATTATTAAATAACAGCTGCATTGTGTCTTTGTCCAATAATTTATCAAAAGAGAAAAGGGGAGAAGCTCAAAAGTGTGACAGGAAAAAGGAAGAGAAAAGAAAGAAGCTTATCCATGAGGGTAAGAACCCAAAGAAACAAACAGACAAACAGAGGCTTAGATATTGGTAAATTACATTAGAGATTTGATTCCCCCATCCACATCCACATCCACATCCACCATCCTTTCAAAAACTTAAACCCACAACCCAATTCCCAACCCCCCCTCTTAATTAAGGCCTTGTTTGGTTGGTTGCAAAATTAAATCTTCTCTTTTACCTTTCCCTCTCTCTCTCACTTCATCCCTTCATTCTCAAATCCATTTCTTTTTCTTTTTTTTTCTCTCTCTCTTAGACCCAAAAGAGAGAGAGAATTAGAAATGAAGATTGAATCCAATAACCCATTTCTCCTCAGAAAGCACAGACATGTTCTCAAATTTGCCCTCTTTTTACTCTTCATTGCTCTTTCTTTTCACATTTTCCTCTCTCTTTCTTCCAAACTCATTTCATCCCCTCTTCACAACACTGCTGCTGAGCCCCCTCTTCATTCCACTCCTCTTCACTCTCCCACTTCCCAAGATTTGCCTCAAATCAAACCTCATTCAGCTCAAAATGGTGAGAAATTTTTCTCTTCACTTTTCTAGGAAAATTGGTTTCTCAGAAAAAAAATTTCCCCCCGTTGAAGAAATCTCAGTTTTAAGGCTGTTTTTGTTGCCTATGTGAAGAAATAGAAGAGCCCAACTTCCACTCAACACACAACAATGGCTGTTTCTTTTTAGTTCAACAGCATGTGGGTTCTGGATTCGAACCTTTTGGTCGAGAATATAATGTTTTAACTAGTTTAGCTATTCATTTCAATCTTGGAACTTTCCCTTTTATTCCTTATTTTTTGTAGAATGTCTTACCTTAATTTCAACATTTTAGCCATCTTCTTAATGTTTTGAAGAAGCTTGATTAGTATAATATGAACCCTTTTTTTCAGACAAACAGAATGGAAGCTAAGGACAGAAAATTAAATTCATCCAAACATTGTTGGTACTGTCTGTTCTGTTCTAAAGAAACACAAATACCCTTGGTCATTTTGGGAACAGATCTAAGTACATCAATATTATCTTATCTATCTACAAAGTTGGTTTTTGTTCTTCTATTTTATTTCTTAAATTTCTATGTTTGAATGCCACTGATTCTGGTTTTTCATGTGCAAATTCAGATACTAAAGCAGAATGTGATATATTTGTGGGGGAATGGGTTGCAGACCCTACAGGACCCTCATACACAAATGAGACTTGCCATGTCATTGAAGCTCATCAGAATTGTATGCAAAACGGGCGACCTGACACCGGTTATCTTTACTGGAGATGGAATCCCCGGGACTGCGAGTTGCCGAGGTTCGATCCCAGGAAGTTTCTTGATCTAATGAGGAACAAATCATGGGCTTTCATTGGTGATTCCATTCAACGTAACCATGTTCAATCATTGCTTTGCATTCTTTCTCAGGTACAACTTCTAACTCTTTTAAGTCTCAAGCAATTATTAGTCTTATTTTCGTGTCGAGATTCGATGATTTCGTGAGATCGTTTTCGAGTCTAAACAGGCAAGATGTGTCGAGTAATTCATTAGTTAGATCGCCCCCATTTGAAACAGGTGTTAACAAGTTCATTCCATGTAACTTTACTTTGTTTAGAAGCAAATTAAGGAAGCTTATTTTTGCATCTTCCTTTATGCTGCCATTATAATGAGAAGATGTTTGGTCCAATGTTACAGTAATACATCAATGTTTGCCTCCTCAATAATTCACCAATAAACCAACTACAATAACTATTAATAATTAACAATCCAAGAACTAAAATGGATCTGCTTTTTTTTTTCTAGAGAGAGAATATTGATAAGTGGACCAAATGTGGTGTGAAACTTTACTGTTTGTTTAAAAAATCTGCTTGGATTTCAGATCTAAAAACCCCCACATTTTAGGAATAGAAAAGAAAAAAAAATGCTGTGACTTGGATATTGAAAAAGGACCCACCAACACCCACTGGAAACTTTAATATTGTCGTGTGGATTTTGCTTCTTGTCGTGTTCTTTTTTATTCTTTAGCATCATTTATTTTGTCTGTTAATTTGTTGGCTTTTTTAGGTCTCTAGAATGTTTTTTTTTTTTTTACTGATGAGAGTTCAGTGGTAATGTCCCACAGGTGGAGGAAGCTGTTGAGATCTACCATGATGAAGAGTACAGATCCAAAAAATGGCACTTCCCATCTCACAACTTCACACTTTCAGTCATTTGGGCCCCGTTCCTAACGAAAGCAGCCATTTTCGAGGATATCAATGGAGTTTCAAGTTCGGAGATCCAGCTCCATCTCGACGAGCTCGATGAAGAATGGACCTCACAATATAGGGATCTTGACTGTGTTGTAATTGCTGGTGGGAAATGGTTTTTGAAGACTGCTATATACTACGAGAACAACACTGTCATGGGCTGCCATAACTGCTTGGAAAAGAACTTGACAGACCTCGAGTTCGAGTACGCGTATCGAAAAGCAATCGACCGGATATTTAACTTCATTACAAGTTCTGATCATAAGGCGCTTGTTTTCTTCAGAACCACCACACCAGATCATTTTGAGAATGGAGAATGGTTCAGTGGAGGGCAATGCAACAGGACAGTGCCCTTCAAGGGAGGGGAGGTTGACATGAAAGACGTGGACATAGCAATGAGGAATATTGAACTGGAAGAGTTTGAGAAGGTTGTTGGCTCTGGAAAGGGCCACAGTTTGAAGCTTCTCGACGCGACCCAACTCTCGTTGTTGAGACCCGACGGGCACCCGGGTCCGTATAGACAATTCCATCCATTTGCAAAGGGAGGAAATCAAAAAGTGCAGACTGATTGTTTACATTGGTGTTTACCAGGTCCAATAGACTCCTGGAATGATTTGGTAATGCAATTGTTGGTTCATGATGTAAAAGCCTGAGGATTCAAAGGGCTTGGACACTTTTGGAGCACAAATGATTCAATTTTACACAGGATTTCAATAGAAAGTGATCATTTCAAAGGATTTTCGTTGCTTGGAGAGGCTGTTTGTTTTACATGGGAAAGAAGAAATGCATTTTTTTAGGTGGATGGGAGGTAAAAAGTTCATTTTGAACATTTGATAGAAACAGAAATGAAGTTGGGTTGATATTACATGTATGTATTAATTGAGGATACTGGAGAAAATAAATTCTTATCATTCATCCTAAAGTCGTGTTTTCTCATTATTACTACATAAAACCATCTGTAAACATCTTATTTTTCAAAATAAAAGCAAAAAATAAGCTAGATGGAGCTGACAAAAGAAACAAAGACATCTCTCAATCAAGCATCTTCAGCCACAAAAAGAAGAATGATGATTTATTGTATTTTTTTTTTCTTCTTGTTTTTGTTTTTCCTTCCTTCTGCTTCTCTAGACAGCATCAGGATCGACCACACACCCAACTGTTCTCTTATACATTCTCGACCTACACCCAATTCCAGAACAATCAATGAACTTTTGGTTCATGGCCAAAGAAATGTTTCTCATTTGGTTATTCAAGATAAAGATCACTAGTCAGGTCAAACTGAGAATCTTGGAGCTAATAACAAATGCACATGAGAAAGCAAAATAACAAATTGGAGACAACGCCAATCCAGGTACAACCTCTAGATGACTTAAATTGGAACCTTCACTGAATATATCTTTCATTTTGTAGCTGGTTCCGGTTTCCTTTCCTTTGGTTTCAGAAATGGATCCTGCAAAAATCAAAACATGCAAGGAGTATTTACACTGTCAATTAATAAATTAAAAAAAAAAAAAAGGTACTAATACTGTTTTCTTTAGACGAAGAAACACCATTCATTGAAAAATGAAGGAATACAAAAGACGGGATGAGGATGAAACACTCCAATTGGCACCAAAATCCAAAAGCGGGTAATTACAAAAAGGTTTACGAGGAGAACTCTATTTTGAGGCTAGGCTAATCACCCATTTCCAAAAGATATAATTATCAATAAAAATATCTGCAAAGTTCTCATCTTTCTTTCCTGCCAAAGTTTTTAAAGAGAACCTAAAAACATTGTTCCAAAGAATTTAAAATTTTCTTCTATTTCTTCCAAGCCAAAGTTTTCCAAAGAGAGACCTTAATAACGTTGTTCCAAGGAATTTTCTTCTTTCCTTTGAAGAAGGATTCCCACACAACGTCTTGGAGAATCTTAATAATTAATACTATTAATAAGCATATGAATTCAATGTTTTAAAAGGGTAAAGGTGGCCTCAAGGCTTTTCGTATTGAAGCGGCGAGGCATAAACCTCGAGGCAACATGAGGCGTAACGGTAAGCCTCAATTTTAATAAAGGGCAATAGTTATACAAAGTCTAAAATTTTATAATTAAGTATTACTAAAGATAATAGTTATATAAAAGTATAGGAAAAACTACCCATCAATTGCCACTTAAATAAAGTTCTAATAGGTCATTCTTACAGCATCACTATTATCACTATGGATTGACTTATTCTATAAAAAAAATTCTTATGTTTTTAAAGCTTAGATAGTCAAAGTAGTAATTGGTTGAATTGCCACAACTCATCTATTAGCATTACGTACATATAAGAACCTTTGTATTTTTTAAGAATAGAGAAAATTAATATCATCCTTCTAATCATTACATGAGCTGTAAAGACTTTGAGGCTTAGTTCATTTTCATAGAGGTGTAAACCTCTTATGGTCCAAAGAAGGCATAAATCTTGAGGCTAAAATTTTGAGTTCTGCCTCAAGGCATAAGTCTCATAAGCCTTTTTAAAACATTGAAGGAATTCAGCATATATTTTCAGGACAAATTTCTATATCACAAGAAATTGTATCTATAGGGAACAATAAACAAATTGCCTCCTGAAACTGATTCTTCATAGAGAATCCATAATAATAGTTCTCATTTCTTGGTTATCAATTCCAATTCCTCATTAGAATCGGTAAGAAGTAACCAAGGACTAAATACCACGAAGGGTTGGGAAGAAGATTCATTTTTATCCTCAGTGTAATTCATGAAAGAAAGGAAAGAGTGTCTTCCTATTTTGATCTTTTCATTGTCAAAACACTAAATGGAAAGGGTCAGCCAAACAAACTACAAGCCAACTACAAACTTCACTCATAAAATTGCTTCCCAAGTTAAGACAGAAGTTCCTTAAGCTTTAGATCATTTTTTTATAATGTTAAGAGAGCTCAAAACAATAAATGAGAATCGCCAACATATCCATGACCAATAATACAATTTACAAAAAAAATTAAAAGGGCCAAATCAAGATATATGCAGCGCAATTCCATTGTCTTTAAATTAATAATATGAAGAACTACGGATTCAGTTGCCTACCCCACAAACACATACATTGTAGTGATGGAAAAAAGTGTTAATAATATACTGAAAAGACTAATTCAACTTAACCAAATAGAGACGTTGAAAATATTGACATCATCTAGCTCCAACAGTTTGAACTCTTTAGATTCAATGAGCACTCAACCTAAGAGAAAAAAAAACCATTCATCCTACCCGATTTAAGACCTAAGATTAGCAAAATGCCTGAAATGTTCCTACATTCCAAAATTTTCAGGCAAATACGAAAGTTTCAAAAAGAAAATAAGGAAAAACGCCACATCCATCTCCACAGAACAGATTTTTTTAATAAGAAACAAAATAACAGATTCATTTTCACAGAACATATTCATTTTCAAATCTACAATGCGATTTCCAGATACCAAAAGAGAGCAGAGGGAAACATTATGCAACATAACTTCCAAATCAATCAAGAATCTTCAGCGAGAAACGACATGGAAACCCTAAATTTAGTCGGCCACATAACAACACGTCGAAATCAAAGCAAACAAATCCTATACAATAAATACACATACACACAAATTAATAAGAAAAACGCCAAAATATTAGAAAGAATCTAGATGAATTACAAATCAAAAACGAAAAAGAAAAAAGAAAGAACGCGAAGGGGTTTGAGGAAAGTATAGGATTACTTCTTTAACGAAGATGAAGTTGGCGACGGCTAGAGAGACAACTATGCCGCCCAAGATAGCGGTGGGGCCGGTGAGAAGACTCCATTTCCGGTAGATCATCTTTGGTTTTGCTCCTTTTTTCGTCTGCTCTTTCTTCTCTCTGCAAATCGTTGAGTTGAGTTTCTGATCCCCAATGACCAAAATGGCTCATGCAGTCTTTGCTATTGCTTTCCTTGTAACTCGCTAAATGGGCTGGGCATTTTCGGGCCCAAAACCTTTGTGGTTCAGACCTGACCCAATTCTTGGTGTGGGCTAGCCATAGCGATAAAATTGCTAGAGGCTATGGCATTGAGGGTCGATTCAAATTTTCCAACTTTAGAAAATCTCACTTCAATGGCCGGTTTCAAATTTTTCAACTTTAGGAAATCTTGTTTCAATGGTCGGTTTCAAATTTTCTGATGAGATCGTCAGAGGCTATGACACATCGAGGCTACACCAGAGGCTATGGCAGCGTCAAGACTAGTAAAGATGCTAGAGGCTAATATTATGCTTGAAAACCCTAACTAGTTGTGGCCATGACTAAAGAAGAATATTAGGGAAATCATTTCGAAACCCCTAACGTATTTGAGATGTTCAATTAAAACCAGAGAACCAATTCAGTTTGGTTTGGTTATGTAACAACCAAAGAAAAAAAAATTATTTTATTTATTTTATTGATTTTTCTAAAACCTTTTTTAATTAGGATTTTATCTTTTTTTTAAATTAAGAGATAAATCTTTATTTTCTTTTTTTTTTTTTTTAAAAGAAGATAATCTTTTAAGGGTTTTGATTAGAGTTATTTTAAAAACCTTTTGACAGCAAAAAAGAGAGAAAAAAAAAAAAGACGTTCTGTAGTTTCCTCTTTAAAAAAATGCAGTAAGTTTTCTTCCCTTCCATTTTCAAGCTTGTTTTCTTTCTTGATTGAATCTTTCTTGGAAAATTTTGGGTTTTGTTTTCATTCTTGAGTTTTAGAATGAAAAGATTCTTAAAATCTTTTGCCCTAAAAAGTTTTTTAGGTTTTTTTTTTTGGTTTGCTTAATTCTTTATCAAAGTTTTTCATCTTATGGCTTTTGGATTAAATTGAAGGTTTTGATAGAGAAAAAATTTTCAGAATTTTGTAGCTTTTATTTTTCCCTAAATTTGTGACTGTTTTTAGTGTTTTTTGGGTTCTTTTAGCACAATAAAGTTTACCAAATATTTATTTTTGAAGTGTAATTTATACCTTTGATTTCTACATGAAAAGAGTATGTTTTAAAAGTTTTTACAGCATTTTTATCCAGATTTTTCAGATCTGATTTTGATGTTAAAAAGTGGCAAATCTTAATTCTTTTAATGTTAAAATCTTGAAGAATTTTGTTTTATGAAACATAAAATTTTCTAGGTTATTTGTCTATAATTTATGATAGTTTTGAAGGTTTTAAAAGTTGTAGTATTGAAAATTTGTTTTGTATTTTATTTCGTATTGAAAAGTATTGATCTTACCGATTTTAATACGTTTTTAATTGGGTTTTAAAGTGTTTTTAACCCAAATTTTCAGTGCTGTTTTTTTGGTCCAAGAACTCTATTTTCCCTAACTTTTTATGCAGAAAATTGTTTTGAATGGGAAAAAGTGGATAGATAAGATTGTTTATTTTTTACATAAGCTTTTAGACCTTTAAGATATAATTTTGGTTTTTGATCAATGAAGTATTGGATATGTTTGGACTTCTAAGAAAAGTTGATGATTGTTCAAGAAAAGGGACTAGATTTGGAATTGAAATTGAGAATTGTAGGATTATCGATCGAGGTAAGTAGTTTCCACATCCCTTCCAAAATAGAAATTTTTGTACAATTATGTTTTGAATATTGTTTATTTGACAAATGTTTGAAAGTATGTTTTGTATGATTTGAAATTGATCAAAATTGTTTTATATGCATTAAATTGTTTTTCTATTTAAAAGTATGTTTGCCGTTTTGGATAATTTGAAATAAATGTGTTTTGATTGATTTTGAATTGAAAGTAAGTTTGTTTTGGTTTTGAGTCTGAATGGTTGATTTGATGAATTTTATTGAAATTGTTATTTGAAATTACATGTTTTATTTCAAATGTTTAAGAAGAAATTTTTGATCGATTTGATAAGGGCTATTCGGATATGCCAATTTTCTATTTTGGGAATACTTTGCTTATTTGTGGTAGTAGCCTAAATTGGAATTAATGGAATTGGAATTGATGAAATTGTTCTAACTTATTTGTGAGAATACACATTTGTGGTTTGGCATTCCTTTGGAATGAAGATTCATGTGTGTGTTATTCACTCACGTGGCCTCACACTTAAGTAATTATATTGATTGTTCTGGTCAATTTTATCTGACTGATTGAAGTTTATTTGTGGGAAGGCACAGTTTGTGCTTTGGCATTCCTTTGGAAAGAAAATTCACGTTGTGTTTCACTCACATGGCCTCACACTTAAGTAATGAAATTGAATGTTCTGGTCGATTTTTATCAACAACTCTGATTGAATGTTCTGATTGATTGATTAGTGTTACCGACGAGTAACCATCATAAATGTTATGAAGGCTACCCAAATAATGCATATTCCCACTCTGATATTTGAAAGTAATGATTGATTGAAAGTACTGTTTGAATTGAAAGTTTCAATATTTAAAAGTTTGGTTAAATGAAAGTTTTGTTCAATTGAAAGATTTTTGTTTTTCGAAAGTTTTGACTGAACGTTTTAATAGTTGTATTAAAAGTTTTACAAGGATATTTGTATTTTGTTTACGATTGTTTTAAAAGAAAATGACCGAATGAATATTTGATTTTTGATTCAACTATTGAAATGATTTGTTAAACTGAATTTCTATGTTTTGTTTTGAAGAAGAAAATGAACTTCTAAACTTGATGTTGAAATTGCTTATTGAGTATTTCTGTACTCATTTTTTTTTTCCAAAATGTTTTCAGACGAAGAATCAAGTCATAGTTTTGAAAGAAGTGAAGTTTAGCACTCTGGCACAAGACTTAGAAAGTTGTTGTTATGGATTCAATAGTTTATTTTAGAAATCCTTTGTAAGAAATTACTTTAGCTAAATTTGTTTAAGTCTATTTTAGTTTTGATTGTTACGCTTCCGCATTATTGTTAGAATGGCCGTATTGGAAAATTCGGGTTGTTACAGGTTATACAGCTTTAAAAATCGAACTAAACCAATCCAATTCTTGATTCAATTTTTCAATTGGGTTTAGTTCCTTTCACCACTAGAGTTAGGGCATGAAAAAGCAAATCATGAGAGAATCCATATTGGTCCATAACACTTCATTGGCCCAATCCCATATATGAAGATAGTTTCACTTTTTTAAGTCATACAATTAAAAAATAAGAAATTTTCTTTTATCTAAAGTAATGGAATCTTGGGTTCTTTTTTTTTTTTTTTTCTTTTTTTTTGCTCCTAAGGTGGAATTAAGTTGGCTATATAAAAGACGTTTCATTAGAAATTAAACTCTTTAGTTAAAGTTTTATGAATAAATTCATTTTTGTTCTAGGGAATTTGGTTCCTACTCAGATAAGTTATTAAAAAACTTAAAAAGTAAAATCCTTAGAGTAAGCTTTTCCAACTAATAATAAAAAAATTGGAATAACAAAAATTCTCCCTGCCTCTCTAAGGTCTTTGTCCATGGAGTGTTTGAAAAGGTTCCTTTTTAGTTTTCTAAAGAAGTATCCACTTAACTGGTGAGTTAAAAGATATAACAAAAAGGACCTTTTGAAGATATATTTTTTCAAGAGGTTTTAGTATTATTTTTATTTTATTTTGTTGAATTTAAAATATATTCGAAACCAATCTTACTAGTTGGATGAATGATTCATTCCTAACAATAAATAAACATAATATATAAGAGAAACTAGTTATGTACATACTCACTTCCGACTTACTAAAGTCTAAATACTAGGATAGCAAGCTTAGTTAATACATCTATTACAAAAAACTAACCACACTCCATGTAATGTTGCCATGTATGTGTAGACCAACTCTAGACGATAGACATATAGCATCATTATAAGTAGTGGGCATGATTATATGTCCAACCGTGTTAACAAGATTTAGCATGTGATGGACTACAAATTATTTCACTTAATAATTTATTAAAACTTCTAAGTGAGCTAAATAATGGACTAGATTATGTTTTCATAGAAATGAATAACCCATCCTAAGTTGAAGTTTTTTATATTAAAAAATATATCTAAATAATTTAGAAATGACTAATTGGGTAGGTTTTATTGAGATCTAGAAATAGTACATTTTCTTTTGAAGATCATCCCATATTAATGATTGACATGTGGATGAACAAAGTTTTTCTTACTATATCTCAATCATTAGATCAAGGTGGTGGGTAGGTGTACTAAAGTATCACTGCCATAAAACTATTTTTCTTTCTCAAATCTCATGCCTTAGTAGAAGAGAGAGGGAGGGAAAACTTTTAAAAGAAAATTTTCCTTTTCGCTTCTTGAAATTTTCGAAACACCTTAACCCATTGGTCTTATTTATAGAGATCTTAGATTCTTAATTAGTGTCCGTAATTTAAAAGTCTAACTCAAGGACCTGATTATGTCCATGGATTATCCATACTCTAACCTAGCATGGACTTTCCACTTTATCCACGAACTATCCATGGTTATGGGTCATATCCCATGTGACCCATACCCAAAACCAACATAGAAAATGTATAGATCAATTGGTAAGGATCTCAATTCAACTTATTTAGGGTTCGTTTGATAACCATTTTGTTTTTAGTTTTTGATTTTTGAAAATTAAGCTTATAAACACTACTTTTACCTAGGGGTGTGCATGGTTCGGTTCAATCTGATTTTCACTGAAATCGATGACCAAACTGAACATGTCGATTCTAAGGAGTTTTAAATCGAGGAAACCGATATTTTTCTCAATTTTGATTAAAAATTGAACCAACCGATTTCGGTTTGATTCGGTTTGTTTTAACCGACCTTTACTTCTACATTTAACCTAGTAGCAGCAAACAACCTTAAAAAAACAGCAAATACAAGGCAGTGAGAGAAAGTGAGTGAGAGACGAAACATGAAGATGAAGAAAGAAGATGGAAACAAAAGGAACTGCATGGTGATAAGCAACGATCAAAATACAAAATGAGCGAGGTGAGCAACTGAGAGAGAGTGTGTGTGTGAGGGAGGAAAAGACGACAGAATGAGAGGGGAAGAGATAAGTATGAGAGATTTAGGGTTTGGAGGTGATAGTGGGCTTGAACTTTGGGCTTTGGACTATTTGATGGTGGGCTATTGAGGTTTCTTTTAAGTTAATTAAAAGTGGCGATTCGGTTCAGTTTTTTCACTTTTGTAAAGAGAAACCAAAAACCAAACCAAAAAGTAGGTTTTTTAAAGGACTAAACCAAAAAAACAAAAAAAAAATTACAAAAAACTGAACTGAACAAGTCGGTTCGGCTCGATTCGTCGGTTCGACTTGGTTTTTGCACACTTGTACTTTCACCTATGAGTTTCTTTGTTTTGTTGTCTACTTTTTACATATGTTTTCAAAATCTAAGCCAAGTTTTGAAAACTAAAAAAATTAGGCCCCTTTTGATAGCCATTTAGGCCTAGTTTGATAACCAAGTTTTCAGTTTATGCTTTTTGAAAATTGTGCTTGTTTTTTCACAATTTCTCTAGAATGGTTTTCATCTATTCTACAATAGTTTTCATTTTTCTTAAGGAAATATTCGAGTTTCTAGCCAAATTCCAATAACAAAAATAAGTTTTTGAAAACTACTTTTTTTAGTTTTCAAAACTTGGCTTGGTTTTTTAAAACATATGTAAAAAGTGGATAAGAAAACATGAAACTCATAGGTGGAAGTAGTAATTATAGGCTTAATTTTCAAAAATAAAAAATCAAACACCAAATGGTTATCAAATGGGGCTTTAGTTTTTAATTTTTAGTTTTTAAAAATTAAGCTTATAAATACTACTTCCACATATAGTTTCCTTGTTTTGTTATCTACTTTTTACATATGTTTTCAAAAACTAAGCCAAGTTTTGAAAACTATGAAAAGTAGTTTTTAAAAGAAAAAATTGTACAAACCACCCATGAACTATGAGGTTTGTTACAATCACACCCTTGAACTTTTAATTTGATCAATCAGTCCCTGAAGTTTGTTAAATGTTGCAATCAACCCCTTGAACTTTGTTAAGTGTTGCAATAACATCCTTGAACTTTTAATTTGATCAATCAACTCCTTGTACTTTGTTAAGTATTGCAATTAGCCCCATGTACTTCTTTTTTAAAACAGGAGGTTAATTACAACACTTAACAACATATAGGGGGTTAACTGCAACACTTAACAAAGTACAAGAGGCTGATTGATCAAATTAAAAGTTCAAGGGTGTGATTGCAAAACTTAACAAAATATATGGGGCTAAGGATCAAATTAAAAGTTCAGGGGTGTGATTGTAACAAACCCCAAAATTTAGAGGTGGTTTTTGCAATTTTTCCTTTTTAATTTAATTTTTTTTTTTGGAATTTGGAATTTGGCTAAGAATTCAAATGTTTTCTTAAGAAAGATGAAACTCATTATAGAGAAATGATGAGAAAACAAGCACACTTTTCAAAAACTAAAAACCAAAAACTCAATGGTTTTCAAATGGGGTTCGAATAGTTATCAAATGGGGTCCAAATAGTTATCAAATAGGTTCTTAGTTTTAAAAAACTTATTTTTTGATTTTGAATTTGACTAAGAATTCATATATTTTCTTAAGAAAAATGAAAACCACTGTAGAGAAATGGTGAAAAAGCAAGCACAAAATTCAAAAATCAAAAATAAAAAACCAAACAGTTATCAAACGAGGCCTTATTAGTTTGTGACTTAACAAATGAATTATACAAATTATGAGCTCCAAAATGATCTAAAATTAATTGTGTTGGGATTTATGCCCTAAAGCCTCATAATTAATGATTTATTTAATAATTAATAATAATTTTGATTATTTTATTTGCAATATAATATTATCTATCATATGAAAAATCTAAGGTTATTAGTGTAATCTTGAACAGTATGTGGTTGACATACGGGATGATCATGTTCAAGAAATAACCTAAATGGTCATAGTTTATGGATAAGGTTGGGTGTCTTATCCTGATAACACTATCAATATGGTCCACTTTGTAATTGTTACAAATGACTTGATCCAAATCGTTCATGTGGAGACATGTGAGTGGCGGTATCTTATACAATGAGTTTGTATAAGACTGAACCACGAAATATTTTATCTCTATTTATAAATCCGTTAATTGAGAAGATTAATATTTCATTAGGATGATCATAGCGACTCAATCTTATGTTGGGATTTATGCCCTAAAGCCTTGTAATTAAGTATTTATTTAATAATTAATAATAATTTTGATTATTTTATTTGCAATATAATATTATCCATTATATGAAAAATCCAAAGTTATTAGTGTAATCTTGAACAGTATGTGGTTGATATACAGAAGGATCATGTTCAAGAAATAACCTAAAGAGTCATAGTATATGGATAAGGTTGGGTGCCTTATCTTGGAAACACTATTGATATGGCCCACTTTGTAATAGTTACAAATGATTTGATCCAAATCATTCATGTGGAGACATATGAGTGAGAGTATCTTATACAATGAGTTTGTATAAGACTAGACCACGAAATATTTAATCTCTCTTTATAAATCTGTTAATTGAGAAAATTAATATTTCATCAAGATGATCATATGCGACTCGATCTTAATCTTGAGTGAGTTATGAACTCCTGTCTGTGAGGGCTTGTCATTTGATTTGCATGGGTGAGCATGACTTTTGTAGCCGATTCAATATGCCTACCATTTTGGAGACTTGACCAAATAGGGAGTTGGGAACATAATCTCACAAGATGGAATTCACTCATTCCCATATAGGGTAAGTAGATGAGTAGTTCCCTTAAGTGTTGATTTTGGGACTTGAACAATGGGGCCCCACCCTCTCACTGGCCCGAGAGGGACTTAGTTTATAATTATATTATAAACAAATTGTTCATTAGAGGATCAGTGGTACTTAAGGTGCAAGATGTAATTATAGGGGTAAAACGGACTTTTGACTCAGCTGTAATTACGAACAACTCGTGAAGGATCGACTTGCATGTAATTATTATATCTATGGACACAACTTGTCCTAGAGTGCATAAGAGTGCAACTCTAGGTCTATAGTGGAGTGACCATAGAGTTAATGAATGAAAATTGATTAATTAAAGAGTTTAATTAATTAATTTTGTATCATTGGAGCTTATAATCTGTAGGTCCATAAGGTCCCATTGTTAGCTCATAGTAACACTAAAATATCAATTTAGTTGAAAGAAAAATTTGAAATGTTCAAATTAATATTTAATATATTAGATATATTAAATATAAAAGAGGAAAATATATTTATTGTATTTGATACATTGAATATTAAAATAATTAATGTATATTAGATACATTAAAGAAAAAGATATTTATTAAATTTGAATTGGATTCAAATTAGGAAATAGATGTCGTAGGAGAATTTTAAAGGTTTGAATAAGATTCAAATTGGTTAGATAAATATATTTTAATATATTAGATATTAAAATATATTATTTAATTATCTTCCCTAGACCACTATAAATAGGACCCTAGGGGTGAGCCATTGGGCATTCTTCATAGAACACATATCTCCTCAATAGAGAATTAGGGAATTCTCTCTAGACTTTTTCCTCTCCAATCCCTCGAGGGTTTTCTTTCAAGGGGCTCCCACAAGCCTTGATCTTGTGTTAGAGTCATAGCCAGGAAGACTTTGTGGAGGAGATAAAGATCCGCCAGAATATTCTCCATAATATTATTTCAAGGTATGTTTTGCTTAACCTTAATTTTCATTGTTTAATTCTAAATAAATCAAAGACGATCCAATGCTTCCGCTGTGGGATGAAGAGTTCATTCCTATCATCTTAATCTTGAGTGAGTTATGAACTCCTTCCTGTGAGGGCTTGTCCTTTGATTTTCATGGGTGAGAGTGACTTTTGTAGCCGATTCAATAAGCCTACCATTTTGGGGACTTGACCAAATAGGGAACTGGGAACATAATCTCACAAGATGGAATTCACTCTTTCCTATATAGGTAAGTAGATAAATAGGTTCCTTAAGTACTGATTTCAATACTTGAACAATGGGACCCCACCCTCTCACTAGGCCGAGAGGGATTTAGTTTATGGTTGGATCATAAACAAATTGTTTATTAGAAGATCAGTAGTACTTAAGATGCAATAATGTAATTACAAGGGTAAAATGGACTTTTAACCCAGCTGTAATTATGAACAACTCGTGAATGATCGACTTGCATGTAGTGGTTATATCCATGAACATAACTGTCCTACAGTGCATAAGAGTGCAACTCTATGTCTATAGTAGAGTGACATAGAGTTAATGAATAAAAATTAATGGATTAAAGAGTTTAATTAATTAATTCTATATCATTGGAGCTTATAGTCTGTAGGTCCATAAGGTCCCTTGCTAGCTCCTATGAACAAATAAGGATCAATTTTATTGAGAGAAAAATTTTCAAAAGTTCAAATTAAAATTTAATATATTTGATATATTAAATGGGAGAAAATATATTTAATGTATATGATACATTCAATATCAAATAAATTATTAATGTATTAAGATACATTAAAGAAAAGATATTTATTAAATTTAAATTAGATTCAAATTAAGAAATAGATGTCGTAGGAGAATTTAAAAATGTTTGAATAAGATTCAAATTGGTTAGATAAATATATTTTAATATATTATTTAATTATTTTTCCTAGGCCACTATAAATAGGACCCTAGAAGTGAACCATTATTGTGTATTCTTCATAAGAAACATATCTTCTCTACAGATAATGAACTTCTCTCCTCTCCTTTTCTTTCAAGAGGCTCCCACAAGCCTCAATCCTGTATTCGAGTCATAGCAAGTAGGCTTTATGGAATTGGAGTTTTAACCTTGTTGGAGTTGGAGCAAGAAGATTAAAAACCCGTCTTAAATATCTCCATATTTATCTCCAAGTAAGTTTGCTTAATCTTATTTATTTTTAGTTTAGTTTTAAATAAAATCAAAGACGATCCAATGCTTCCGTTGTAGAGTAAAACGTTCATTCCTTCAATTGGTATCAGAGTGATCTTTGAATTTTATTTAGAATTAAGGTTTTGTATGGTAGGTATTTTAATTTCATATATATGATATACATGGTTTGCAAATTGATTGATTAGGCTATTTGGCATTAGATTTATTGCTTTGATTAGATCCTTGTAAAACTCATGAGGGTTAGGATTTCATGTATTTTACTAGAATGACTATGATTGTTACAAATTTTGACCACCTGCGCTGAAAAAGCCAACTTCACTGAAAAATTGAAAGTTTTTCGTTAATGGTTCTTCAAATTTTGGGCAATTGGTGGATGCAAAATTTCGAATGGTTAACCTAAATTTGGATGATGACGCAATAAAGGAATTTGAAGACCGAGATATGTCTTAGATTTAAATTATTGTAATTTAAATTGTTTTCAATTTCTAGGATATGTCATATATGTCAGTCAATTTTGCTTTGTTTCATTTAATTATACATATTGATGTATGTTTTAAATTATTTGATTGTTGCATAAAGTATGTCATTTAGATTTAAAATCCCACAATAGCTTAGGCATGATCATGCATCTTAATTACTTTTAAATATAATTGTTATATTTGGAAATTTTGGTTAGGGTGTTTCCTAAGAGAATTAAGATGCTTTCCTAATAAGTTTATATTTTCCATATCTTTGATTATAATTGTTATATTTGGAAAATTAAATTACGATATTTCCTTTTATAATTGGAATCCATGTTTTCCAAATAGGATTAGGATATTTCTTAATGAGATTAATGTTTCCTTAAAATAAAGATATTGTGATTCATGCTTTAAATAGTTTAAATTTTGAATTTAATTAATATTTATTTGTTTCCTAATGAGATTGGATTCTTTCAAAATAAGATTAGATCTTTTAATTTCCTAATAAGATTAGGTCTTTTAATTTCCTAATAAGATTAGGTCTTCTATAAACAAGATGATTTAAATCAAAGATAAAATAGTTTAAGTTTTGAATTTAATTTATCTTTTATTTTTTCTAATAGGATTAGAATAAAATATACAAGATGATCTTTTAATTTATTTAAAAGGGTTTAAAATGATAGAATTTTAAGAATATCCAATAAGTGAATTAGTTTTTTAATATAACTAAAAACATTGCTTAAATTCACTTAGGTTCCTTAATCTAATAATTAATAGTTAATTAAAAATAACGAATTTGAAATAAAAATTGTCTATAAAGGAACTCTGTCTATGGAAGGTTATGTCTAAGACTAAGGTATTTAAGCTGACCCAAAGAGAACACCTCTAATTGGGAACTGACCTGGAAGTTGAATTAGTCAAATTTTATTTAGGCATGCTCATAATGTGATTTTTTTTTTAAATAGTTTAAAAACTTGGTAATTCACATTAAAATCAATCTAACAACATAAGAGTTATGAAAGGTAGATTGAGGAACTTAGATAAATGAGATTAGCCTAATTTGTCTAAGTAAGAGAAAACCCTATTTCAAAATAGTAAGTGGGAAAAGGAAATGTGTCAACATATCCTACGGTCTCCATAATTGGTTCACATCGTGAGATTCATGCGGGGCCTCATGACGGCTTTTGGCCCGTCCTCCTACGGAAAGGTGTTTACATTGGTCAATATCAGGGTGAACTCCTGAGAATGATAGGATTGTAGTTTTGTTTCAATACTTGACCTACCATACGACGACACTTGTTGGGATAAAACTATGAGATCTAAAATGATGGGTTACACTTACAAATGGCTTATTAGGGTTTTTAATAATGTTTTTGACCAATTATAGGAATAAGAGTTATTTTGGTATAATTCTTGGTTGAGATTGTCTCAGTTTAGTGAATGAACACTTGACCTACTCTACAGCGGCACTTGTTCTAGCTCACTAAAATACCATAACATTAGAAATAATTTATAGGGTTCATTTTTTAAAAATTGTTTGATTTCTATGCTAAAATTGAACGGATAATTGTTTGCTGATATTAAATAATATGTTTTATATATTTCAATAATATGACTATTTCTCTTAATTTTAATTTTATTACTGATAAGTCAAAATTGAGAAAATTTATTACTTGGAAAAGTAATGTTAACACTATAATAGCAGTGTAAAATTTTGAATTTGTCTTTATTAAGAAATGTTCTCAAAACCTGTTGCGAATATTATTCGAATTGTTCGTGAAGCACATGATTAATGAATCAAAAGTAAACGAGATAGCTTGTACGTATCTCCTAGTGGACATGTTAGATGTCAAGCTTAGAAGATTAAAAAACATGACAACAACATATGAGATGTTGAAGTCAATAGAAGCTAAATTTAGATAATTGTCTAAATGATCTCAAATTTAACTATTACAAAAATCCAAGAAAAGAAACCAAATGACTGAACTATATATAAGGAAATAGTTCCTAAATTAGCAAGGACAGTCATAATGAGAGGAATTTTTGAAATGAATCTATGGGAAGAAAAATATGAATGAAAGTAAATTTGATTTACTGGATTTTTGGTGGAATATAAACAACGCCACCTAGATAGTCGATATAAGATTTGCTATCAAGATTTATTCTTCATTACATTTAATATGTAATTCTTGGAAAATACTTAACATGTAGAAAAGTTTCTACAGGTTGGCATCAGGAAGTCCATCTCAGTTAGTAGAGTGGGAGACATTTAGATGTCATTAAAGGATAATTGTTACTTAATGTTGTATGTGGTGTTTTATTACCACAAGAAAAATTCAATTTCTAAAACTTTATTACAAAAAAACTTCATATAGTATGAAATATTTTGAAGTATTAAAGTTTATATTTTCAAAATTATTTGAAAATACATGCAGCTGAAAATAAGAACAATTTGTATATGTTAAAATGTTAACATGTATTATACAACAAAATACTGAGTTATGTTCAAGTTGATAACCTTTTTCAAGTTGTTCATAATTTTAAAGCCAAAAACTAACTTACCTCTAAAATTGCATCTTACTCTTTAAGTATACCACTAATCTTTTTATAGATAATGTCTATGATACAAATCATAAAACTAAGTCTCTCTTGAGAGAGGGTGTGTCCCATTATTCAAGTCCCAAATTAGCAGTTAAAGGAATTACTAATTTATTTCTCTAATATAGGAATGAGTGAATTCTATTTTCTGAGAATACGTTCTTGTGAGATTATGTTTCTAATTCCTCCTTCAATCATATCTCTAAAGTAGTAATGATATTGAATGAGTTATTCAAGTTATATATTCTCATCCATGTAGATCAAATGACACATCCTCATAGTTAGTTCATTAACTGACTCTGAATTAAAATCTAGTCGTATATGATCATCCTATGATGTATTTATCTTTCTTTTAATGCATTTTACAAATAGAGATAAAATATTTTACTATTAAATCTCATGCAAACTCATTGAATATTTTACGGTTAAATCTCATGCAAACTCATTGAATATGATACTTTCTCACACATTATATTAAAATGAACAATTTAAAGATAATTAATTAATTAATTTCATCAATATTTACAAATTACAAGATTTCAAGGAATAAATCCTAACATCCCTTGAAACCACGTACTAATAACTATTAGGTGTAAATGGTTTGAGCACACTAAATTCACGTAATTGTTCTAAGCATGAAATTTGTGTCTTATCTAATAATATGACCCGTTTGAATCGTGGATTTTATTTTATGAGTATGAATATTAAATATATTGAGGTTAAATATATGAGATATTAAATATCTTTATTTGGATATGCACAATAATTAATATCTGAAAATTAAATATTGTATTTGTTTTACAAATTTTGTTCATTAGAATTTTATTCAATTAATTAATTAAATAAATATAAGAGAATAAATTAATGTAAACATAAATTGAAATTTGTTGAAAGAATTAACGTTTCACTCCATAGTAGAAGCATTGGATCGTCTTTGATTTTATTTAAAATTAAACTAAAAAGTAAGGTTACGCAAACTTACTTGGAGTAAATATGAAGATATATCTTGCGGATCTTTATCTCCTCCATAAAATCTTCCTAGCTATGACTCGAACACAGGACCAAGGCTTGTGGGAGCCTCCTAAAAGAAAATCCACAAGGGATTGGAGAGGAAGAGCTCTAGAGAGAATTCTATAATTCTCTATTGAGGAGATATGTGTTGTGTCTAATGGCTCAACCCAAGGGTCCTATTTATAGAGACCAAGGAAAAATCTTTGTCATAATTAAAATATTATATTTTAATATCTAATATATTAAAATATATCTTATATTTATTTGAATCTCATTCAAATCTCCTATGATATTTATTTATTTGAATCTCATTCAAATTCTATAAATATCTTTTATTTAATGTATCTAATATACATTAATTATTTTAATATTTAATGTATCAAATACAAATAAATATATTTTCCTCTTATATATTAAATATATCTAATATATTAAATATTAATTTGAACATTTCAAAATTTTCTTTTAACTAAATTGATTTTTTAGTGTTACTATGAGCTACCAATGGGACTTTATGGATCTACAGATTATAAGTTCCAATGATACAAAATCAATTAATTAAACTATTTAATTAATTAATTTTCATTCATTAATTATAGGTCACTCCACTATAGACCTAGAGTTGCACTCTTATCTACTGTAAGACAATTTGTGTCCATAGATATAATTATTACATGCAAGTCGATCCTTCACGAGTTGTTCGTAATTACAGTTGGGTCAAAAGTCCGTTTTACCCCTATAATACATTTTGCACCTTAAGTTCCACTAATCCTTTAATGAATAATTTGTTTATAATCTAATTATAAATTAAGTCCCTCTCGGACCATTGAGAGGGTGGGGCCCCATTGTTCAAGTCCCAAAATCAGCACTTAAAGGAACTACTCATCTACTTACCAATGAGTGAATTTCATCTTGTGAGATTATGTTCCCAGCTCCCTATTTGGTCAAGTCTCCAAAATGATAGGCATATTGAATCGACTACAAAAGCCACTCTCACCCATGCAAATCAAAGGACAAGCCCTCATAAGCATGAGTTCATAACTCACTCCAGATTAAGATCAAGTCGTATATGATCATCCTGATGAAATATTAATCTTCTCAATTAACAGATTTGTAAAGAGAGATTAAATAGTTCGTGGTCTAGTCTTACACAAACTCATTGTATAAGATACCCTCATTCACATGTATCCACATGAACAATTTGGATCAAATCATTTGTAACTATTATAAAGTAGGTCGTATCAATAGTGTTACTAGGATAAGACACTCAACCTTATCCATATACTATGACCTTTTAGGTTATTTCTTGAACATAATCCTTCCGTATGTCAACCACATACTGATCAAGATAACACTAATAACCTTAGATTTTTCATATAATCGATAATATTATATTACAAATAAAATAATCAAAATTATTATTCATTATTAAATAAATCATTAATTTCGAGGCTTTAGGGAATAAATCTCAACAATTTCCCACTTGCCCTAGAGCTGGTGAGACATATATCCTAGGTCATACTCTATACCCAACATGTTCTCGCACTTGCCCTAGCAAAGATGAGACATGTCTCGTAATCTCAGACATTCTAGGTAACCCTCAAACACTTTAACCTGGAGAGTCTTTTTATTTAGATCCAAACAACTGTCATTAAAAGCCATCTTGGTCACTACCATGATGCTTTCTCTCTCTTGATATGATTCCATGTATGTTGGTGTTTTCTAATTTCCTTAATATTAGTCTTTGCACCACTATTATCATAATAAATATGATAAACTAAATCATATCTGAAACACCTTTCAGATCTTTAAGGAACTATTTGAGTTATACAAGTCATTTTGTTGCTTCCCAAGCAAAACAATTTAACTTGTATACCATACTCCACCACCTAGGTTAAAATTTATCTTTACATAGATTTCCTAAATCTTTGTAAGAACCAATGTATCTTATAAAAATCAAATCTTTAACTCTATACACAAAAATTTCTCATTATCCATAGATAATTTGAGAAAGTTTTTAATTTTCTACTCAATGGTCATATCATTCGTTTTTTATGCATATTATATACTTTCAATATTTGAGGTGTCTTAGGATACTCTTCCTTAGACATAAATATCAAATATTTGACAACAATTTTGTCAATATAAGATGTTTGAGACAAAGTTAACATTTTTTCCTTAAAATCTTCATTTTAGACATGTAAAATATACTAAGTCATTCCAAATCACTTATTTGGAATTCGTTACTTAATCAACTTTTTATGTTAGACATCTTACATCATTCATAATGGCTAAAAATATCATCAACATAAAACATGAGAAAAATCCACTAAGCAATTAATAATTTTTTTGTCTATACAAGCTTCATTAATATTTATCCAAAGTCATAGATTTTGATACTTTTATCAAACCTTGTATTCAAAGATCTAATGGTAAAATTTATTTCATAAATGAACCTTTATTATTTTGCAAACTTTTATTCTTTTGATCTTTAAAAATAAATCTCTCTGATTGATTTGTGTAGATACATTATCTAAGATTTCTTTTCATAAAATAATTCTAAATATTCATTTTCATATCTCATATGCAACAATGAATTAAATAATGCTTACAGACTTTAGTATGGCAACAAGTGAGAAAGTTTACTCACAGTCTACTTTCTCCTATTAGGTTTAACCATTTGCCATTAGTCTCACTTTGAGGGCAATAAGCCTTCAACTTTGTCATCTATCATGACAATTTGGGCTTCAATTAAGTCCTTGTAAAGGTTGAGTCATCTCATAACTCTCCCACTACGATGAGGCTTATCCAATTTATGACTAGGATCCATTGGACTTTCAAATTTAATTAAATTGTTAACAACTTTTGTTAACTATTTAGTGGCTTCACTTGGAACCAATTTATTAACATTATTTCACCTTATTAAAGGTTTGTAGTCTTTTATTTGACATTCCTTATAAAATTGATATTTGTCATACAAATACCTTATTTGTTTTAGGACTAGATAAAAGACTATCTTGTATTCCTTAGGGCTGGCCTACATTTAGGCTTATCTTTGAACATATACAAGCTTTTTAGGCTTGTTTCAGCATATGAGCTTAACATTCTCAAATGGTGAAGTGTTGTAAACCAGTTTTACTACTCTTCTATAATCTTAAAATTGTCTTGTAGACACTTTTAGAAGGAATCATGTTCACCATGCAATCTCTATTGCATCTCCTAACTAGAGTTTAGTAATGGTGTGTAACTCATTACTGATGTGACCATGTTTCACAAAGTCTTGTTTCTCCCTTTGCAGCACAATTTCACACAATTGTACTTGGTATTAAGATAATTGGGATAAAAACCCATTTTCTATCAATTAATCTTAGTATGTAAGGTTATTGTACTTTCTATTATGATCTGATCATAATATCTTGATAGATTTAATTAATTTTCAACTTTAATCTTAATTTTTTTGAACTTTTCAAAAAAGTTAGACTTATGTTGTATTACATAAAGATATTGAATGATCATCAACTAGAGTGATGAAATATTCATGACTTTATTTGGCCTTTACATTCACCAGACCACTTGGGTAAGAAAGAGAATGTGTAAGGCCAAAGTATTCTTTGGCCTTGTAGCCTTATCCAATAAAGATCCAATGCTTATTTTGCATGAAAGGCAAGATCTGTAGACATGTAAAGTAATTAACTCTAACTTTTAGAGAATTACCTCTTACAAGTCTTCATTCTATTCAAGTGTCTTTTAGGAGAAAACAATTTGTCTTTCCATTATGGATTCTATAATCCTGATTATCTCAGTATTTTGTAGTATGATATATGTCAACATTTTAACATATACAAATTGTTCTTATTTTCAACTGAATGTATTTTCAAACAATTTTGAAATATAAAAATAATTCATACTATATGAACCTTTTAGTAATAAGTTTGAGAAATTGAATTTCTTTTGTGGTAATAAAACACCACATTCAGCATTAGTTAACAATTATTACTTAATGACATCTTAATGTCTCTCACTACACTAACTGAGATGGGCTTCCTGGTGCCAGTCTGTAGAAATTATTCTACATGTTAAGTATTTTCCAAGAATTACATATTAAATGTAATAAAGAATAAAATTTGATAGTGGATCTTGTATCAACTATCTAGGTGGAGTTGTTTATTCTCAACCAAAAATCTAGTAAATCAAATTTACTTTCATCTACATTATTCTTCCCATAGAGATATTTCAAAAATTCCTCTCATTATGACTGTCCTATCTAATTTAGGAACTATTTCCTTTTATATAGCTTCAGTCATTTGGTTTCTTTTCTTGGATTTTTATAATACTTAATCTTCGAGATCATTTAAACAATTTTCTAAATTTAGCTTATGTTGACTTCAACATCTCATATGTTGTAATATGTCAACTAGGACAATACGTACAAGCTATCTCGTTTACTTTTGGTTCATTAATTATGTGCTTCACGAACAATTTGAATAGCATTAGCAACATGCTTTGAGAACATTTCTCAATAAAGACAAATTCAAAATTTTATACTACCATTATAGTGTTAATGTTACTTTTCCAAGTAATAAAATTTCTCAATTTTGACTTATCAGTAATAAAATTAAAAAATTATGAGAGAAACTGACATAATATTGAAATATACATATATAATTTAACATCATGCAAATAGTTATCCATTCAATTTTGGCATAGAAATCAAACAATTTGAAAAATGAACCCTATAAAGCATTTCTAATGCTAGGTACTTTAGTAAGTTAGAACAAGTGCCGTCGTAGGGTAGGTCATGTTACTTTTCCAAGTAATAAAATTTCTCAATTTTGACTTATCAGTAATAATATTAAAAAATTATGAGAGAAACTGACATAATATTGAAATATACATATATAATTTAACATCATGGAAATAGTTGTCCATTGATCGCTATGCTTTTAGCTACAACACGCAAGTGCACGTGATCGAAGTAATAAAAACTGGAGTATTCCAGAGTATCGTACCCAAGGGAACGGGTTTTAACAAAATCTACTGAGACGACACAAAATTGTTCGCAAAATGCAATTGCGGTAACCAATGGTGTAAAAAAAATGATTTAGAGTTTGGGTTGTTAAGAAAAAATAAGTGAAAAATCAATCAGTAAAATAGAGATTCAAGCACCTTTGGAAAAATGTTATTCAAATGCAATTGCAATCATAGCTAACATGTGAAAACTAAGTAAACCGAGTTCAACTCCTATTCAATTTTGATTCAAAATCTTTAAGAGACTAAGTGATTAAACCTATATGTCTATGGCTAATCTAACTTAGATACTTTCGCACACAACTCTAGTGGTTTTGGAGTCTCGCCCTATGTCTTGGGTCGATGTTCAGAACTTATTTCTAAGTCTTTTCCTCCATTGCTTTTGTGACATCGGCTTTCCCTTAACTCTTTCGATATTAAGTTCAAGCTTGACAAGCAATCACTAGTTGGCCGACTAGGTTTACCCAAATCTAAACTCAACAAAAGCAAACAAAGTTCACATGCTAACTAGATTGATCATGCTTTAGAGCTTTTACATTTTCCCTTGGGGCTTTCACCAACTTGAACCCCTAAAGAAAATTTAGCTCATTATGGAAGAATTGAAAATCAACAAGTTAGAATATTGAAAATCCATAACAAAGTTGGTAAAGGGAAGGGAATAACAACTAAAATTAAAATAAAGATTTGAATAAAAGAACCTTTTTATTGAATCAATTTAATACTCAATTACATTCAACAACTTTAAGCAACAAATTTTAACAATAAAAATTGCAGTAACTAAACCTAAGAAAAATAGAAACTTCAACCAAAGACTTGAAAACAAAAATACCCAAACTAAACTAAACCTTTTTTTGGTTCATGTCTCAATCGAACTCAATTCCTTCTATTTCAAGAGGTTTTGGAGCATAACAACCTTCACTTTCGTGAGGAAGGATTGAGATTTTGAACGTTGAAGGTTCTAAAAATGAAGAAGAAGAAAACAGTAGCAAAGTAAAAAAAAAAAAAGAAAACAGCAGAAAATGAGATAAAAACAGTGCAGAAAAACCCATAAAAAAAGGAAGAACGAAATTCAAAGATTCAATGTTTAACGAAAATTTAACAACTTACAACATTTAGATCAAAACATAAACTAACTATAGACTAAACAATGAACAAAAACAGAAGAGAAAACTGCTGTAAATGACAGAAAAAATGTGAGTACAGACTGTGGGCGAGTAGATGAAAAACCCAGCCACGTTTTAGATCGTTTTCCTCATTTTTATAGGCATTGAGGGCTAGGGTTTCCAGATTTGTGCTCCTTCAATCATGGGTCAATATTTGGGCATGAGATTAGGCTGAAAATTCTCCAAAAATCGAGCAAATCCCTTGGATTTTGGTGTTGTCCCGAAATTTCCACAACTTCCAGAAATTCCAGAAATGCAATTGCATTTCATTTGCATTTCTGTTGCATTATTTTTCAGCTCTACCAAAATTTTTCAGAAATGCAATTGCATTTTCACCAGCATTTTTGGGATGAAAAGTCTCCTAGAATCGAGCCCAACGTCATGGGTTTTGGAGCACTTTTGTGATTTCCACAATAAATTGATACGTCTAGAAAATGCAATTGCATTGCAATTTCATTTTCCCTCTTGTTCACCATCTTGCTTTCTCAAGAAAATGCAATTGCATTTCATTTGCATTTTCTTCATTTCTTCAAATCTGCACAAAACAACAATTTTAGCCAACTTTCTTGTATCTTTTCAACTTAATTCTTCTTTTTCCATACTCCGACAAGCTTGCATGAATATATCTTATAAATGCTATTTTTAGCTTGCTAGGTAATCAATAAAGCATACAAAAATGACAAAAATAACTTAGTTTAGGGTTAAATAATCCTCATAAATAAGAATTATCATCCATTCAATTTTAGCATAGAAATCAAACAATTTGAAAAATGAACCCTATAAATCATATCTAATGCTAGGTACTTTAGTGAGTTAGAACAAGTGTCGTCGTAGGTTAGGTCAAGTATTCTTTCACTATACTGAGACAATCTCAACTAAGTTTTATACCAGAATAACTCTTATTCCTATAATATTTAGTTACCATTAGTTTGGTCAAGGACATCATTAACAACCTTAATGAGCCATTTGTAAGTGTGACCCATCATTTTATATCCCGTAGTTTTATCCCAACAAGTGTTATCATAGGGTAGGTTAAGTATTGGAAACAAAACTACAATCATATCCTTCTCAGGAGTTCACCCTGATATTGACCCATGCAAACACCTTTTGTAGGGGGACGATCCACAAGCCGCCACGAGGCCCCACATAAATCTCACGATGTGAACCAATTGTAACACCCCCAAAATTTAGCCTATTATAGGAAACAGTACTAACTTACAACTGGTATGCCTCGAAAATTTCGACAGCATAACGACATAACTACAACAATACCAAAGTTTTTCCTAGCACCTGTTGATCAACAAAACACACTTCTATATTCAAAATCACCAAACCACAACTTCTAACTCCAATTCAAGAAGTATTTGAAGATTCACAAGTGAACCAACTTGCTAAATATGTAAAGTTCTAAACCAGTTCCTTAATTTCAAGCAAACACATTCCACAAAAGTAAAATAACCTACATGTCTATTAAACCTTCAACATAAACAATAGAACTAAGATAAACCAAACTCAAACTTAGACTTTTTTTTAAGATAGAAACGACACTCCAATAGCCAACCTGCAATTCAACATGCCAACTACAAAAGTCATCTAACTAAACAAAGTCAACAAAGACATCTACTGGATAGAATTAGCTAGCTATGGTCTTTTCCCTCTCATGCCTCCTCTTAAGCATCACCAGGGTCATAGTATTCATCGTCACTTGCAAAACCTGGTGGTGAGTCAGTACAAAACACGTACTGGTAAGTAGCTCACACCTAAAGAGCCACCAAGCAGCATACAAGGCAAAACAACATACTCACAATTATCATGCTTTCCATAACGAGCTAGACATACATCTCATACAAATATCACATACATCATGCTTAATTTACGAATCGTATCCACACATGTACCAGGCTCGACTCATGCATATCGAACCATTGCCCAAGCTCAACAAGCTCACTCAAAACTCAACTGAGTCACTCAATCCACTCGTGTTTAGCCCTCACAAGCTACCTGAGACTGATTCCTTCGAGACATGCCGACCCCTGACCATTTTTACCCGGGGGCCTCAACGCTTCTCTACGGTGCTCAACGTTCAACCCTTGACTTTTTTTACCCAAGGCCTCAAATTGTGCATCGCTCCCTTAACCATTTTTACCCAAGGCAAACAATGACTTAACCACATCAACCCCTAACCATTTTTACCCAAGGCCTCGATGTCTAATAACGTATTGACCCTTGACCATTTTTACCCAAGGCCTCAATACTTGCCTCAAGACTCATCACACTGACCCTTGACTATTTTTACCAAAGGCCTCGATGCTCCTCTTTATCCAAGATTGGCATGTCGACCCTCGACCATTTTTACCCGATGCCTCGACACCTAATAGTGACATATCACCCTCGACCATTTGTACCCGAGGCCTTAATATTCACTTACTTTCCTTAAACAATACCATCCCTTGACCATTTACACTCGAGACCCTGATATACATCTCATATCCTTTCATCACAATGCTCGTCCTCGACCATTTATACTCGAGACCCTAGCATCCTCTTTTATCATAAACTCAAAGGTTCACTGACCTCACTAAACAGGTTCACAACAATTCAGCATGCAATCCTAAACATGCTTTCTAGACCATGCATACAACCCACTATCCTCAAGATCATATTTTCAACATAAACATCATAGATAGCATCACACAATCTCAAGCAATCTCAACATTCAACATGCTCCAAACCACAAGGGTAAATAACTTAACATTACAACAACTTACACATATCAGAACATATAATTCATGACAATTCATGGAGAGATACATAAATCGCATAATAACATCACAAGAAAACATACAACATGCTTCACACATTCAAACAGACTCATCATGTAGAATTCTACTTACAAAATGTATTAAAGCGCCCCCTAAGGCAAGTCGATAAGGTTCCTAACAATATAAACAAGAGTTAGGCGCTAGAACTCCACTTGGAACCTTTATTTGCATTTGAAAGAGTATTCAGAAAGGATGTTCTTACCCCAAATGACTTTAAACCGAGTTCGATCAATTCGAAATTAAATTGAATCCTAAAACAAAATGCATTCAAGGTTAGAAACCTATCTAAAGTATCTTGATGGAGTTCGAAAGGGTCTAGAATGCACTTTTACCTACTGAACGCCGCCAAAGGGCCTTGACACCTTGCTAGTCGGTGTTTGAATCAACTCCTTTTTGCTAAACCAACTTCGATGGCTTATGGGTAAATCAAAATGAAGTTATTCGGATTATGGGTCACGATTGAAAGTATTCAAAACTACAATTAAAAAGTATCCAAGCATTAGAAACTAATATAAGATACTCTAATTCAGTCTGTATGAGTTTAAGGGGTGCTAACCTTGCAAAAACAAGCCCAACATCTTGCTAAATCGTGTTCGAGAGTGTTCAAATCAACCCAAAACTGCAAAAGCAATGTTTCTACACGTTAGAACCTAAGCTATAACACTTAAAGTGATTTGCGAAAGGTCCAAAACGTTGTAAAATTTATAGAACAATCTCAAAGAGACCGGAATGCTTGCTGGAAAACAAATTTTCAGCAACAAAAGGTCTCAAACTCAATCTAGGCGATGAACGACGGGTTCCAAACTGCAAATCAATGTCATTTAGGGGGTGGGTAATCCAAATCTAAAGTCGATTAGGCATGGGTATGTGTCAAACCTCGTCAAACAAGAAGGAATTCTCGTGGGCATGCTGGAAATCTCGTTTTTTGCTGTAAATGACTTCGAATGTGGGCTGTTCGGAGTCCAAACAAGCTAAAATTACAAATCAAAGGTGTTTAAGGTATGGGTAATCCAAATCTAAGATGATTGGTCATGGGTACCTTGTTTTGAGGCCTGAATTTGAGTGAGTAATGCTGAAACTCGCAAATCCTCGTGGCTTGTTGCTCATCAACCAAGAGAAATAGAGGGAGAGGGAACCACGCTCATGGGGATGCTGCGCCTGGCTAGGTTCCATTTTTGAGTGTCGTGGGTCACCGTGGAAGAAGAAAACATCATCAAGGTGAGGAGTCGTCGATCGAAGGACATCCGTTTGCAGACTGGGGTAAGCGAGCGAGAGACGAAGACGAAGGTGAAGATGGAACTGCCCGCCAGTATGTCACGCGCCGCCGTGCGATTGAGGAGAGCTTCGACCCACTGCTTGCCGGAGAAGGGGATATTCACAAGGGGGGGGAGGTGATGTTTTTTTTTTTTTTTTTTGTGGAAACAAGAGAGAGTGTGAGAGAGAGAAGAAAAAGAAGAAGAAGAAAGATTAGTTTTTTTTTCTTTTTTTTTGAAAGTCCAATCTAATTAAACATCAAAAATGATTATTTTCTCCAAATTTCAAATTTTAAAACTTCAAATAAGTAACCTAAAAGCTTTGGGATAAAATCTACTTAATAGAAGATTTGGGTTCCTTGTGAACTTGGGAATAAGATAAAAATTAGATTCTCAAACTTTGGATTTAAAGATTTAATTCAAAATCATTTTTTCCAAAATTATAGAAAATTAATTTACCAAACTTAATGGGCTAAACTTAAAATTCAAAATTTCCAACTTATAACTCTAACGAATAGAGATTAGATTACTAAAGGATTGCCTAATTTATAATGCGAGGCATTACACCAATAATGGAGACCGTAGGATGTGTTGACACATTTCCTTCTCCCACTTATTATTTTGAAATAGGGTTTTCTCTTACTTAGATAAATTAAGCTAATCTCATTTATCTAAGTTCCTCAATCTACTATTCATAACTCTTATGTTGGTTAGATTGATTTTAATTACCAAGTTTTTATATTATTTAAAAAAATTAATCACATTATGAGCATACTTAGTGAAATTAAATAAAATTTGACTAATTCAACTCCCAGGTCGGTTCCCAATTAGAGGTGTTATCTTTTGGTCAGCTTAAATACCTCAATCTAGACAGAACCTTTCATAGATAGAGTTCCTTTATAGTCAATTTTTATTTCAAATTCATTAATCTTTAATTAACTATTAATTACTAGATTAATGAACCTAAGTGAATTTAAACAATGTTTTTAGCCCTATTAAAAAAATAATTCACTTACTAGATAATCTTAAAATTCTTTCATTTTAAACCCTTTAAAACAAATTAAAAGATCATCCCGAATATTTTATTCTAATTCTATTAGAAAAATAAAAGAGAAATTAAATTCAAAATTTTAAACTATGGATTATCTTGAAATTCTATCATTTTAAACCCTTTAAAACTAAATTAAAAGATTATCCTAAATTCTAATCTTATTAGAAACAAATAAAGATATATTAAATTCAAATTTTAAATTATTTAAGGCATGAATTAGATATATCTTTATTTTAAGGAAATCTTAATCTCATTAAGAAATATCATAATCCTATTAGGAAAAACATGGATTTCATTTATGAAAGAAAATATCATAATTTAATTTTCCAAATATAACAGTTATATTCAAAGATATGGAAAATATAAACTTATTAGGAAAATATCTCAATTCTATTAGGAAACATCCTAATCAAATTTTCCAATATAAAAATTATATTAAAATTTTAATTTTAATTCTATTAGGAAACAACCTAATCAAATTTTTTAAATATAACAATTATATTCAAAATTAATTAAGATGTATGATAATGCTTAACCTATGGTGGGATTTTAATCTAAATGACATACTTTATGCAACAAACAAACAATTTAAAACATACATCTCATGCATAATTAAATTAAAACTAGCAAAATTGACTGGCATATTTGACATATCCTAATTAATTGAAAACAATTTAAATTACAATAATTTAAATCCAAGACATATCTTGGTCTTCAATATCTTTTCGTTTCTTGTATCATTACAAATTAAGATTTCAATTTCAATTTCACACTACTTATTTGAAATCCAATTTAAAAAATAATTGAAATCATATTTCAATTTCACGCGGCTTATTTTTAAATCAAATTTCAAAATCAATTAAAATCTAATTTTAATTTCACATTGCTTATTTTGATTTCCAATATAAAAAATAATTGAAATCAAATTTCAATTTTCAATCCAATTTCTTTTGTCTTCATAATTATCTCTAGAAAATTGAATTTGAACTTGTAATTGTGAAATAATTGCATGGACCCAAGCCCAACAATCTTCCATCTATTCTTTTGACTTCAATTTCAGATTCACATGTGGGCAATTTGGATGCAAAAATTCAATAAAACAACAACCATGTATGAACAAAATTGCCATATATTTGGAGGGAGGGTACTGATTTTTTTTTTTAAAATTCTCTTTTCTCTCTAAAAAAATACAAGAAAAATATCACATACAACCAATTTGCAAATCTATATGCCAAATAGCCTAAACAACCAATTTGCAAACTACATATCACATACATGCAAAATTAAAATACCCACTATCACAAAACTTTAATTCTAAATAAAACTCAAAGATTGCTCTGTTACCAATTGAAGGAATGAACGTTTCACTCCGTAGCGAAAGCATTGGATCGTTTTTTATTTTATTTAAAATTAAACTAAAAATTAAAGTTAAGCAAACTTGGAGTAAATATGGAGATATTTCTGACAGATCTTTATCTCTTCCATAAAATCTTCCTGACTATGACTCGAACACAAGACCTAGGCTTGTGGGAACCTCTTGAAAGAAAATCCACAAGGGATTGGAAAGGAAGAGGTCTAGAGAGAACTCTATAATTCTCTATTGAGGAGATATGTGTTGTGTCTAATGGCTTAACCCAAGGGTCCTATTTATAGAGACCAAGGGAAAATCTTTGTCATAATTAAAATATTATATTTTAATATCTAATATATTAAAATATATCTTATATTTATTTAAATCTCATTCAAACCTTCTACGATATTTATTTATTTGAATCTTATTCAAATTATATAAATATATTTATTTAATGTATCTAATATACATTAATTAATTTAATATTTATTGTATCAAATACAATAAATATATTTTCCTCTTATATATTTAATATATATATTAAATATTAATTTGAATATTTCAAATTTTTCTTTCAACTAAATTGATCTTTTAGTGTTACTATGAGTAGCAATGAGACTTTATGGACCTACAAATTATAAGCTCCAATGATACAAAATCAATTAATTAAACTCTTTAATTAATTAATTTTCATTCATTAACTATAAGTCACTCCACTATAGACCTAGAGTTGCACTCTTATATACTGTAGGTCAAGTTGCGTTCATATATATAATCATTACATGCAAGTCGATTCTTCACGAGTTGTTCGTAATTATAGCTAGGTCAAAAGTCTGTTTTACCCCTATAATTACATCTTGCACCTTAAGTACCACTGATCCTCTAATGAACAATATGTTTACAATCTAATTATAAACTAAGTCCCTCTCGGGCCAGTGAGAGAGTAGGGCCCCATTGTTCAAGTCTCGAAATGAGCACTTAAGGGAACTACTCATCTACTTACCCTATATGAGCATGAGTGAATTTCATCTTGTGAGATTATGTTCCCAGCTCCCTATTTGGTCAAGTCCCCAAAATGGTAGGCATATTGAATCAGCTACAAAAGCCACTCTCATCCATGCAAATCAAAGGACAAGCCCTGACAGGCAGGAGTTCATAACTCACTCAAAATTAAGATTGAATCGCATATGATCGTTTTGATGAAATATTAATCTTCTCAATTAATGGATTTATAAAGAGAGATTAAATATTTCGTGGTCCAGTCTTACACAAATTCATTGTATAAGATACCCCCACGCACATGTCTCCACACATGAACGATTTGGATCAAATTATTTGTAACTATTACAAAGTGGGCCGTATCAATAGTATTATCAGGATAAGACACCCAACCTTATCTATATACTATGACCCTTTAGGTTATTTCTTGAACATGATCCTCCCGTATGTCAACCACATACTGTTCAAAATTACACTAATAACCTTGAATTTGTCATATAATGGATGATATTATATTGCAAATAAAATAATCAAAATTATTATTAATTATTAAATAAATCATTAATTACGAGACTTTATAGCATAAATCCCAACATTTGTATCATTTGATATATTATTATATTAATTAATAAATTAATGAATAAAAAAATGAAAGTGAAAGTGATTTGGAAACTTAGGATGCAAATGGAGCATAGATAAAAAATGAAAGGGATTTGGAAAAAGGTACTCTACGGTTATTTTTCAAACATCTTTCATTCTAATTATCCAAATGGAAGGCATTTCAATGCACTGTGAAAACCTTTCCAAAGAAACGTTTCAAGGGAGATGAATGATTTGCTTATGGCACCTTTTAATGAAGAATAAGTAACTAAAACTTTATTTCAAATGTTTCCTATTAAAGCGCTGAGACTTGATGGCTTTCTAGCATTATTCTACCAGAAATATTGAGATATCATCAAAGAAAAAACAGTAGCTTTATGTCTTAATATTTTGAATAACAGAGCATCAGTGAGAGATCTTAACTACACAAATATTATCTTCATACCAAAGAAGAAACCACCTCAGGAAGTTACGGATTTTAGGCCTATCAGTTTATGTAATGTTTTTTTGTGTTGTTATTTCTGAAAAAAAAAATTACATCTAAGTTTTTAATATTTTAGTCATTGATTTCTTGTTGATTATTTGAGTTTCATCCTGCTGAAAAGTTGATCACAGTGATGGAAAATTTGTGAATTTGAATGTGGAGCCGCTATGATGAGGAGAACTCCAAAAAAATCAATTCAACATCAAGCGACATGACTTTTTTTGATTAAGCTAAATTTGTACCTTAGTTGGTGTGGTTTTCTGTTCAAAGAGAGAACAAGAAAAGTATCTTAAAAGAGAGAAAAAAAATTAGACGTGATTTACACAGAAAAAAAAAGAAACAAAAAAAAAATGATCCAAGGAGGTGAGTTGCTCGTTGGCGTTGAACGGTGGGAAATCAAGCAGTGTTATTTTAGTCAAAATTTAAGTGTTCTTCAAGCTTCCATCGTATACTAGAGCTTTGGTGTTGGCAGTGAAAGATACATGTTGTCGAAGGTGAACACAAACGTAAGCAATCCTTGCATTTGGAGTTGGTGAAGTACATTGAATAATTGAAGTGTGAACAGAAGCAAGTAGGTGACTGATTGAAGTGTGAACACAAGCAAGTAGGGGAACTTACATGAAAGTATTAAGCAAGTAGGTGGCTGGAAGTAGGTGAAATTTTTAAGACTTCAAGGTAGTGAAATTTTGAAGATCAAGCTCAAGGAATCATTACATTTTCAATCTCTAAGGTTCTAAAAGCTATATTTGGTCAATTATAGGAGTTTGGGAGAGTATTTCTTGCAACTTATTTCTTTAATTCTTACTTTGCTTTAAATATTGTCTAATTGTTTTGTTTTTCATTGTTCATCTCTCACAAATTCTTTGAATCTTGAATCTTGAATCTTAAATTCTTAATTTTAGATATCTTATTTTTGTTGTTTCTTATCCTAGCTTGTTGGATCTTGAATATTAGGTTCTTGATTCTTAATTTTCTTATTTTTGTTGGTTCTACTTGTTTCTTTGCTTAAGTGTCAATAATTCACGCGAATCTCACTTTTGTGTTCAAGGCTTGCTCCTTAAGTATGTGATATTGCAAACTCTTGGCTACTTATTTTCTATTTTGAGAGAGTTTACATATTTGTAAGGGAGTACTACATCTTTGAGCGTAAACACGAGTGACCATTCATATTTTGAGTGAAACGTGTGAGGAAGTGATTGTGAGGGCTAACTTCCTTTATACTAACATCTTTTTGCAGCCATGTATACACAAAAGAGAACTCCAAGAAATGACCATCATGTTGATCAAAACATGCCTCCATTATTCTTTGGGCGTATTTCAAATTCGGAGAAGTACCTTCTTTGGGAGGAAGAAATTGATACCATATTTGATCACCACCACTATAGTGAAAAAGGAAAGATAAAACTTATCATCTCTACATTTGAGAAATATGCACTAACATGGTGGAATGTTTTGTTGTCAAAAAGGAGGAGTGAAAATCATGCAATACCCTCATAGAAAGAGATCAAACTCCTAATGAGGAAGCATTTTGTTCCTAAGTCTTTCCACAAATTGCAAACTTTGAGACAATGGAGTAAAAGCGTGGAAAAATACTACGAAGAGATGCTCTCATTGCTTGAGGAGATTAATTTATACGTGGATGAGGAAGCTACCATGGACCGATTCTACCACGGACTTAATGAGGGGATTGCAGAGATGATTGTTGATTGAGAAGAAATTCGACCTGGTGAGGATTTGGAAGAGATGGTGCACATTGCCATCAAGATAGAAAAGATACTCCAAAGGAGATCCTCAAGGTACATTAAATCTAAGTCTAGCTCTAATGTCAACACATTTGTAGAAAGAGTTAGTTTACCTACCATGGATGAACATTTTCATAAGGTAGAAAGTAAAAAAAGTGAAGCTTGCTAATGTTGTTCCTTTGCATGATAATGATATTTTACCTAATAAGACATTAGATAGCAAGGAATCACATGATTGTAATGCTAGTACTACTGTTATACTACTTATTTCTGTAGAACCATGTGTTGACAGTATTGGAGTAGTAGAGAAAGTAGATGGTAGTGAGCTTGAGACTAGACTACTTTGTGATGACATTGTTAGTACATTTGATCACAAAGTACCATATGATCCTACTTTTGTATCATTCCTTCCAAGAGAAGTAAAACTTGATGTGTGTGAGAGTTAGAAAATAAAAGGCATGAGACTGAGGCAAAAGAAATAGAAATATATGAAGAAGAAAAGTGTGAAAACACAAATGAGAGAGAAAAGCAAGTGAGTAGTACTACGTCTAGAAATCAAAATGAGAGAAAAGTCAAGAATGTGCCTTCGAAAACTTGTGGAGACAAATCCTTCTTAATTTCAAAACAAAACATTCTTGAACTTTTTGATAAAAGAGTTTGTATTCTAACAGGTGAGCTTTAACCAAGTTTGCCTAGTTTTTCTTTTGAGTTTTGACAGACTGTTAAAGCATTGATCATGAAGCAAAACTGAAAGATTGGTCTTAATGTTGTCCATGGTTGCAAGCTGTATGTAAATTGGAAGGACTGTCATTATTTTCAAAAGAAATGGAATCCAAGAAGAGTTAAACCTTTGATATCTCATAACTATATAGTTGTTTTACGAGGGAGACCATCCAAGAGAAACCCAAGAAGAGTCACACCATTTTTTTCTCATGACTTTAAAACTGCTTTACAAGGTATTGGTTTGGATTCAAGGACGAATCATTGAAAAGGAGGAGAGGATGATATGAACTGCTAAAGACATCAAATTATTAGTCATATTTTAATTAATTATTTTGATGTAATTTTATTGATTTTCAATTTTCATCCTTTTTATGACATATTAAGTAACAGTATGTTTTTTCATTTTATTACAATCAATGATGTGGCATGCATATAGGGTTTTGGGAGGCTATCTAATGTTTGACCATTAGGTTGTATAGGACAGTTTTACGATGAATTGAGTTTTTAGCCTCAGTGCTTTTCGTTTCAAGTTTAGCCAAGAGCTTCTTGAATTTTGCAATTCATATGTATTGAGTTGCATGCCAAGAACATTCAAGTATTATTGATCATCTTATCTTGTGGAGTGTTCGACTCTTAGGCAAGGAACTTATTCTCTGTCTAAAAATCTTTGATCTTAAGGCACTTAATCCTTAGGGTTGAAATCGAATCAATTTAAGGGTTTTAGTATTTGTGAATTAGGGGTTCACATGCCCAAAAGAGTTCATAAGTCTAATTTACTAGGGTTTTCATATCACTTTGTGTGGCAAAGTCTACTCTGGTCACTACTGATTCCAAAGGTCTGTGAAATATTAGTAGATCGACTCCCCATTCTAGATCCGTTGATGGTAGTTTTTGATGTCTTATCTCGCTGATAATGCTCATTATTGAGGATATTTAGCATTTAAATTCAAGTTATTCTTGAGAATTCATCTACTTAGAACCACAAAGTTTAGTAAAATAAAACAAGTTTGAACAAAACCACTTGGGCATGTTAGGAATATGTCAAAATAGTAAGAGAATGCTGGAAAAGGCATAAACTTGTTGATTTTTTTTGTTTTCTTTTTTTGCAACTATGGAAAACTGTAAAAAATTGCAATTGCAATTCTAGACAATGCAGGAATGGTCAACAGTGAAAAATTACAATTGCAATCTAAAATGCAATTGCAATTGCAAATCTGGGAAGATACAAAAAAATGGGAATAAAAATAGAAATTTCATATTTTGCTCAATTTTATGGATATTCTTGAGATACCTTCCCTGATTCTCGACATTAATGGCATGGGTCTTTTCATACACTAAAGTTGACAAAAATCCTAGCGTTTGGAGGCTATAAAAGGTGGCGAACAAATTAAAAAAGATGTCGATTGTTCAAGTCACATTCTATCATTTCTTATTCTTTTATCATGTTGATCGTCCTTCTTCATCTTCTACAACCCCTGAAACTCGATCCAATCTAGGTGAAAACCTTGGATTGTGAAGACCCATTTCACCTTGAAAAAGGTTGGAGTGAGTTCGATTGAAAGAGAGGGCGTTAGAGAGTGTCTAGTTTTTGTAGTTTTCTTTGTATTTCCAAAAATTGTCTAGCTTTTATTCAGTTTTGGTTATGTTTTAGTTGCCGAATTTTTTACATTTTAGTTGCTGAATTTTCTACATTTAAGTTGCTATATTACTTATCCTTTTATTCAGTTCTTAGTTAAGTTCTTGATAAGTTCATCATATATATATATATATATATATATATATATATATATATATATATATATATATATATATATATATGTCTTTTATCTTGTTTAGGTTGTTTTTAGTTAGTTTTCATATAGTTTTTGAATTCTAATTCTTGCATTTCTTTTATTTTTATAGGTAATCGAAGATTTCATTTTGAAGGTCAAAGTTCAAAGCTTTTCAAGATGAAAGCTAAAAAAAAAATTAAAAAAAAAATAAAAAAGCTCTTTAGCGCCGAAACCAGCGCCTAGGCGCCACAGACAGTGCTATAAGGCACTTCATAAATGTTTTAATGTTTTTTTATAGTGCCGAGGCACTGTCCATGGCGCCTAGGCTCTACACCGATTTCCCTAGGTTTAAATGGGCATCTTTTATCATTTGTGGGGGTCGAAAATCAGAGTTTTGAGGGAGAAAATAGAGAACATAAGGGTTAAAGACCAGATGAGAAGGGATTACACCACCTTGGAGGTCTCAGCAACCAAACGGATGAGAGCTAAGCTTGGATTTGTTTCTCTTTTCACTTCTTCTTTTTCTTTTGCTGTTTGTAATGACCCAAATGACATTTTTGATTAGTTTTGTTATGTTGTACATTATGAGCTAAGTTTTTTTCTTTCTAGAGCTTTGATGTAATCAAATACTCGAATCCTACTCTTTTTAGTTAATAGATGATGTTTCTATTTCATTTGTGGTTGTAAAAAATTTTCTGCACTTAAATCATGTTTAGATTTGGTCATTCTTTACATTGTGTTCTATGTTATGATTTGAGGTTGAAAGACAAGAATCATTGATGAACTGAAGTGTTTTCCCTAATTTACACTTGAGATAGAGATGTCTGTATGGGTTTTGTGGCAATTTTAGGTTCTATGAGCTTAATAATTGAATTGTTTGAATTGTCATAAAGATATAGATAATTTACATTTCAATGAATATCATTATTGCTTGAGAAAGAATATCGAGTCTATAGGGTAGAGCTTGTCAACAACCTAGAAATAGAAGAAAACATTGGCTATTAATGAACAAAGAGTAGGAGGAGGTATTCGATGAAGTCATTGCTCTAGAGTTTTTACAAATTAAGTTTTATCCTCTGTTTTGCATTATCAATTTCAGATTTTAATCACATTTATTCTTGAAGCAAGTTTAATTCTTTTTCATTCATCTTTGACAATTTGGTGCTTAGATAAAATTGAGGCTAGAGAATTTTGTAATTGGTAGCTTTCAGTCCCTGTGGAGAACAAGCTTTGTATTCAAACACTGTATTACTTGTAATGATTCATGCACTTGCAAAATCGACCAACAGTTCTGTAATTCAAAATTTTTATGACATTTCGTTTCTACAAGGTTATTTCAATAAAGTTTGATGTCAGATTATTTTTTAACCCTTCTTATTTGAATTTTATTTCTCCTCACTATTTTGCAAGTTCAATTCATTCAAGCTATGAATTTTCTTTTGTTTAAAGCTTATTAATTTTCTTCTTTAATTATGAACTAATCCTATCTTTGGGATTCAAGTATGTGAATGCCCTAGAGAAAGGAATTTAAGGCCTAATGTGTAAGAGCAACCCTGCTTAATCTTATAGCATTATTTGCTTTTATTGATTAAAATTCTCATTGTGAGTCTAGTTTGATCACCTAGCTTCGCATACAACGATTGAGTCTAATACTGAAAAGGATAGATAAAATTGGGTTTTCATAAAAGCAATTTAGGAAAGGAGCTTAGAAATAAGACCTTGATTTTGACCCTAGACATAGGGCAAAATCTGCAAAACTAATAGGATTGTGTTTATTTTTAACTAAGTTCGTATTAACCATTGAAATGTCGGTTTAATCACTTAACCTCCTAAAGACACTTCATAGAAAGTCGAATAGGTGTTGAATCCGATTTACAAAGCTTAAATGTTGAGTCAAAGGATTGCAAATGGCAATTAGGTTGCAATTCCAATCAAAAGAGTATGAATGTGTTTGGATCCCCTCCTTTTATTATTATGTTTTTCCATAAAATTCCATCCCAATCATTTTTATATTTGGTTACCAGAGTTGCAATTTTTGAACATCATTGTGCTATCTTTGAATTTTGTTGTATCTATTCCCTGTGGGATCAATACTTTTGAGTACTTCCAATTTTATTACTTGCATCAACAGTGTGCACGTGCACTGGACTGGAGCTTCTTTCAAAACAAAAAAAAAATCTTTATTCTAAGCCCACATGTTTCAGTCGATCACTCGCACTGAAGCAGAGTTGTTCTGTATAAACTGCTGGGCAATGTGGTTGGATAGAAACAACATTGCAATGAAAAAAGAAATTCTTGATGAGAAAGTGAAAGCAGAATGGATTGGTAATTATCACCAAGAAATTCAGTCGATAAGCCTTAAATTAGGAGCTTATGAAGAAAGAGGGACAATACTTGTTTCCAGTGAATGGTGGACTCCACTGGCAGCAGATACCTACAAACTGAAAGTTGATGCGACATGCCATCAGACTCTAAGCATAACTGGGCTTGGAGCAGTGATTAGGGATTCAAGGGGGAGATGGTGGTAGTTAGATCTGATTATTTACAGAGTCACATGGATCCCCTTTCGGCTGAAGCATTAGCTATGTTCAATGGTCTCAAACTAGCAGCAACCATGGATTCTTCAATCTCTAGATAAAATCAAATGCCCAAACTTTGGTCAAAATCATTCATTCTCACAACCTTCGTTCGATGCCTCAAGGAGCCATTTTGGAGGAGATTTGGGACTTTATGATCAGATATCGTTTTGTTGGAATCAAATACATTCCAGGAATAATTAATAGTATGCCCATAATCTGGCAAGCTAGGCTTTATCTCAAGAGGGGGTCTTTTAGATAGAAGGATATAGGGCCCGATTGGTTTTTCTCAGTTGTTATTATCTGAAGCAAGTTCTTGTAACCCATTGGGCAGTTTGAATTAATAATGAACTATTTCTTTTTCTAAAAAGAAATCTAAATAATATATATTAAAAAAAAGTCTAAATAATATATATTAATATTAATTATATTTTTTTTCTACTTTTCATCTCATGTATAAAAATCCACCTATATATGGAGGGTATTAAGTTCTAAGGGTAATAATATCCTGAGTTTTAAAAAGTGAAAATCTGTAAAAACAAACATGGATATTTAATGTTTGAAAATGGATATTTAATGTTTGTTTCAAAACCCATGAAAAAAAACACTTCCATCTAATGAAAACTTTTTTTTTAAGAATTTATATTTACTTCCAAACATTTCTAAAATTGACAAATAATAAAAATTATCAAATTATTAAAATGGAAAATATTAAAAATAAAAACAAAATAAAATAATTGTATGCAAGATTAAGTAGCAAAGATAAATTATATAAATTATATAGACAATGAGAGAGTCAAAAGAGACTAACAAAAGGAAGAGTATAAAAAGAGGTAGAAAAATACATATACATAGAGAAAAGCTAGTGAGAAAAAAGTGTGTATAGGAAAATTGACGAGAGAAAATGTGAGAAGTTAGTGAGAAGAAATACGTATAAAGAGTGAGATTAGCGAAAAGAAGTGAAAAGAGAGTAGTTAGAGAGATATTTGTACAAAGTAATTAAGAAAAGCTATAAAAAAATCGTGTTAAAAACATTTATTTCCTTTACCATGAAAATTACCTAACTAATCAACTCTTACATTCAAACTCTGAAATAAAATGTGTCACAAGAGATTAAGAATAAAGTGTTTAGGCCAAACACTTTTTAATAAAGCAACTCTTTTCTTTCTTTTTTATTCTTTGCGAAGCACACACTTTTGTTATATCTATATCTATCTATCTATCTATATATTATAGAAAGTATAGCCCAACACAAACCTTCATGTATCCTAGTTACTATGATAATGATAATGAGGCATGCTTAAAAAGTTCAAAACATTCCACATGCATAATAAATACAACAAGATGTATTAAAACAAAGCCAAAAGTTAGCATATCATTGTCAAAGTGAGCTCAGCGATAATTGGCATGTACCATCGATCAAGAAGTAAAAGGTTCAAATCTCCCACCCCAAATGTTGTTGAACTAAAAAAAAAAAAAGTTTGTGCATCATCCAAAAGAGATATACCCACTTTTTTATTATTATTATTATTTTAACTCAAGCACCACTTTAATTTAGTACTAAAAGCTTAATCATATGATCATAGTGTATTTTTAAGGGAGCGCGAAGTAAAAAGAAAAAAAAGAATTGGTGTGCTGGATCTTTTCTTCTTATATGTTAAGAGAGCCCACTGACTTTGTTGATTCAATTGGTTATTTTTAAATCTATTTGTTACAAATATATCCTATTTCTTAGCATTTCGTTTATAATATTGTTTAACATTTGTATTCACAGTAGGCATATATATAGACTACTGTAGTTGATCACTTTTGAAAAATAAATTAAGAGAAAATATTCTGTGTATTGTAAATATAAATGCCCATTCCACATGCCCATTTGATATCCATACCAAGTGGCATTTTATCCATAGCCAAAGTGTCTTCCATGTGTCCAACAAAGACCATAGATTGGTGTCCAAATGGACCACATCATGCTCTCCTAATTGCCTATATATAGTGGTTCTTGATGGATAAATAAATAGAGACAATTGGTGAAGAAATCTCTCCAATCTTCTTTTTCTCTCCCATTTTCTCTAATTTCATTTGTTTTTAATTTGCTATAAATCTCCACTTTCTTTTGTTTATAATATATATATATATACTCCCTTTATATTCTAACACTTGTATTATTATTATTATTATTATATGTTTTGGTAAAGTATTATTATTATTATTATTATTATATGTTTTGGTAAAGTATTATTATTATTATTATTATTATTATTATATGTTTTGGTAAAGTTTTGGTGCCCGGTTTCGCCTCTCAATTTTACAACACGTTATCAGCACGAGACTCTGTCATTTTTCCCGCTAAAGGTAAGTCTTATAGGTAAGCCATTTTTACGCATTTGGTTTATGTTAAATTTCTAATATGAATATATTATTATTTTTGATAGTGTTATTATGGCAAACCTTACAAAGCTAGAATTTGCGGCCCTGGATATTAATGGAAATAACTACTTGTCATGGGTCCTTGACGCTGAGATCCATTTAGATTCTATGAATCTTGGAGAAACAATTAAAGAAGGAAATGATGCATCAAATCAAGAAAAAGCAAAAGCCCTGATCTTCCTTCGCCATCATCTTCACGAGGGATTGAAAATGGAGTATCTTACAATAAAAAATCCCTACGTTCTATGGCAAGGTTTGAAAGAAAGGTACGATCATCAAAAAATAGTTATTCTTCCTAAAGCTCGTTATGATTGGATGCACCTGAGGTTGCAGGACTTTAAATCAGTAAGTGAATATAATTCCGCACTCTTCAGAATTAGTTCAAAATTAAAATTATGCGGATAAAAGATTACTGATGTTGATATGTTAGAGAAGACATTTTCCACTTTTCATGTCTCGAATATGCTCCTGCAGCAGCAATATCGAGAGAAGGGTTTTGCAAAATATTCTGAACTTATCTCATGTCTTCTCGTTGCTGAACAAAATAACGAGTTATTGATGAAAAATCACGAATCCCGACCAACTGGAGCAACACCATTCCCTGAAGTGAATGCTGTGAATTTTAATAACCGTGGTCGAGGTCGTGGTCGTGGTCCAGGTCGGGACCGCGGTAGAGGAAGAGATACCTATTTTCGTGGTGGGCATTATAATTTTAAGAAACCCACACGAAGTGATGATCATAAAGGAAAGGCTCCACAAGATAGAAGTTCGAAAGGTGATGAACATAAATGTTTCCGGTGCGGAATGACTGGGCACTGGTCACGTACCTGTCGTACGTCAAAACACCTTATTGATCTCTATCAAGCTTCCCTGAAGGAAAAAGGAAAAGGAAAGAATGTGGAGGTAAATCTTGCCATTCAAGAAGATGATGTGTTTGACCCCTCAAATATGATGCATCTTGATGTAGCTGATTATTTTGAATCTCCTGGAGAGAGAATTGATGCAATCAAACAAGTAGAGGATGATTTGTATGAAAATATATAATTAAGTACTGTTTAGTATGTTTTTGTTGTTGTTTTGTTTGTATATATATTTAAGACTCTTTGTAATCGTTTTTCTTTTCTTTTCAATGAAGAAAAATGAACAATTTCAATATGTTGAGTAACTCGAAAATGAGCAATGAGGATTTATGTCTGGCAGACTGCGCAACTACGCACACGATACTCATAAATAGAAAATATTTTTCTAGATTGACAATGCTGGAAGCAAAAGTCAATACTATATCAGGTTCTGCAAATCTGATTGAAGGTTTTGGAAAAGCAAACTTTATTTTGCCTAGAGGAACAAGATTTACAATTAATAATGCTCTGTTCTCTAGCAAATCGAAAAGAAACTTATTAAGTTTTAAAGATATACGTGAAAATAATTATCATGTTGAAACTGATTGTAAAAATAATATAGAGTGTCTCTATATAACATATATTGTTTCACATGAAAAACGTATATTAGAAACACTGCCTGCTTTTTCTTCTGGATTATACTATACTCATATACGAGTAATCGAAAGTTATGCAATAATGAACCCGAAGTTCATGAATCCAGAAATATTCAGTGTTTGGCATGATCGATTGGGTCATCCAGGGTCAATAATGATGAGAAAAATTATTGAGAATTCACATGGACATCCTTTAAAGAGCCAGAAGATTCTTCAATCCAATGAGTTGTCATGTGATGCTTGTTCTCAAGGGAAATTAATTATTAGACCATCACCAGCTAAAGTGGGGATTCAATCACCTGCATTTTTAGAGCGAATTCAAGGTGATATTTGTGGACCTATTAACCCACCAAGTGGTCCATTTAGATATTTTATGGTATTAATTGATGCATCCAGCAGATGGTCACATGTATGCTTATTATCAAGTCAAAATCTTGCATTAGCAAGATTACTTGCTCAAATAATTAAGTTAAAAGCACAATTTCCTGATAATACAATTAAGACCATTCGACTTGATAATTCTGGTGAATTTACATCCCAAACTTTTAATAATTATTGTATGTCAATTGGGATAAGTGTTGAACATCCTGTAGCTCACGTTCATACACAAAATGGTCTAGCAGAATCATTTATAAAACGTCTGCAACTAATTGCAAGACCATTGCTTATGAGAGCTAAACTTCCTACATCGGTATGGGGTCATGCTATTTTGCATGCTGCATCACTGGCACGTATTAGGCCAGTAGCTTATAATAAATACTCCCCAATGCAATTAGCTTATGGCCAGCAGCCAAATATTTCCCATCTAAGAATTTTTGGATGTGCAGTATATGTACCGATTGCTCCACCACAACGTACTAAGATGGGTCCTCAAAGGAGGTTAGGAATATATGTTGGTTTTGATTCCCCATCAATTATTAAATATCTTGAACCCTTGACGGGTGATGTATTTACTGCACGATTTGCTGATTGTCATTTTAATGAGACAAATTTTCCAACATTAGGGGGAGGAATTAAGAAGTTGGAAAAAGAAATTACATGGAATGCATCGTTATTATCTCATTTAGATTCTCGTAGAAATCAATGTGAACTTGAAGTTCAAAAGATAATTCATTTGCAAAATATAGCAAATCAACTACCAGATGCATTCACAGATACTAAAAGTGTGACTAAATCATATATACCAGCTGCAAATGCTCCATCAAAAGTTGATATCCCAAAGGAACAAGTTGTCAATAATGAGTCTGGAGCACGCCAGAAGCGTGGTAGACCAATAGGTTCTAAAGATAAAAATCCTCGAAAAAGAAAAGTAGTTGAGAATCAAAATGATTCAATAAAAGGTATGGATGTTCCAGAAGAAATCCAGAATACAACTACTCAAAAGAGTATTGGTGAAAATCAAACGCTTGAGGATAATAATGAAATTTCTATAAACTATGGTACAACAGGAAAGAGATGGAACCGAAATAATATCATTATTGACAACATTTTTTCTTATAATGTTGCTCACGATATTATTCATGAAAGTGACGATTTTGATCCAAAATATATCGTAGAATGTCAACGTAGAAAGGATTGGCCGAAGTGGAAAGAAGCAATCCAAGCAGAGTTGAACTCACTTTCAAAACGTGAGGTTTTTGGACCAGTAGTCCCAACACCGGAAAACGTCAAACCTGTAGGATATAAATGGGTATTTGTAAGGAAAAGAAATGAAAAGAATGAAGTCACAAGATATAAAGCGAGACTTGTTGCACAAGGATTCTCGCAAAGGCCTGGTATTGATTATGAGGAGACATATTCTCCTGTGGTGGATGCAATAACGCTAAGATATTTGATTGGTCTGACTGTATATGAAAAGCTTGATATGCATCTAATGGATGTAGTCACGGCGTATTTATATGGATCTCTGGATAATGACATTTATATGAAAATCCCGGAAGGATTTAAAATACCAGAAACATATGAATCAAGTTCTCGGGAATTGTATTCAATAAAGTTACAGAGATCATTATATGGATTAAAACAATCAGGACGAATGTGGTATAATCGCCTGAGTGAATATCTGTTGAAAGAAGGATACCAAAATAATCCAATATGTCCGTGCGTTTTTATAAAGAAATCTCAGTCAAGATTTGCTATTATAACTGTATATGTTGATGACTTAAATATAATTGGAACTCCTGAAGAGTTATCCAAGGCAATAGAATATCTTAAAAAGAATTCGAGATGAAAGATCTTGGAAAAACAAAATTTTGCCTTGGTTTACAAATTGAACATTTAGCATATGAGATATTTGTTCATCAATCAACTTATACAGAGAAAATCTTAAAAAGATTCTATATGGATAAAGCACATCCATTGAACATTCCAATGGAAGTTCGTTCACTGGATGTAAAGAAAGATATATTTCGACCTCGAGATGACAGTGAAGAACTACTTGGTCCTGAAGTACCATATCTTAGTGCAATTGGTGCACTTATGTATTTAGCTAATAACACAAGACCAGATATTGCATTTTCAGTAAATTTATTAGCTAGATATAGTTCATGTCCTACAAAAAGACATTGGAACGGAGTTAAGCATGTACTCCGATATCTTCGCGGGACAATTGATATGGGATTATTTTATTCTAACAAATCAAAGTATGATCTAGTTGGTTATGCAGATTCTGGTTATCTATCTGATCCACACAAAGCTAGATCTCAGACAGGTTATCTATTCACATGTGGAGGAACTGCTATATCGTGGCGATCAGTGAAACAGACTATAACGGCCACTTCTTCAAATCATGCTGAAATCCTCGCTATTCATGAAGCAAGTCGAGAATGTGTATGGCTAAGATCAATGACACAACACATTCATCAGACATGTGGCTTGTCTTCAAGTAAACCTCTTCCAACGATGTTATACGAAGACAACACAGCATGTATAGCTCAAATCAAGGGAGGATATATCAAAGGAGATAGAACAAAGCATATCTCACCAAAGCTCTTCTATACTCATGATCTTGAAGAAAATGGCGATATCACTGTACAACAAATTTGTTCGAAAGATAACCTGGCTGACTTATTTACGAAGGCATTACCAACTGCAACCTTCGATAAATTAGTATATAGCATTGGAATGCGGCGACTCAAAGACTTTAAGTGATGTCTCCATGAGGGGGAGTGAATGTATTATAGTAAACTATATAAAATATGTACTCTTTTCCTTCACTAGGGTTTTTTTTTCTTCCCATTGGGTTTTTTTTCCTAGTAAGGTTTTTAACGAGGCATATTTTATAAATGGGCATTTAAGGGGGAGTATTGTAAATATAAATGCCCATTCCACATGCCCATTTGATATCCATACCAAGTGACATTTTATCCATAGCCAAAGTGTCTTCCATGTGTCCAACAAAGACCATAGATTGGTGTCCAAATGGACCACATCATGCTCTCCTAATTGCCTATATATAGTGGTTCTTGATGGATAAATAAATAGAGACAATTGGTGAAGAAATCTCTCCAATCTTCTTTTTCTCTCCCATTTTCTCTAATTTCATTTGTTTTTAATTTGCCATAGATCTCCACTTTCTTTTGTTTATAATATATATATATATACTCCCTTTATATTCTAACACTTGTATTATTATTATTATTATTATTATTATTATTATATGTTTTGGTAAAGTATTATTATTATTATTATTATTATTATTATTATATGTTTTGGTAAAGTATTATTATTATTATTATTATTACATTGGTAAAGTTTTGGGGCCCGGTTTCGCCTCTCAATTTTACAACACTGTGTTCATTATTTCCTTTTATTGCATTTTCTCTCTCTTTGTTAACTTGAAATGGTATCAGAGCCGCATAGGTCAAACGACCATTAGGGCTTTCAATTTTTTTTCTTCTGCCATGGACTCTTCTTCTATATCCGATGTGATCAATCCTTCTCAAAATCCAAAAGTGATCAATCCAGGCAGTAAGAAAACTACAGTGAAGTTGGATGAAGAAAATTTTCTTCTCTAGAAATGTCAAGTGTTGGCAACGCTTTGAGGGCATGGTCTTGAACAATTTATCCATGATGATGAAGAAATTCCTCCTGAATCGTTTACTTCTAATGAATCGTCTTCATCCTCATAGTTACCAAATCTAGCTTATCAACATTGGATTCAACAGAATAATTTGATTACAGACTGGTTAATGGGAGCCATGTCGAATGCTCTTCTTTCTGAAGTGATGGATTGTCAATCCGCATGTGAAATCTGGGCGACTTTGAATGCTCGATTTTCTTCAAATAATTTGGCGAGAGTGATGGATTTGAAGTCAAAGCTTGAGACGACGAAGAAAAGGAATTTGAATTTAAAGGATTATTTCATCAAAATTAAGAATCTCGTTGATTCTTTGACTGCTGCTGGACGAAAGATTACACATGAAGATCATGTGATGCACATTCTAGCTAGTTTAGGACCTGAATATGATCCCACGGTGTCAGTTATCTCTGTTGATGATGCTTTCCCTTCTCTTCAGAAGGTTTATTCCCTACTTCTCACTCAAGAAAGTCGCCTTGAACGACATTCTTCAATCAATTTTGATGGTTCTTTGCCTTCGATCAATCTCGTTGTGCAAGGTCAGTCGAAACAAATTTTCAATTCTTCAACTGTTTCTTCCAATTCTTCTAATGATGCCAATCGATGAGGTAGAAATCAGGGGAATAGATCTGGCAAGCATTTTTGGAACAATAATAATAAACCGCAATGTCAGCTTTGTGGGCTATTTGGACATACGACTCTTCGTTGTTATTATCGGTTTGAGAGATGGTATCAAGGTCCAAATTCGAATCTGAATGGTCAGTCGTCCACTCCTGGTGGTTCTTCCGCAATGTCTGGACAATTTCCTTCTCAGTAGTCGCTTAATGCATTCACTCTTTAGCATGATTTGAATAAAGTAAATCACTGGTACCCAGATTCGGGTGCCTCTAATCATGTCACTAATGATCTTGGCAATTTATCTCTCAGTTCTGAATATCATGGAGATAACAAAGTTCATGTAGGAAATGGTGCAGGTTTGGATGTCCTAAACATTGGTTTTGCCTTTATTAAATCTCTATTTATTTCTCTCTTGTATCTTAAAAATCTTCTTCATGTTCCTCATATTACAAAAAATCTTATTAGTGTGAGTCAATTTGCTAAAGATAATCTTGTTTATTTTGAATTTCATCCCTTTGTTTGTTTCGTGAAGGATCTCTCCAATGGCCAAGTTCTACAAGCTAGTTGATGGACTTTACACTTTTACGTTGGAAAAGGTTCACTCTCAGTCTTCTACATCTAGTGGTTGTTCTTTTGTTCTTCCTTTATCACCTCTCCACAAGTATTACAAGCATCTTTTGATCATGACCCTTGTACTACTATCTCTATTCCTACTTCTTGTACTCCTTTTGATTTATGGCATAATAGATTGGGCCATCTGACCCCTGCTACTGTTAAGCATGTTTGAGACTCTTGTAATGTTTCATATGCTTCCAATAAAAGCTCTTCATTGTGCCATGCTTGTGCAATAGGAAAGAGTCATAGTTTACCTTTTCAAATTCTTCTACTGTCTATGATGCCCCACTTCAATTCATTGTTGCTGATGTTTGGGGTCCTGCTTGTAAATCTTCTCGTAATGGCTTTCGATTTTATGTTAGTTTTGTCGATGTTTACTCCCATTATATCTGGATATATTTTCTTAATTCCAAATTTGAAGCTTTTCAAGATTTTCTTACTTTTAAAACTCATGTTGAAAAACTCCTAGGTCGATCTATTCTTCATTTACAAACCGATGGTGGGGTGAATTTTGTTCTTTCATTCCATTTCCTAAAGCCAATGGCATTAAGCATAGACTTACTTGTCGCTATACATCTCAACAAAATGGAATTGTCGAACGTAAACATCGTCATATAGTTGATATGGGTTTTACTCTTCTATCTCATGCTTTTTTAAATTTAGAATTTTGGGATGATGTTTTTTCCACTGCCACATATTTGATTAATCAGCTTCCTACTATTGTCCATCAACATGTTTCACCTTTGGAGAAGTTGTATGGGTCAAAACTAGATTATTCTTTTCTTAAAACCTTTGGTTGTCTTTGTTATCCTTCTTTGAGACCTTATAATCAACATAAAATTGAACCACGTTTTACTCTGTGTATTTTTCTGGGATATAGTTCTCTTCATAAGGGATATAAATGTTTGGCTGCTTCTGGAAAATTGTTTATCTCCCACCATGTTATATTTGATGAAACAAAATTTCCAACTATTAAATTTCTATCTTCTTCATCTTTTTTAACTTCATCTACCCCCACTGTTAAAAGTGTTTTGCCTCTTGTACCTTCTATTCCTATTTCACCTTTTTCTTCTGAATCGGTTGCTCCTTGTCCTATTATTGACCAATAGACTGAAGTTTCCCATGACAATTCTTCTTTTTCTCAGTTTTTGTGTTTTTTTTTTTTTGATATAAAAATCATGCTTTCATTGAGAAAAAATGAAAGAATACAAGGCCTACAAAAAGAAGGGCCCACAAAAAACGAGGGAGTCGCTTATAAAAACGGGCTCCAATCTAGCAAAATAAGACCTAACGAATAATTACAAAAAGACTTCGTCAACGAGGCCCAGAGAGAAACATAGTATCTAACAAGGGACCAAACGTCACTAGCCAATCTTTCCTTTCCCCTGAAAATTCTATTGTTTCTCTCGGTCCAGAGGCACCAAACAACAACACAAACCCCTGCCTGCCACAAAACCAGCGCTTTTTCTCGAAAAGGCGAGAAAAGAAGGAGCTCCACAAACAAATCAGAATAACTTAGAGGCCTGGCGAAACTATAACCAAACTCGTATAGGAGACAGCTCCAGACTTCACGCGCAAAAGCACACTCCCAGAGGATATGGATCAGGTCCTCATTAGCCTGCCTGCAAAGAATACAACAAAAAGGACCAACTAGAGTAGAACCATGAGTCACTATCCGGTCAAGGGTGTTGACTATGCCGTGCCAAACCTGCCACAAAAAGAACTTAACCTTCTTGGGAACCTTGACCTTCCACAACGAGGAGAAGGCAGTAACAGTCGAAGGATTCGGGTTAACAAACGACTGAAAAAAAGACCCACAGGAGAAACCCTGCGAAGGGCAAGGGCTCCAAAGACGAACATCCCCTCTCGTGGGACTAAACTGGACTTGATTAAGGATGGACAACAACTGAATGACTTCGGAAGTTTCCCTATCGGTCACAGCCCGACAAAAGCCAAAGGAAGGGGAAGGATGGGCTACAGAAAGGAGCGAAGGGCCATCAATCTGAAGGATTGAAGCCACCGTCTGGTTCTTAAAGCGGGACAAGTGATACAACCGAGGAAACAATGAACAAAGGGGAGTTTCTCCCACCCACCTATCCTCCCAGAAAAAAGTGCCCCTCCCATCCCCAACCACACTCTTCACAAACTGCGAAAAAACAGGAAACTCAGAAGAGATTTCTTTCCAAGGATTTCTACAAGTGCCAATTGCGCCCCCAACAGTCCACTCAAAAGGATAAGGTCCATACTTACTTACAATGACTTTATGCCATAAGATATCAGTTTCATGATAGAATCGCCAAAGCCATTTAGCCAACAGAGCCTTATTCCGAGCCTTAACATTACCGATCCCTAAACCTCCAAGGGCAACCGGTCTGGAGACTACCTCCCAACTCACTAGGTGAGGCCCTTTTCCTTCATCAACCCCTTCCCACAGAAAGTCCCGCATTAACTTCTCCAAAATCTTACTAACCTTCCCAGGGATCCTAAAGAGGGACATAAAATATAAAGGGATCCCACAGAGGACCGACTGGATGAGGGTGTGCCTTCCCCCTTTCGAAAAGTAGCTCTTCCTCCAAGAGGCCAATCTCTTACGAACCTTATCAAGGACCGGATCCCAAAAAGAGAGCCCCCTTGGATTATGGCCAAGGGGAAGACCCAAATAGGAAGAAGGAAAGTTCCCAACCGCACACGTAGCTAAAGAGGCCCATCTCGCCAGCTTCCCTGGGTCACAGTTAATACCCAAAAGTTGACACTTTTCTCGATTAATTCGAAGCCCGGAGATCTTCTCGAAGAACCTAAGGAATTGATTCAACTTAAGGAAGGAATCCTCACTGTCTGAGCAAAAGAACAAAGTGTCATCAGCGAACTGGAGATGTGAAAGGGAGACCCGGTCCCTCCCAACATGAAAACCCTGGATAATGTTAGCCTCCACCCCTTTTGTCACTATTCTGCTCAAAGTATCTACCACTAGTAGAAAAAGGAAGGGGGATAGAGGGTCACCTTGCCTTAGGCCCCTAGAAGCTTGAATCTTTCCCCTAGGCTTACCATTAACCAGGATGGAAAACTGAACAGACCTAACACAACTCCACATCCACGACCTCCATTTGTAACCAAAGCCTTTTTTAGCTAAAACTTTGTCCAGGAAGTCCCAATCCACATGGTCAAAAGCTTTTTCAAAATCTATCTTAAAAAGAACCCCCTCCTTCTTTCTTGAACGATAATCCTCTATAGCTTCATTTGCAATCAAAGCTTGATCCAAAATTTGGCCACCCCTTACGAAGGCCCCTTGAGCTTCAGAAATCGTCGAGGGGATCACCTTTCTTAGCCTGTTAGCCAGCACCTTAGCAATTATCTTATAAACACTAGTCACTAGACTAATAGGCCTGAAATCCTTCACCCGCGTGACCTTGTCCTTCTTAGGAACCAGACAAACAAAGGTCTCACCTAACGTTTTGTCAATGATGCCTCTCTCATAAAATTCTCCAAAAACTTTCCACAAGTCATCTTTCAGAACCGCCCAATTTTCTTGGAAGAAGGCTAAAGAAAAACCGTCTGGGCCTGGCGCCTTACTCCCATCACACTCAAACACCGCCCCTCTAATCTCTTCCAGGGAAAAAGGAGAAACTAGAGAATCCTTGTCCAACGAGGAGATAGGCGACCAATCCACCCCATCCACAAAAGGTCTAGGGCCACCAGCCGGACCGTACAAAGAGGAGAAAAAGGAGAGAACTTCCTCCTCAATCTCTTTGTCACCGTTTAGCAAAACCCCTTCCTCGTTCTCAAGAACATGAATAAAATTCTTACTTCTCCTTCCACTAGCCACTCTATGGAAAAAAGAAGAATTACAATCTCCGTCCTTGGCCCACTTCACCCTACTCCTGTTTTGTCACATATGCAACCCACTTTGTCTTTTTCCTCTGATCCTTCACATGTTTCTTCAGACCCTCATTCTTCAAATCAGCCACCTTCTTCACCTTTTGTTTCTCATATAGACTCATAGTCCTCGTCCTCGGCTTCTCCTTTTTCTTTGCTTGGTTCTTTGACTTCTCCTGTTCCTTCAAATTCTCAATCTTTACCTGTACCAGAACCTACTTGTTCTAAAGTTATAAATCAACACTCAATGGTAACTCGAGCAAAAGATGGGATTTTTAAGCCCAAAGTTCTCTTGACAGAGTATGTTGAAATTGAACCACCTAATGTAAGGAGACTTTGAAATCTAATCACTGGGTGCGAGCTATAAAGGAAGAGTATGAAGCTTTAATGATTAATGATACTTGGTCTTTAGTTTCACCACCTACTGATAAAAAAATTATTGGATGCAAGTGGGTGGTTAAAATCAAGAGAAATTCGAATGGCTCCATTGCTCGATATAAGGCTCGGCTTGTTGCTCAGGACTTTCATCAACAAGCTGATCTTGATTACGCCGAAACTTTTAGTCCAGTTGTAAAGCCTACTACCATTCGGGTGCTTTTTACATTGGCTTTGGCATATGGGTGGTCTTTAAGGCAAGTTGATATCAACAATGCCTTTCTCCATGGCTTTCTCAATGAAGAAGTTTTTATGTCTTAACCACCTGGTATGGTTTCCTCTACCCATCCTCATATGGTTTGTAGATTAAAAAAGGCCTTGTATGGACTTAAAGAAGCCCCACGTGCATGGTTTGATTGGCTAAGCATTTTTCTTCAATCTCTTGGTTTTGTTCATTCTAAGGCAGATTCGTCTTTGTTAGTTTGTCATACTACAAGCTATCATTGTTATGTTCTAGTATATGTAGATGATATTGTGATTACATGAAGTTCCTCTACTGTTATTGACACATTAATTCAGTCTTTACATCAACAATTTTCTCTTAAAGACTTGGGTTCTTTGAGCTACTTTCTTGGTGTTGAGGTGACTATGCTTCCATCTAGTGGCTTATTTTTATCTGAGAGTAAATACATTTATGATCTGCTATATAAGACCAAAATGCATTAGGCAAAATCTATTGCAACACCTATGATTAGTGAATCCATTTTATCAGCTTTCCATGGTGAAAAGTTCTATGATGTTCGTTTGTATAGAAGCACATTAGGAGCTCTGCAGTATGCAACTCTGACTCGACCAAAAATTCCTTATAGTTTTAACAAAGTTTGTCAGTTTATGCACTCTCCTACTCATTTTCATTGGCAAGCTGTCAAGAGGATTCTTCGGTATTTGAGTGGTACGTTGGATCATGGTTTATTTTTTCGCAGGTCTACTGATTTGTCTCTACAGGAGTTTGTTGATGCTGATTGGGCATCAAATCCTGATGACCGAAAATCTACTTCTGGATTTTGTGTATATTTTGGAGGAAATTTGATTCAATGGTCTTCTATGAAACATAGTATTATCTCTCGTTCCAGCACTAAAGCTGAATATCATAGTTTAGCTCATGTTTCTGCCGATCTAATTTGGTTACAATCACTCTTTCATGACTTACATATTACTCTTGATCGACCACTGACACTTTGGTGTGATAATTTGAGTGTTGTACATCTTAGTGCAAATCCTGCTTTACATTCTCGAACAAAGCATGTTGAGATTGATATTTATTTTGTTCGAGATCTTGTGCTTCACAAACAACTGTTGGTTTGTCATCTTCTTGCCACTGCTCAAATAGCATATATTTTCACAAAACCTCTCTCTGCAGCTCGATTTCTTCCTTTGAAAGCCAAGCTCAATGTCTTTCCTTCATCATACATTGGTTTGAGGGGGCATGTTAAGAGAGCCTACTGACTTTGTTGATTCAATTGGTTATTTTTAAATCTATTTGTTACAACTATATCCCATTTCTTAGCATTTCGTTTATAATATTGTTTTAACATTAGTATTCACAGTAGGCATATATAGACTACTGTAGTTGATCACTAATGAAAAATAAATTAAGAGAAAATATTCTGTGATCATTATTTCCTTTTATTGCATTTTCTCTCTCTTTCTTAGCTTGAAATCTTATAATTCAACGACTTTTGATCGAGGTTACTAATAATCCAACTAGTTTTCTCGAAAAAAAAAAAACTTTAATTTACTCAAGTTTTTTTTTTTTCTAATTCAATTTACTCAAGTCCGCAATTGAAGAAATGGTTAGCTTTCATATGCTTAATTTTATTAGATAAAAAATAAAAATAAAATCGTTATTTTTCTCACTTTCTCATGCAACACGTAATTAATGATGACTCTAGGGTTATTTTGGTCATTTTATAAATAGTTGATCACTTATGAAAAATAAAGGTTAAAATACCGTTTTGGTCTCTGTACTTTGAGCTTTATTTCATTTTGGTCCCTGTACTTTCAAATGTCCAATTTTAGTCCTTGTACTTTCAATAAAGCTTAAAATTGGTCCCTACTATTAGTTTATAGTTAATTTTTCTTAAAAAAAGTTAGTCTCTATTAACATTTCCTCTATAAATTTTGAAAATATGTACACATGGTGTCTTTTCTTGTATTAAAATTATTATTATTATTTAACCAATTTTGATAAAAATTAACTTCAAACTTGTTTTAGGGACCAATTTTAAGCTTTATTGAAAGTACAGGGACTAAAATTGGACATTTGAAAGTACATGGACCAAAATGAAATAGAGCTCAAAGTATAGGGACCAAAATGGTATTTTAACCAAAAATAAATTAAGAGAAAATATTCTGTGATCATTATTTCCTTTTATTGCATTTTCTCTCTCTTTCTTAGCTTGAAATCTTATAATTCAACGACTTTTGATCGAGGTTACTAATAATCCAACTAGTTTTCTCGAAAAAAAAAAAAACTTTAATTTACTCAAGTTTTTTTTTTTCTAATTCAATTTACTCAAGTCGGCAATTGAAGAAATGGTTAGCTTTCATATGCTTAATTTTATTAGATAAAAAATAAAAATAAAATCGTTATTTTTCTCTCACTTTCTCATGCAACACGTAATTAATGATGACTCTAGGGTTATTTTGGTCATTTTATAAATAAATATGAATGCTGGTTTTTTAGAAAGTGATGATCTACTAAGGTGGAACCCAATATTAAAGAATGAAGAAATTTGAGACAAAATTGTATTTAAATCCAATCTTATTCTTGACTAATTCAAATACACAAGTGGTAAGAAACTTGCGAAATTCTTACTTTCTCCTACAGAAAGATCAATAATTACACTGAAAAATTGGTCTCCCAAAGGACCAACAGAGAACAAAAAGAATTTCTTTTTTTTTTTTCAATAACAAACAGAGAGATAGAGAAGGGGAAAAAAAAAAAAGAAATCTCTAACCAGCAATGCAGGAGGCCTTGACATTATCCACCATCTCTCTTTCAATGCTGAACTCATACAAATTCACAATATTTTCTTTTCTTCTCTTTTCTTTTCTTTCCTTTCCCTCTTGTTTGTTAGGAAGGTGAGAAAATAAAGTGTGTTCAACAGAACAACTCCACCAAGTTATCAAAACTACAACACTCCTCCAAGTCTCCCATGGAAATATTGGTGAATGAATTCGGAACCGAAACGGACCCAGTTTCGAGATCCCAATCTCGATCCCCAACACAACAAAATCCAAACATATCGTTTGATTCAAACTTCAGACACAACTCGCTTTCCCTAAAAGGGCTTTGATCATCTTGAACTTCAGATCCAAACCACGGCGATGAGGCAGGTAAAGGTCGAAAGAGGCCACCGTCAACGTCGTCTAACTTCTCGGATTTTACGCGAATGGCATCAGAGCTGAAGGTGAGGCACAAAGGGTCATGTTGCTGCTGCAATGGCTTTTGTTCTTGTTTTGGTGGCATTGGGTGTTGCAATAATGGCTTTTGTTCTTCTTTTGGTGTGTTTGAATGAAGAGCTTTGTTGCAAGTGTGTCTTCCTTTGTAGGTTATTTCATACATCGTTGGATCATTGTCTGATCTTTGAACTTGTTTTGTTGCTAAACATTCTTGTGCAAAGCGATGTGAGCATCTAAAATAGCCTCTGCAATTCCCAAACAACACAAAATGTTTCAGTCCCAAACGTTCGGAATCCGACCAAAGTTCCACATCAATCCCAATATACATATATATACACTTTTTCCTTTCCAATCAAGCCTTTACTGTCATATTACTTCATAAACCGATTGACACGACGTCAAACTACATTTTATTAACTAAATTGGACATAATCTCTGTTTTCATCCTACTTGTTACACACCAATAACTTTCAAACATCACTACATCAACAAATTTTCCAATAAGAAAGCCACGAATCCGAGCACAGACAAACCATTAACACAGTTAAGATATCAGTAACCATTCCACTTCAAATTCTCAGTCCTACATTTGTAACACATAATCGAACACGATTTGTTAAAAGAGAGAAGAAGATTATAAGTTTTAAGAGATAAGGACCTGGGGTATTTGGATCCAAGAATGTCCTTCTGGCCATACTTTCTCCAGCTAAAGCCATCACCAAGAGGAGCTTCAGTGGCAGAGCCAGAAGGAACCTTAACCTGCTCACTCCATTTCGCCATGACCTTTCTGCAAAACCCCAAATCCAATCAGAATTCCCAATCAACAAAATCCCCAAAACCTAACAACAGTCACCAATCAATTACAAAATTACCTCTTCTTGGATACGCCTCTCTCATTCAAAGGAGCATTCATCGGAGCAACGGCGGATTTCACGGCGGCGAATTCTTCGTCGCCGCCGCCGGCGAGAACGGAAAGCGCGTTCTCGTAGGAACGAAGAATCTGATCGATCAAGAGAATGCCATCGGAGGAAGAAGAAGAAGAAGACAGAGAAGGACGGAGATGGTTGCGTAGTTGCTGAGCGAGCTCTTTGCCCTGATTGAGCTCTTGGATTAGACCGATAAACTCCATAATCGAAGCTCAAAAGGTGTGAAATGGGGAAGCATGGAAATGGGGGGAAGAAGGAAGAGAGTGAAATTGAAAGGCTCTGAGAAGAAATGGGGTTATAAAGGAAGTGGAGAAAAAAGAGAGATATAGAAACTGAAACTCCATGATTGCGATTGGAGAAATTGAGAGGAAAAGACAAGGAAAAATATAAGGGATTCATGGAATTCAGTGGGGGATTGTATTTTGGGATTGGAAGAGGTCCAATTTATGACTACTTCAAATTTCACCAATAAAATCAAACAATTTCACTTTTTTTTTTTTTCATCTCTCTCTCTCTTGAATTTGAAATTTTGGTTTTTTGTAGCAACGCGGAAGAGAGTGAGAAGCTTCCTCAGATTTTTCTTCTTCACAAATTTGACAGCGACAAATATTTCTTTTTTTTTTTTAATTAATTTTTATTTTGGGATCAAAATGGTGGATATTAATTATTAGACTCGTCAATTTATTAAGATTGGAAGATCTCTTCATCTTTTTAACGTGGAATCTTCAACATTAATAGAGTGAAAGGTTAAGTATTTGATGCGTTGATTTTTTTTTTTAAAGTTGGTTGGTTTGGTTGGTTGTTGTTATATTCAATTATCCTTGCAAGGTAAAAGAAAATTTTAATGTTTGGATAGGGGATCAAAATATTTTAGATTTTTTTTTTTATGTAAGTAATAGAGTTAAAAAAAATGGTAGATTATAAGTTTAGCTAATAAGGTCGTCTGATAACTATTTAGTTTTTGAAAATTGTGTTTGTTTTCTTACAATTTCTTTACAATGGAATTCATCTTTCTTAAAAAAAAACATTTAAATTCTAAGTCAAATTCAAAAAACAAAACAATTTTTTTTTTAGTTTTCAAAACTTATCTTGGTTTTTGAAAATATGGGTAAAAAGTAGATAACAAACCAAAGAAACTCAAAGGTAGAAGTGATATTTATAGACTTAATTTTCAAGAACCAAAAACTAAAATCGAGGCTCGTTTGATAACGTTCCCATTTCTTGTTTTTATTTCAATTTTTTTTAAAGAAACAGACTTGTTTGATAACACATTCGTTTCTTATTTCTATTTTTTGAGAAACGTTTCTTAAAATTGAGTAAAATTTTAGAAGCTACGAAAAGTAGTTTCTAAAATTCTGTTTCTACATGCTTTACAGAGGAGTTTTTGGTGTGCTTTCCAATCTTTTTACTCTTTTTCAGTCTGGCACTCTCTCTATCTTGGGTTCATCAACTCCCAGTTCCAATCTCTCTCTCTCGATTTTTTCCTTTTTTAAAAAATTAAATTATCAAAAATACCCCTGAACTTTGAAAAGTTTCATTTTAACAAGAACTTTAAAGTTTGTTTCAAAAAAACCCTTGAAGGCTTTTTTTCGTTAAATTCATAGACAGAAAATGGTGTTTTTGCATTTATATTATTACTTATGTGAACATATTTGGATATATATGTTGAAAAAAAAAATCAAAACATATGCAAATACGACATTTTTCGTCCATAAATTTAACGAGAAAAACCTTCAAGGGTTGTTTTGAAACAAACTTCAAAGTTCAAGGGTTAAAATGAAACTTTTCAAAATTCAGGAGTATAATTGAAACCAACCTCATAGTTCATGAGTATTTTTGATAATTTAACCTTTTTAAAATTATGCATGGTTTTGTTTAAACTACTACTTTTTCATATTAAAAATATTTCTCTTATTAATTGTCTATTAGTATGGCTTTAATTACCATTTTCAGAAGAAAAAAAAAAAAATTCTCTATTCTAGATTTTAGTTGATACGGTTGGAAAAATATAAAAAATGAGAAATTCATTAAAAAAATATTTAAATTAATAAATAATCATTTCACTTTTTAAATAAGTTTAAAATTCTTTTATAAAATATATTAGGTTCACATTGATATTTTGTTAATATTTTAAAAAAAATTACAACATAATAGAAATGTCGACTTACCAATTACTTTGAATAAAAAAAGATTTACCTATTATTTCAATGGAAATATCGATGTGTTGCGAAAATTTAATATGTCAGGTGTTATTGATTAATGAGAAACACATGAATTTCTTATTATTATTGTTTTCAATTTTTCTTTAGGACTTGAATTGTATTACATATTATAAACTTGTTATAATTATATTATGTTTGTTTTAATGCATATTATACAGGTTCTTTTAATACTATATATCTACTAAATTTTATCTGGGAAAAAAAAAACGAGAAACAATTTTCAAACACATTTTTGTTTATGTTTTTTTTAAAGAAATAAGAAACAGAAATGATTATCAAACGTATTCTTGTTTCTAGTTCTTAAAAAAATAGAAACAAGAAACAAGAAGCAAGAAATGGAAAACGAGAAACAGAAACATTATCAGATGGGCCCTAAATGGTTATTAAATGAGGCCTAAACTTTCAAGTTTTCGTTTAATTAGTCCCTAAATTTTAAAAATGTCTAATAAATTTTTAAAGTTTCAATTTAATATCTAATAAGTCTGCAATTTGAAAAAGTTGTTGAATAGGTTAAAGAACATATTGACACAAAATTGGAAATTATTTCAAAAACTTATTAGATATAAAATTGAAAATTTAAGACCTTAGACATTTTTTAAAGTTTAGAAAGACTAAACTTGTAACAAATTTGATAGCGACACATTTTTTTTTTTAAATTAATTTTTATTTTGAGATTAAAATGGTGGATATTAATTATTAGACTCATGTATCTTTTTAAGATTGTGAGGTCTATTCATCTTTTCGATGTGAGATCCTCAACATTAATTGTGTCGGAAGGTTGAGTATTTGATTGGTTGGTTTTTTTTCTTTTTGAAAAGTTGATTGGTTGGTTGGTTGTTATATTCATTATCCTCATAGGGTAAAAGGAAAATTCAATGTTTGGATTCAAGGTTAAAATATTTTAAAATTTTTTTAATGTAAGTAATAGAGTTAAAAAATGGTAGATTATAAGTTTAGCTAATAAGGCCCCGTTTGATAACCATTTAGTTTTTGAAAATTATGTTTGTTTTCTCACCATCTCTGCAATGAATTTCATATATCTTAAGACAACATTTGAATTCTAAGCCAAATTCCAAATTCCAAAATCAAGTTTTTGAAAACTATTTTTTTTTTTAAGTTTTCAAAACTTGGCTTGGTTTTTTAAAACATAAGTAAAAAGTAGATAACAAACCAAGGAAACTCTAAACTTTCAAGTTTATATTTAACTAGTCCTTAAATTTTAAAAATGTCTAATATGTTTTTAAAGTTTCAATTTTATATCTAATAAGTCTACAATTTTAAAAAGTTGTTGAATAGGTTAAAGAACATATTGACACAAAATTAGAAATTAAGTGCGATCTATTAGACACTTTTTAAATTTAAAAAACTCATTAGATATAAAATTGAAATTTTAAGATCTTGGACATTTTTTAAAGTTTAGGGACTAAACTTGTAATATAATAAAAAAAATATAACAAATTCGTTTGAGTTCTATACACATTTTAGTTCAATTAATGTGGGTGCGTGGATGAATCATCAACTTTAGAGACGAGAATAAATAATTTATCTACTGTGGTTTGTTCAGATTGACTTAAGTTCTAGTAGAAGTGTTTCTGGGTGAGTGCTTGAGCTAAAAGCATATTAGAAGTGCTTTTTTTCCTGAAATTTGTAAGCTTTTGCATGTATTGCATATCTGATATACCATTGGCATTTTCAAATATTTACAACTACATGAATATAGTTTAATGATAAAAGACATTTTTCAAAGTAAGTATAGCTCAACAGTAATTGACATGTACCCTCAACTAAAATGTCAGAGGTTTGAACCTCTCCCAACCTCCAAAATGTTGATGAACTAAAAAAAATGTTTAAGACGATAAAGGCATCTACTTTTTATCTTCAAGTTCTCCATTCTTCTTGATCATCGATCAAAGTTTCCAAGTAAAAATATGTTTAACTTTCTTAGGGTTGTTTATCAATTCGTTAATGGGGTTTTCTTATTATTGTTGTGGGGGGTCACCTTAAATCAGGGGAGTTCTCAAGCATAATTGAGATAGTTCCTTTATCATTGGTTGTCAGAGTGGTCGGATCGCCAAGGTAGTCAGGTCGCTAGGGTGATCGCCAGAGTGGTCATCAGAGTGGTTGGGTTGCTGGGATAGTTGGGTCATTGAAGCAGTCGTCTAGTGGTCGTTGGTGGTGGTTTTCGGGTCATCGAGCTGGTTGTCAGTGTAGTTGTTGGGTGGTCGTTAGCGATGGTTATCGGGTGGTTGAGTCACTAGAGTGGTTGGATTGCAGAGGTGATTGTTGAAGTGGGCATTGGGGTGGTCAGATTGCTGAGGTAGTCAGGTTGTTTGAGTGGTCACCGAGTGCTTGTTGGCGGTGGTTGCCAAGTGGTTGGGTTACCAAGGTGGTCAGCGGTGACAGTTTTTGCGTGGTTGGGTCATCGAGGTGATTGTCAGTGGTGGTTGTCAAGTGGTTAGGTCGCGGAAGTGGTCACTGGGGTGGTTGGGTCACCGAGATGATCGTCGTAGTGGACATTGGGGTGGTCAGGTTGTTAGAGTGGTCGCCGGAATGGTCGAGTCTCTAGGTGATCGACGATGTGAACATCAAGGTGGTCGGATTGCTAAGGGTGGTCGGGTCGCCAAAGTGGTCATATGGTGGTCAACGACTGTGGTCGTTGGGTAGTCGGGTCGCTGAGGTGATCGCTAGAGTGGACATCGAGGTGATTGAGTCGCTGGAGTGATCACAGGTGGTCGTCGACGGTGATTGCCTAGTGGTCGGGTCATCGGCATGGTCGTCAAGTGTGGTTGCTGGGTTGTCGGGTTGTTGGAGTAGTTGTCGAGGTGATCGCTAGAGTGGTCATTTGGGCGGTCTAGTTGCTGGGGTCAGGTCGATGTGGTGGTTATCGAAGTGGTCAATGGGCGGTCATCAGCAGTGGTCGGGTCACCAGGGTGATCGTCAAAGTGGACATCAGTGGTTGTTAGGTGGTCGTCGGGGTGATCTTAAGAGTGGTCATCGGGGTGGTCGGGTATCTAGGTCGGGTCCCCAGAGTGGTCACTGTGTGGTCGTCAAGGTGGTTGCTGAGTAATCGAGTTGTTGGGGTGGTCGGAGGGCGCAGTTGCTAGGTGGTCGTGTTTTTAGGGTGGTCAGGTTGCTTAGGTGGTCGAGTTGCGGGGGTAGTCGTCATAGTGGTCTCCAGAGTTGTTGTGGGGTCGTCGTCAATGATGGTCGTTGGAGTTGTCATTGACAGTGGTTGTCAAGTGGTCATGCAACGACGGTTGCTGACGGGTGGGCGGCGATGAGTGGGGTATTGTGAGGGTATTTTGATCATTTTCATATATCATGAAAATTTGGTAGTGATAACAAGTTAAAAACATTTTTTCTAAAATTTGATTTCAAGTGTTTCTCTCAAAATGACTTATTTCTCAAACTCATTTTTAAAAAAAGTCATTTTGAGTGGTTGCCAAACACTACAAATTTTACAACAATGACCTTTTTATCAAAATTAAATACTTGAAAAGTTAAACCAAACAGACTCTTATTCTAAACACACTGTTGGAATATTTTGCTGATGATTTATTGGTTAGTTCATAAATATTTTCTTCATTATTTATTCAAATTTACATTTTATTTCGGAGAATTTGAAATTTTAAAGTTAACTAATCTAATAATAATAATAGAGGTAAAAAGGAATTTTTCCTTTACAAGCATTCATTAATAAAAATAAAACTAAGCTAAGGTCTATATTCAAGTGGAGCTCGTTCATCCTTATCCAAAAGAAAAAGAAAAAAAAATGTGGGACTTGTTCATTTATTTACTAATGTACTAAAGTCCACGTATATCTGTACTAAAAAAAAGAAAGAAAGTCCACGTATATAATTTAAATAGAAGAATTGAAATTCAATAGTTTCACATAAATTAGTTGTATTTTTCTTTTGTTTCTGTAGAAATTAATTTATGTTTACTTGGTAGATTTAAGAAAAGTGAAATTAAATTATTCTTGTGGCTTAAATTTTATTTTCGGTCCTTAAACTTTTGCAATTATTTTTATTTTTTTCCTTAATTTTTTAGTATTTTTATTTTAATGAGTTCATAAATCTCTTAAGAGTTATATTCTAAGTTACTAACATTAAGTCAGCAACAATTGATATGTATTCCTTCTCTTGAAGTCAGAAATTCAAATTCTAATACCCGACAGTTATTGTACTAAAAAAAGAGTTTTATTCTAAGTTCTAAAATTTTTCACAAAATATTTTTTTTTAGTCTGTGTAGTTAATTTTTTTGATTGAATTTTTAAAAATAATTTTGATGCTATTCCAAACTTGATACATCACCTATTGTATTTAGCTTGGCTCTGGACAATTATTTATGCAAACGTATATTTCTGAGATAAATAAATGAAAGACACTAATCAAATTTTATAAAATGATTTATTAAAAACTAATGATATGAACAAAAATAATACTTTTATGTAAAGCTTAATTGAAGGTAAAAATTGAAAAACTAAAGTAGAATAAGTACAAAAATTTAGGAGTTAAAATCAGGCTTAAACCTATTTTTGATTTTGTAGTTTTATCATATTAAGGATATACAGATAAGGATTCCTTAATTCATGGGTTGGATCTTAAAATTAAAAATTTCTCATTAAATGATATCTCAATGAAGTTAGATGATGTCATTTTCAACCCTCAATAGTGCTTTATAAATCTTTTTTTTAGATTTTTTAATAAACCACATGATTGTGTGTGTGTGTGTGTGTTTTTTTTTTTTTAATTTAAGCAATAGTAATTAATTTTGATAATAAATAATATTGTGTTTTTATTTTTATAATAATCATTTAAGCAAGAGAACTCTTTCAATGATTCTATAATTGGCTACAAAACTTTAAATACTAAACAAGAGACCCTTTTCCTATCATAAAATAATGATTAGAAGAAATTCATTTCAAATGAATGCAAATTAGTACCATGTAACTACTTTGTCAAAAAAAATAATTTTTTTTTTAAATAGTAAAGATAATTTATCAATGTTCCTGGAGTTAAGGTAATTAATTACTTTTTGACCTATAGGTCAAATGTCTGAATAATCCCAACTCTTATATTTGTAATATTGTATTCTAAAAAGAAGTAAGGTTATTTGTATGAGCAAAATTAATTTATCCATTTGGCATGGCAATTCACAAATGACCCACCTTCTTTTAGATTATATCAAATGTCAGTCTCTCAGTTCAGCACACAGTGGCACACTCCTTGTTGCTGATCCTTCAATTTAACTCATCATACATCAACATTCACCTATGAAAACACAACCACCTAGGCTTAAGTTAAATGTTCATCATTTACTGTTTAGGGTTTTTTTTTTTTTTTTTTTTTTTTTTAAATCTTGCTTATTTAAGATCTCTTGGTGGTTAAATATTACACTAGCTAGTATAATTTCGAGATTTCATGACATTGAAAAAGTTATCATAAGCACACTTCTTGACATTTTTTTAGTTCTAGAATCGTCCCTTAAAGAAACTGCATACATAACGCTATAAAAAAAATTGTCATAATTAATTTTCCTATGCAATCATTTCAGATACACACTTTATATATATGTGATATAAAAGCTTTCTTGAATTATCTCTCTTTGTTTCAGTATATCCCATTAATGTTTGTTTAATTTTGTAGACAACTTTTCCTTTCAGATGAGATTGATTGGAGATCTTCCACAACCACAAAATCTACTTTGGCAAAATACAATTGATTTGACCAAGCTTAGAGATCAACATTCAAAAATATTTCTTATCTTCAATAATTAACCAAGGAGTGACAAAGACTGTCAACATGAACATAGCTCGACGGTAATAGTTATTTACTCTTTTCTTTAAAGTCGAATGTTTAAATTTTTATACCTTACATTTGTTGTATTAAAAAATGAAGTGACAAATATATATCCCTATGCACACTTTGTCCTCGTTCCTCAGAACTAAATGTCATAGTAAAGATCAAGTAATTAATTATAAATGAGTATCTTAGCAGATATCATATTTCAATAATTTTCCAATTAAAAAAAATTAAGAATTCCTTGAGGTCGTCTATTCAAATAGATTTGTAAATTGTATATTTATATACAGTATTTATTTCGTTTGCTTGAATTTTATAAATGACAAAAAAAAAAAAAAAAAAAAAATCATAGAAGCGTATCGCTTGGGATTGTCGTTTAATGGATCCATAGAATAATTATCACCAAATGCGACGTGTCATTTTCATCCATTGGTTCTTTCAATTGACAAACTCCTTTACGCGCTTCTTTTTTTTTTTTTTTTTTTGAAAAACCTTTACGCGCTTCTTTTCTATAACCCATTTTTCTTTGAATTATATTTTTCTAGGTTAAAATATTATTTTTGATCTATTTTGAGTTTTATTATATTTTTGTCTCTATACTTTTAATTGTCTAATTTGAGTTTCATTCTATTTTTCTAGTTTAAAATATTATTTTTGATTTATTTTGAGTTTCATTCTATTTTTGTCTCTATACTTTTAAATGTCTAATTTTAGTCATCATACTTTCAATAAAGCTTAAAATTGATCTTTATTATTAGTTTATTGTTAACTTTTTTTTTAAAAAAAATTAGTCTCTATTAGTCTTCCTTCTATAAATTTTAAAAATATGTTCACATTGTATTTTTTCTTGCATGAAAATTATTATTAATATTTAACTAATTTCGATAAAAAAAAATAACTTCAAACTAATAGTAGGACTAATTTTAAGTTTTGTTAGAAGTATAGGGACTAAAATTGGACATTTAAAAGTACATGGACTAAAATAGAATGAAATCTAAAGTACAAGGACCAAAATGATATTTTAACCATTTTTCTTTGTTATATTTTAATTTTAATCTTAATTTTGTGTATATATATATTTTTTGAGTTCTAACAACATCTAGGAGTGGGGATTTGAACCTCAAACCTTATGTTCGAGGATATAATGCGTTAACCTGTTGAGTTATGTTAAGGTTGACATTTGGTCCCTATATTTTTAAGAGTTTCATAATCGTTCCTATTTTTTGGTTAAAATTTAGTAAATATCTCTACTCTTAATAAAGAGTATCTAAATATCAAAAGTTGCTGGTTATCTCTAAATATGGTACACGAGTTTCATTTTGTGCTTTTTTGTTTTTGTAATGGAGCGATCTAACTAATCAACATTAGTAGAGAAATATCAATTTGGGTTGATTTTAAGGCAACATCTTGATTGTAAAGGAACTTTAGGGCTAATGCATCTTGTATTTCTGTGACTTCTTTCTATGGTGTAAGTTAATCAATATCTAAGCTAATAATTAATTTTCATTGATCAATGACTATCACATAAAATAAAAATACAAAAATGCTGCAGATTTGAGCATAACTTAGTAAATAAAGACACCTATTATCATTCTAAAATGGTTGATGGTTCAGTCCTTCACTCTCACAAACTTATAGATGTTCTAACATAAGCATATGATAATACTTAGGGGTTGTTCGACCCAAGGAGAAGGAGTTGGGAGGATCAGTGGACTTATTAAGCCCACTTCCTATTTGGCCCAAGGAGTTAACAAAGACGGAGTTAATTAACTCCATTTGAATGACTTCAAAAGTGAAAACTGTTGAAGTCCGCAAGCCTCCCAAGTAAACTTCTCTCTCCTTCCAACCCCCTCTCTTTGATAGCACTTAAATAGTGCTATCTTAAGACCTATTATTTGGCTGGTTTTGTGCTTAAAATGTGAGCTTTTATGCCTTTTTATCTTTATTTTGTAGAAACCGAGATTGAGAAGTAAAACCGAGTGTTCGAGAGTAATATGATGAATATTGGAGCCTTTTAGAGCCATTTTGAAGATCCTTGAAGAGAATAGTTGATTTTTGAGAAGAAAAACTTGGAGGGCATCTCAACACCATATTGGGGGCTAAGATGCAACATTTTAAGTTGCAAACCTGAGGGCTAGCATTGAGACGCTGTCCTGTGGCGTCTCAATGCTAGAAACACGTTCATAAAAAGTGTTTCGTTCATCGCATCGAGACGTTAAAGGCAATGTCTCGATGCTAGAGGCGCGCGCGCAGACAAAAGCAAGGTGTTCTGGACAATGTCTTCGCGCTGCCCCTAACGTCTCAACGCTATTGTGATAAAGGGTATATATTCATCTTTTTCTCTTCGTCCAAATGGAGGCCATTATGAAGGTTTTCACCATAATCTCGATAACAGAGCATAATTGAGGGGTTTTGAGATGTTTTTGGAGATAAATCGATGACCTTGGAGCTCGAGGCCAAGGTAGATCGCCTTGGGAATGCAGGATCAACATCGACCTAAACATTTCCTTCCATTTTCAATATTTTAAGTATTTAGATTAGATTGTAATTGACTGATTTTGTGTATCTTGTCCCTAATTACTTGAGATTTATTGTTTTGTATTGGATTTAATGCTTAATTGAGGATTATTTTGGGTTAATTGCTTGTTTGATGGATGGTTGTGACTAATTAGGCTTTGAATCATTTATGCATTTAGTGTTTAATGCTTTTATTAAGTGTTCATTAATTAATTGAGGTAGATCTAAGTTGAGCTCGATAGAGGAAACTTAGTTTACCTTAATGCATAATTAATTAGCTACTCGAGTGACAACAGGATTAGTGGTTAATTAATTATAGTTGGTGTTGAAGGTTAATTAAGTGAATATTGTTTAATTGATTCGTTTTCTAAGTGAAACTCGACGAAGAGAAACTTAGGCAAGAACCGAATGCATAACTAGTGTTTATTTACCTGAGTGACAGCATGACGAATAAATAGCATTAGAGGTTCGAAATGAAGAGTCCTAATGCCTTGTATGATTTAGCTAGCGCTAGGGATACCTAGTTTAGTTAACTAATACTTGAGATTGGAGGAGACTGATAGGAGAGTCCATGCCTTTAGAGCTTCTAGACTTATGAGTTCACTGCCAATTGAGTTGTAAATGTCTGTTTAATTAAGTATTTGATCATTTACCCAAGTTTATCCCTTAGGTTTGAGTCTCCCATTTATTTTATGCATTTATTTGCTGTTGCTTAAGTTAGTTTATCTTCTTTCAGTCGTTTTCTCTAAATAAAGATAAGTGAGAATAATTGCGGTATTTAATTGAATTAAAATCAATCCCTATGGATTCGATACTCGGTAAGAATATTGTTTTATATTACTTGACCTATGTGCTTGCGAAAATGTAAATCGTACGCATCACTCTTCTCTCATATTCTCTTCAATGGTGTGAGTTTCTTCATCTCTCTCTGGTTTGTTTCTTTCCAACCCTCTCCCACGTCTCTTTCCCTCCCTTCCACGTCAATGTCTTCATCATGAAGTCCTCGCTGTCGATGCCACAAGGCCCTGCCGTTGTCTGCCAGATCTAAAAAAAAAAAGTTTTTTTTTTAGATCTGGATATTCCTCATTCTTAGAACATTCCTTTTAAAAAAACATTAAAACTCAAATTTAGAAAATAATATAAATTTAAAAAACCAAGCAATCTATTTATCCTATACAAAATATTCACTAAAACGATAAGACTTAGCCCAATCTCGAAAATTATACACAACATCTCATCCACAAAGTGTTTGAAATTGAAATGAAGTAACAAACACATATCAACAAATCAAATCAAATCAAATCTTAAAAGGGGGGGGGGGACCAAGGAGGGAAAAAAAAAAGGAAGAACAATTTGTTGGAAGAAATGGACAAAAGTGGAAACATCTCAATCGAAGTAGTAGGGGAAAAATATGAAATGAAAGTAAAATGTACGGAAAAACTAAAGAATTTCTAAGAAATTTGATATGAAATAAAATGTTTGATAAATTTTTGTTTGTTCCAATTCCCCACGCAACACGGCCGCGTGAGAAACCTTGAGCCAAATTTGTGGGCTAAAATTTTTGTTTTTATTATTCTTTCTTTCTTTTTGTCCATATTCATTTAATATGCCTTTTTCAAAAGTTGTATCTCGTCGCGTATTAGAATCACAAAATTGTGGGGACATTGGATCAGATTCTCACATGCTAATGAGATCATGATTTGAGCTAAACTTTTATTTTCTTAATTTCTTTAGATCTCTTTTGGTAGACAATTTGAAAATATAATTTTGAAAACAACGAATTTAATGAAAACAGAGCTCTATTTCATATTTTTAGATATATGTTTGATAGCATATTTGGAAATTGGATTCCAATTTAAAACAATTGTTCAAAATGTATTCTATAATATATTTATAAATCATAAAACTAGCCGTAGTTACAAAACTAAATATTAGGTTGAATATAAACCATTATTAATTAATTTATGAACATATTTTTTGTTAAAAATTTTGTATAATTATTATTTTACAATATCATATAATTGATAATATATTATATTATACATATTTTAATTTACCAAAAATAATTTGAGTTTATAACATGAAATACTATATTTATTTAAGTTTTTATCTTTTATAATATAATTTTGCATTCTAAAATTTTAAATTTAAAATCTAGATACAGTGAAAACATAAAAATGTTATTTTCAAAATTTTCACTATTTGGATCACATAATCCGAAAACAATTTTCGAAAATACATCTGCCAAACACATATTCACTGAACTCGGTGAATCTGAAAACATAAAACATAATCCATATTGCATACTAAACAGATCCTTACCTTTTTGGTCCACATGTTTGATGATTGAGTCTATTGAGTTCCTAGGTTTCAAACTCGAACAATCAGGTCCTTGAATTTTATGAAATAGTTCTATTAAGTCCCTCACTTGACGGTTTCGATTAAATAATTAACAAAGTGTTGATGTGTCAATTTTATAATAAAATAATAATTTTAAAATTAAAATTAAACAAAATTTCCCTTCCCCTTCTCTCTCCGACGTCGGCTCCCTTTATTTTCTCTTTTTGCCTCTACCTCTACTCTCTTTTCTCTCTCTCTATTTTTTCTCTCTCTATGGCATCGACGGGATAACAAAATCGGACGACACAGAATGAATCTTAAGCAGCCTCTTCGCTCTCCTTGCACTTGACGTCAACTCCCCTTTTTGGCTACAGTTTGCACATGATGGAGATGGTAACATGCGCGGTGGTGAAGGCCAAAATCAAGGTCAACACAAGGAGATTCAAGAGCAAGTATTTGAGATTATTTGAGAGGTAGATCTAGGTTTAAAACCCAGATCTGAAGAAGAATAAGAAGAAGAAGAAGAAGAAGAAGAAGGTTTAAAATCTGAAGAAGAAGAAGAAGCGTTGGGGTGGGAGAAAAGGGGATGGCGAAAGGAAGGAGTATTTTTTTTTCTTTTTTTCTTTTTTTTTTAGTCCTAGCAACTATTACAATGACATAATATTATAACAACATAATATTACAACAACATACTATTACAACAACATAATATTACAACAGTAATATTACAAAACTCACCCCCCAAACTTAAATGGGTTAATGTCTCCATTGACTACGAACTAGAAGAACAGGGGTTGAGGTACATATTTGGGTCACTAAACTTGCATCGATGCTAAACTCTCATAAGTCCATTAGATGGGATAACCATAAGGGGAATTTGGGTTTGAATGTTTTATGGAGAAAAAGAATTTATCGAGTTTTATGATCTTGAAAACTTGAAGTTGTGTGTAAAAGCACTTGAAGGTTGAGAAAGCTCTAGGTATCATCATCAAGAGCTTTTTAATAAGACACCAAAGAAAACAATTTGCAAACTTGTTTTTGGAACATGATTTTAATGGCATGCTTGTGCAAGGTGTAGACGTTTTTTTCTCTCCAGAAAGTATGCTAAGTAAACACAAACAAACAACAAACACAACGAACAAGACTAACAAAACAAACCAAAGAAAGCACATAAATCTAGTCTAATCAAAGCAAGTAAAGATAGAGTTGAAGAAATAACTTCCCCTAGGCCTCAGAAATGATGTCCTCACTAAGAATGCTTTTCTCGTCCCTCTCACGAACGTACGTCTGACAACCATGTCCTGCTTCTTTATGTGGGCGAGCTTAGCTTTGAATTGTGCATAAGAGGAGACAAATGAGTTGAATGCAGTTGTGGTGAAGATACAATTGCAATTTCCTATGAGACCTTAGCTAGCTCTTCTTCAACTATTGGTGGTGGTAGTGAGGATTTGTCGAATTGTGTCCCAGATGCAAGCGCCTTTTATTTTGGCTCTAATGTTGCGGTCGCAAACTAGGTTACAACTTCCTCTTTTCTTTTCTTACTTACTCTTTTTCCTAAAACTCAAAAGTAGATCATCAAAAAGTTCATGCACTTTAAGTAAATAAGAAAGATTTTTAATGAATTGCAAATTAAAAGGTTGATCAATTCAACTCCCAGGTGAGTCCCCAGGTAGAGGTGTTTCTTAAAGGCCAACTTAAGTACCTCAACCTAGATAGGACCTACCTTAAACAAAGTTCCCTCTTGATCAAAACTCTTTATTTGAATTCATGCCCCCATCAACCACACCAATTTTTTTTTTTTAAAGAAGATGAAAGAAAAATAAACTTATCATATTCCAGTATGGAGACTGCAATCATGTTCCTTCATTTTTCACCTAGGTCTCAATATTGGATGAGATTTCAGTCGTAGTTGAGGTGCTTTGATCACAACGAGCCTTGTATGCTTAAGAGATTTACATATGTTTCTAAAAGTAGAGATTGCAGTTGTAATTTGTGTCACATACTCAATATTGTCATTCTTCATGCTCTCATTTCTGCATTCTTCTTGATTTAGCATTTCCTGCAAATTGCAATAAGCAAAAGCAGGACATTCTAGTATCGAGAGCACTTTGGATATCAATTGTTGTGAAGTTGCAACTGCAATTTCCTTTGGTGGTTCATTCTCTTCTTGAGGTAGATCGTCTTTGATCTTTTCTCTCCCTTCTGGCTCCTTAATGTTGTCAAGTGTTGGAGTGTTTTCTCCTTTTATTGGGAGTTCAAGGTCTTCATGTTCTAATTCAGTTAGTGTCACCGCCTCACATTTTTCTTCTTCTTGTTTTGAAGTAGACTTGAGCAAGATTCCTTGGGACCTGTTCTGTAATTCATCTGCAATTTGTTCCACTTGGATTTCCAAATTTCGTAGAGACGTGGTTTGTTCTTGCATCACAACATCGTTCCTTGCCCTATAGTCTCTCATAAGTTCTTCAATGCTAGGCTCTTTTGGAATCATCTTCCCTTGCTGGAAACATTGGTACTGATGTTGATTTGCAAAGCTAGGTAGAAATCCATATCATAAAGAATCAGGATTATAAGGACAATTTTCAAATGAATGATTTCTTTTACAATAAATACAAGAAATAGAAGAGATAGGGTTAAAAGAAGCAATAAGATTTCCCATAATCAAAATTTCCATTGTATAGTTTAATGATGAAGCTTGTGCGCTCAATGCTACAATGATGTCTATTTCTATTATGTAGATTTTCTCAAGCAATCAAACCCTATGTTGTGTCTTTCTTCTCTTGCAATTTTTCTCCCTAAACAAGTGAAATCGAGCTCGTCCTATAATAGGAGAAATTGTAGTTGCGATTCTGTCTTACAATTTTTGCTTAAACAAAATTTCTGTTAAAACTTCCATTCCCCAGCAACGACATCAAAAACTTGATCGGGTGAACTTTGGGTGAAGAAAAGTAAATAAATATGTTCAACCCTAGTGCAAGTGCACACTGTCGATGCAAGGTATAAAACATGAGTATTCTTGAGTATCGATCCCACATGGAACGGTGTAACAAAAATATTGTAAAAATAACAATGTAAGTAGAACTGCAACTTGAAAACTAAAAAGTGCAAAAATAGATTTTGGGTTGGTGTGAAATAATAATGGAAATAAAAGTCAAATTGTAAAAAAAGATTGCATAATCGAAATGACAAAGGAATAGATTGCAAAATCAAAATTGCAAAAACAGATTGCATAATCAAAATTGCAAGAATAGATTGCAGAAACAAATTTGCAAAATCAAAATTGCAAGAAATGTAAAATAGAAATAAAGATGCAAGGAAAGTTACTCAATGAGGGAAGATGAGGCTTAAATATGTCATTGCCCTAAGTTGTAAATTGCAAAACCAAAATTGCAAATTCAACCTACTCTACACACAATTGTAAACCAAAATTGCTACTCCTATTCACCTTGTAATTAGGTTTTTAGGAGGTTATGTGAGTGACTTATATATCTATAGTCCCTCTATTTTAGATAATTTGACTCAACAATTTTATAGGTTTTGGAGTCTTTAATCCCTATGTCTAGGGTAAAGATTGGATTATGTCTAAGCTCTTATCTCCATCACTTGTGCGAAATTCGCTTGTCACTAACCCTGTCAGTATTAGATCCAAGCTTAAGTTGCTACCTTAGTTGATCAATCTAGGATCTCAACGATATTTTATTCAACACAAGCAAACAATTGAAATGTAGGCTCGATTTTCATTGTAATTTAGACTAGAATTACTTCTTAGGAAATTCACATCCTCGAACCCCTTAAAAAGTTTAGCTCATAATTAATTCAAAAAATTCAAAACAAAACCTTGAATTAAATTCCATGTGAAGAAAAGTTAACTAATAACCTATTTGAAACCATGTAAATAGAAAGATAGAAATTTGCTTGCTGTATTACTAGAATATGAAGATGAAAGACTAATTAAAAATAACAATTAACACATCTCCTTCAAAATAAAGCTTCTGGAACAAAATCCATGAAGAAAAAAAATTCCAGAAAAATTCTAAAGCTCTTGGAACAACTCAATTCTAAAGCTTAATATAATAGGTAAGGAAAAAAAAGCATGGAAAATTACAACCCAAAGAACTACAAAACATAAATCGAATTCAAACTACACTAAGAACGAGCTGGAATGAAGAAAACTTAAACAAAACCCATTGTTTCCCTTAGATTTCAATCGATTCAATCCCAACTATTTCTAGGAAAGAATGAATCATTACAAACCAAGTTTTTGTTTGGATTGGATTGGAAAAACTAAGGAAAAACATAACTAAAAACTTCAGCAACTTTGGCTAAAAACAGAGGAAAACAGAGGAAAAATAAAAACTACCCACTAAAAAAAAAACCTTTTGTTAAGCTCCAAAAATCCTCCCTTTTATGTTGCCTTTGCTATACTTTTATGGTCTTCCATTAGGGTTGACAACCCAATCAATTTCGTCCATAATCTATCCATTTCGTGCAAGAATCAAGCACTTTCCAAATTTGGGTTTCGTTGATTTTTTTCCTTTCTTGCATTTTTCATAATGCTCAATATTGCAAAATCGATTATGCAATTTTGATTATGCAATTTCCAAATTTCCTGCACAAAAGAAACTCTTCTTAGTTTATCTTTCTCTTTTCCTCATTCTTTCTTTCACATGTACTTCTCACAAATTATTGATGTTTTTCAAGCATTTTCCAAATTTCTCCTATGATTTCTAAAGCAATGCAAGCATATTTTAAGCTTATGAGCATTAAATATGATATAATTCTAAGGCTTATCATTTTGATTTTTTGAAATTCATGTAAGTTTAGAAATTTATCATCAACAAAATTTTCTTTTCAAGCTACAAGATTGCATTACTCAAGCATGTCTTCAACAAAACTCCTACTTGAGTAGGGAGCTACTACGGGGATATGCCTCCCTATTAAACAAAATGCAAGAAGCTACTAAGGAAATATTGAGATATGCTTCTCTATTAATCAAAAGGCAATAAGCTACTTAGAAGATGGATAAAAAAACGTCCCAGAAATTGAAGAATTATAGGAGAGGCCGAGGTTGACCATCATAGGCCAAGGCCGAACACCTCTCAAGTAAACGATCCTGTTGTGAGTACATAGACAAGGGGCTCTTTCTTGATTAAAAAAAAATCTAATTTAGTAAGACTTAAGTTATTCTACTTATTAGAGTTCGCTTTTTTGAAATGAAAATTCATTAAAGTAAAATGAGGAAGATAAGTAGAAAGAAATAATCAAAACATTGCATCCATTGAAGAAAAGTCTTACAACTAGATGAGAAAAGGTTAAACAAATACAAAAAAAAAGCATAATAGAAAGACCTAGCCCTCATTCATGTCTCCTACACCACTTCTATTGGAGTCATCTGAGTCAGGAAAGGCTTACAGATCTTTCTTGAAAGAAGAAAAATCCTCTCGAACAATCTCGCAATCAACGCCCTTACAGTGCCTGGAGAAGCGTTTGAGAGCTCAATTGAATCCACTATAAAAAAACATCATTTTGCATTGAAGTGTATTCTTTTGTTTTCTTGAACTCTTTATCCAAGTATTTAGCATTTGTCAAGTGAGCTTTCGCCTCATCCAATTGAGAGCAAACTGACTCAAGCTCGATCTTCGTGGATTCCAATTTACCCCTGACTTCAGATAACAAACGATTAGCTTGATTCAGACTAGCTTTGGCTTGGGCTACCTCTTTCCTTGGAATACTAGTCTATTGAAGATAACTAATCTTCTCAGCCATGCTTATTGCTAACATAGAAATCAGACCAAAAGCCTAAAAGGAAAACAAAGAGAAAGCCAGTTATGAAGAACAAATGAGAAGATTGAAAGAAAGAATTAACGAGCAAAACTCATATAACGAAGCTCAAGTACACCTTGAGCAAAAGCCTCAGATGACTCGTCAACTCTAAATCCTCGAGGATGTCCTAACTCACCCTTCTCCCAAGTTTGAAGCTTTTCCCCAAAAGATCGATTTCATTGCTCACCCCATAATAACCTTCAAGAAAAATAAAAGTATGAAGTTCATAAGGGACCTCTTCTTTAGAAGAAGAAGGCATATTCCGCCGGGAACGGTGAAAACCAGAAATTGAAGGACGAGGAGGAATAATTAGAGTCTCAAAAGTTGAGACATCTCTTCCAACGGGATTAGATGTAACAACCCTTGAGGACCCAATTGCCTCGGTACTTTTCTTTTTCTTCTGACCTTGGCCCTCAAACCAAGAGGCTGACCATGGAGGCATGTTTGAAAGTAGAAGCGACAAAACAATGAAAATAATTGAAAGCTCACAAAAATAGAAGCCAAATTGACCACACTAGGCCGAGGTCGACCAGAGTGGCTGAGGCCGAGCTCCTCTCAAAATTTCAAAAAGGATAATCAGAAGCCAAATCTAACCTTGAGAAAGAGGAGGAGGAGAAAAACCAATTCTAACTAAGCTCTCTTAGCTAACAAAAGAAGGACCAAGGCGAGCTCAAAATTTCAAACTCCTCAGTTCTTACAAAGGCTCAAGTAACAGCAAAATAATGAATCTCACTAGGAACTGAAAAGAAAAGAACAAAAAATAGTCAGATGAAGGTTCAAAGAAGCAGTTCCTAAAAAGAAAGGGAGAATAAAGAGGATAACTCACCATACTTCATGGAAACTTCATAAGTGGAGTTTTGAGACCCACGAGCTAACCAATTCTCACTTACAAAAAACCAACTATTTTTCAATGTATGGACCGAAGTCGAACTCTTCAACCAATTGACCACAAGAAAAGCTTAGATAATAAAAGAAACGACTATAAGAAGGATTGTGACTTAGAATGTATAAAGACATAAAAACATATGGTGTAAGCTAGCTTCCATCACCGTATGTTAACCACATAATATAACAGCCAATGAGATGACTCCAACTGTTTGGGACAGTTTGAGCGGGAGCTAGCCCAACCAACATAAAAAAAACCATTACAAAAATAAAGATAAAGATAGACGGACTCTAAAGCGAAACGTAGTGGAATAAAAAGCAACTTCCTCTAAAGGAGGATAATCCATACGATCATCAGGCCTATTTACATCAAAGAAAATATCATACTTGTATCGTAATTGCTCACAAGGAGCCTCGATCACCAAGGATGATATAACCTCATAATATACAGAAGTTTCACTAGGAATATGATCAAAAGGCAAATAAGTTTTATAGTAACTTGTACTATAAGACTGACCCCCCAGCTTCAGGAGAAGTGATAGAACACTCGCTAGCCATGATACAAAAAAAGAGAAGAAGAAGAAGAACTACAAGTTACCTTAGAAAGAAGAAGAAATGAAGAAAATGGTATGAAGAAGAGAGAAATGAGCCCCCTATTTATAGGGAAAGCATGAGGAGCATTTGGATGAAAAACCAGTTTGAAATTCAAATATACATTTAAAAAAGAAAAAGGTATCGAGGCCAAGGCACACCTGCGCATGGTAGGCGTGTGGCAAAGGTGTCATATGGTTCTCTGCCTCGGTCGGTCGAGCGAGGCCAGACTGGTTTGGAAAAATGAGCCGGACACATGTCAAAACTATCCGATTCATTACTTTTCCTCCAAAATTCAAACTTCGTTCACTTTTCTCTTCTCCTTTTACAATATCCATCAGAAATGAAGCTAGAATTTGCAACGGAGCACTTTCAAAAAGCGAGAAGCTACAAATGCTACAAGATGGCCAAGAATTTCCTCCTATGGGAGATCAGAAAGTCCAGAATAGTCCTTACGGTGCTCCTACGGGGTTTGATGACAATCCTACTTAAAATTCAAAGACTATCTTAAATTTATACATTCTCTCTAGGAAAGCGGCACTGATCGCAAATCCAGAGGAGAGACTTAACCTCCAAGAAAGATTGAAATGTTCTATATGGAGTTGGACGACAATTTTGAGGAGACCCAAGGTGAACCTTGGAGCCTTAAGTTTTCTCCAAGAAAGTGGACGAACATGCGAATCCAGAGGTGAATCTTACCCACCAGGAAAGATTGAAATGTTCCCTACGGGGTTGGACGACAAATTCAAGGATGTTCTGAGACGCAAAAAGTGCCACAGAACTCTAAAATTCTTACAAAAAATGGAGAAACCGACACTCTAGGAAAATTGGAATATTCTCCATGGGGTCTAACAGCAATCTTAGAGAGAATTCTAGGCGTACCTCAAAATGTCATAATGACTTCAAAACTTTAAATAGGCTACTCCCAAGTCAGGCTCCATGCATTTACCTCATACATTCACATCTAGAATCCTAACTAGGGATTGGAGGCTAATATTATGGGTAAGAAAAGGACTACAATTAAAGGCTAAACGAAGCAAATAAGCCCAATATGGACCAAGATGGACCAAAACCAAGTGGAAAGCAGACCAAAGAGTAAGGGGGGAAAGAGAAAAGGGCTTGGGGTGAAGCCCAAGCTCGTGGTTTGCCTTGGCCTAGGATGAGGCCGACCACATGATAAGGCCTACTTTTAGGCCTTGTCTTTGTCTTCTTTGGCTTGTGCACCCCCAATCTTGCCCGAACCGATCCTTTTGATCCAAAATTTGTGAGGAAACCCATGAAAAACCCTAGGGGAGGAGGTATTTAAACTCTCTCTTCAGAGAAGAGAGGGTAAGTCAATTATGGCTCATTCTAGGCACCAAAACACTCTCAAAACCCTAATTCTCTCTCAACTCTTTACTGACTTAAGCATCGGAGCCTGTGTGTGATAGGACTTAGAAAGTCTTATTTTATCTAGCCTAAATTATGTTAGTTTTGAGGTTTTAATGTAATTAATTCATTAGTTTGTAGAAAATTGAGCACCAGTGTTATCCAAGAAGCAACGTCTAGATGTTGTCCAAAGCATCTAGACTCTGTCTCAAGTTCCTCAAAGTCTAGCTCGATGCTGTGGAGAGCCCCTGTGAAGCTGGGTAGCATCTAGACGCCAGCGTGTAGACTCTACTGCAATGATATAAAAGCTTTTCTTTGCCATTTTAGGGTTCCATCTCTTAGACAATAGCCGTTTTCTCTCAATTTCTTTCCCCTCTCTACTACTTTTACACCTTTTTAGACATTTGAGTGACTTTCTCACCACAATTTATGGAGTCGGGAGTCTGATTGGTGATCATCGGTTAGATTGTAACACCAATCCAGGCTTATTCGGGTTTGATCTATGTACACTTCGTGAGATTAGAGTTCATTTATATATCATTTATTGTCTTAGCGTGCTTTGTTACTTGCTTTGATATTTGAATGTGAATGCATGATTAGAATTGACAACTCTAGCTTGTTGGATCATTCTCTACTAGCTAGAATTCGTTAACACTATCTTATCGACTTCTTGTACGTTTAAGTAGAAAATAGGCCGCGTCTTGTGTGCATAGTAGGGAGTTCATTCCTGTGTAGTTGGCATGATAGGGTTTAGGAAAAAGTAGCTAATTGATTATTTAGGATCCGATTAATTAATTAGTTTTGACCAATCATGTGCTTAATGCAATTGGTTTAGGAGGTATGGAATGCTATCATGCTCAGCCCTTAGAGTCAATTTAGGACAAACAATGCTAAGTTGAATTAGTCTTTTAAGGGATTAAGGCTTTAGGCAACTTCTCTATCAAGGTCGGTTAGGAGCTAAAGTGTAATTGATGCATGTTTCATGAGTTTCAATGATCAAAGTTACATAATCAACCCGATGATTTTCCTGAATTATTGTTTTGGTAAGATTGTTCCTTTACCTTGCACTTTTATTTCTTTTATTTTATGTAATTTAATTTCAACGAGTTTTTAATTACACAAATCCCCCAGTGCCGTGTGATAATTTAATTTTAGGAAGTTAATAATTGAATTTAGACTCCCTACGAATCGACCTGGCCACTGATACTACAGATATTAGTTGGTCCAGTTTATAAATTTATTTGACGAGTCTAACGAGTCCGATCAGTGTGCCCTACACCACATTAGTGTGCAGGTTTTTATTGTCTTGCAAACTGCGTTCTTTCCCTTTCAAGCAAATTTTCCATTGTTGTCACGTGGAGGTCAGGTGAGATTCTTCTATCCAAAATTTGGCAACCACACACACACACACACACACACACACACATATATATATATATATATATACACATACATATACATATACATATATATATATATATATATATATATACACATATACATATATACTAAATCTCACCTGACCTCCACGTGTATATATATGTATATGTGTGTATATATATATATATATATATATATATGTATATGTATATGTATGTGTGTATATATATATATATGTATGTATGTATGTATGTATGTATGTATTATTTATCTATTGGCATGACCACTCACAAAATGACCCACACCTCCTTAAACAATATTAAATGTTAATCTCATATCAATTTAATATGTTTAGTCTTTTATGGATTGCAAGAGATGTCTTTGCTTAACCATGTTCTAGTTTGAGGGACCTCTTAGTTTAGCACATAGTAACACACTCTCCTACTTGTTAATCGTTCAATTTAACTCATCACACCATCATTCACCTATCAAAGCACGACCACCTAAGTGTGAGTTAAATGTTTATTTTGACCTTCATCATTCACTGTGTAGTTTTTTTTTTAATCTTGCTTATTTAATTAAGATCTCTCGATAGTAAAATATTACCTCACTCACCTTGATTGTTGTAGTAATTTTGATAAACAGTCCATCAATGTTAGTTTGAGTTTTAGACAATTTTCTGGACAGATGAAATTGATTGTAGATCCTCCACATCTGCAAAATATAATTGCCCAAAATACAATTCATTTGAAGTTCCAATCATAGCTTGGCCAAGGTGTTTGATAAGTCCACCTTTGACCAAGGTGGGAGATGAACATTCAATAATTAACAAAGGAGGGACAAGGACTCTTACACACACTTGTCATTGTTGGTGCTCAACTTTCTTTTTTTTTTTTAGATCTAAACTCTTCTTTTGTGTAGATATTTTGACAAAATTTTCAATTAAAAAAATCAACAATATAATAAGCATTATATTAAGGTTGTGTCAACTATTCCTTGAGATATTCTATTCAAATAGATTTCTAAAGTATATTTATTTATAAAGTTAAAAAACACTATTACTTCTTGAAAACTTTCAAGTAATTAATAAATTAGTCTGAACTATAGTTTATAATAGTTTAGACTCTCAATTTTAGTATGTAATAATTTAGTTTATGTACTTTAAAATTTGTAATATTTTACTCTCATCGTAAAGAATATTGTTAAAATTTAATGAGATTTTTTTTACATGTGTAGATCAACATTGGTTAGGGATTGATATGTTTATAAACTACAAAGACTAAGTCGTTACATAATAAAAATTGACACTTAATTTTGATAGAGATTTTTTACAGTAGTAGTAAGGATTAGATTGTTATAATTGAAGTATAAAAACTAAATTGTTATATACTTAACTACAGTTTAGAGACTAAATTGTTACAAATTTAAAAGTACACGAAATAAATTATTATAAACTAAAGTTCAAAAATTAAATTGTTACTTTGATGAAAGTTGAGAACTAAAAGTGTTTTCGAACTTTATTTAAATTATGTATATTTCCTTAGCTTGAATTTTATAAATGACAAAAAAAAAACAAAAAAAAAAAAAACAAAAGCATATGGCTTGGGATTGTCGTTTTATGGATCCATAGAATAATTATCAACAATTGAGATGTGTCACTTTCACCCCTTGGTTCTTTAAATTGACAAAATCTTTTACCCTCTTTAGTTTCTTTTCTATAACCGATTTTTATTTAAATTATATTTTTATTTATATGTTTTAATCTTAATTTAATATGATCCTCATATTTTTAAAGTTTCAGAATCCTTCCTATTCTTTGATTAAAGTTTAGCAAATATTCCTACAGCTATTAGAGAGTGGCTAATGACACTTTCAAAATAATTTTAGAATGAACAAAATTATTTTTGTCATGTCCAAAATCACTTTTATTCTAAAATGATGATATTTGGCAATAATAAATAAATGATTTTGGAAGAATTCAAAATCAATTTAAGTGATTTCCAATCAATTACATGGAAGGTGATTTTCAAGTGATTTTTAGTATGTGATTGAAAGAGATTTTGTTTTTAAAATGACTATTATTTCAAATAAAAAAATGTCCTTCTATTTTACTTTATTTTATTCTAAAATTATTTGAAAAGTTAATTTTTTATCTTCTAAAATTTTAGTTTCTATTATTATTTATCTCTAACTTTTCTAGTTTCCTCTCATTTTTCTCTCACTAAAATTTTTATAATTTCTATTTCTAATTTTATTCCCTCTCTAAAATTTTTATCCCTCTTCTCACTTTTTTCTCCATATAATAAACTTTTTTATCTCTAAAATTTTTGTTAGTCTCCAATTTTTTCTCTCTTTGTAATTTTTTTCTCTCTAATTTTTTTTTAATCTCTTTTGCTCTTTTTTGTCTCAATTTTTTTTTGTTCCTCCCTTTAATTTTTATTCTCTTTGAAGTTTTACTCCCTAAAATTGTTGTATATTTCTCTAACTTTTTATTTCTCTATCTTTAGATTGTCGCTTCCTAGATTAAAATTATCTTTCTATTTTTTTTCCCAATCTCTAAAACTTTTGCTCCTTCTTCTCTATAACTTTGTTTCCTCTTTTAAAGTTTTCTTTAGCTCTCTATTTTTTCTCTCTTATATTTTTATTTTCCTTCTAATTTTCCCCCTCTCTATAACTTTTTTTACAATCTACTATTTTTTTTTCTCTCAAATGTAGTGCCCACTCTAGTAATTTGACAATTCTAAAATCGCTTTTGGAAACAAACATTAATCATGAAAATAAACACTTTTAATCAAATCAAAATCTCTTTTATAAGTGTGGAATCAAATATTAAAATAATTTATAATTAAACACTTTTACAAAATTAATTATAATTAAATCATTTAGGCTTAAAATAGTTACTCTAAAGTCACTCCCAAATATGCCCTCAATTGTTCAAACTCACTTTTGATTGTATGAAAACCACTTTTTAAAGTGTAGAACACCAAATGTTAAAATGATTGTATGAAAATTAATTTTAATAAATCAATTATAAAAAACTATTTTTTGCTAAAATCACTCCCAAACACACCTTAAATATCAAATGTGACAAGTTATTTGTGAATAAAACACATGAGTTTCAAGATGCGTTATTTTGTTTTTGTAATGGGGAGATTTGACTCATCAACATTAGTTAAGAAATATCAATTTAGGTTCATTTTAAGGCCATTTCTTGATTGTAAAGGAAATTTAGGGCTAAAGCTAGAATTAATTTTGTTTTGGAGTTCATTGGTAATATAATGCATGTTGGATTTTTCAGACTCTTTTTGGAGCACTAATAACAAATTGCTTGTCCAACATGAGCTTAGAGCAACTGGCATAAAGCTTATACTCAACCAGAAGATTAGAGGTTCAAATCTCCCACCCCTCACATAGTCAACAAAGTAATAAAATAACGAATTACTTGTCACATAGAATTTATGTTACCCCTCATTAACAATGGTGACGTTTGATAAATTTTAATTGAATGATAGATATAATAATGAAAAAAAATAGAGAATAAATTAAGACTAAAAGTTGGAGATTCAAAATATAATTTAAAACTAATTATATGTCATTTTCATCCTACTACAGTATGGACCACATATTAATGTTTATTTTTATTTTATATTGGATATCGACTTTTGAGAGCGACCATTTTCTTTTCATATAAAGGTGTCAAACTTGTTTTTCGGGTCAAGCTTATATTATTATTATTATTATTTTGAGACCAACAATTGTAGGATTGGTACATCGAAACATCAATTTTTGGAATGATAATAGATGTCTTATCTACTAAGTTATATTCAGATTAACTGTCAAGCATATATTAATATTGACACTTACTTCTTGATTCTTATACATAATATACTTTAAGTATTTATTTTTAAAAATCTCTTTTGGTAATTTTTTTTTGCACGAAAAATAGTAGGGTGAGAATTTGACCCATCGACGTCAAGGGAAAGAATAAATGTGTTATGTTCATGTTGACATCAATTTTGATCATTGTCATAAAAAAAGTTGTATTACATTTAAAACGAATAGCCTTTAAAAAATCTTAGAAGTTTCATTTTAAATCTTGATATTAGACTCAATACATATGACTTTAAAACACATGTTTATCTAGTAATGTTTGCTTTTATTAAATGTACATAAAGTTTTAACAGCAAAAGAAAAAAAAAACTTTTTTTAATATTTAAATTATCTATGGGTTGATTGTAACAATGAGTTAAAAATGTAGAATCAATCAAGAGCATACAATTGTAAGAGAGACAACATAGAACGTTTTTAACATGGTTTGTTTTTCCAACTTGCTCCATGAGGACACGTCCAGAGAATAAAATAATAAGAATAGTACAATTTACAATCAATATTAACTTATACATAAAAGAACTCTTAAATCATACTGTAATAATTGATCAATTCCTCCATCGATTGAATCTTTTAAACACAAACTCTCCTTCGATTGAATCTTTCAAACACAAGCTCTCTTTGTGTAGTGGACCACTATTGGAACTCCCTTCCCTGTTAGATGCATCTTCTCAATACCACTACTTCAACTCCGTTACTGGTGGTTCTTCTCACAAGATTCAATTTATTTCTCACAAATAAAAAAGAATACCACTAGATTCACACTTTTACAATTTCATAAGAATGCTCTCAACAAGATTTTACAAATTTTGAACAACTAAGAGTGAATAAACAAAATTTCTCTACACTTTTTGCTTCTGCAATGCTCTAATGCAATCAGATATATATAGAAATGAAATTGACAAAAGAAAGAAGGTAAAAATCAATTAAACTACAATCTCTTCAACTCAAATGAAAAAATAGTTAGGAAGAAGTTCCAAATGAGAATATAGTCCATAGACACACTTACAACGCAATTAGAAAAACATTAAAAGACCTCAAATTTAAATTTTGAATTCAAATTCAAACATGAACAATGTATTTGCCAAAAATGCCATTACATAAAATTTCTTGTTTAAAAAATATAGGTTCATAATTTATTTCCTCATTATATCTATACATTTTTAAAATAAAAATATCCATTTTAAAAGAATTATTCAATGAAAATTTTCTATTAAGATTAGACGTGTTTGAATGCAACTAAATGGAAGGTTCACATAACACACACACACCCATAAAAAAAAAAAGGAAAGTGGAAGCTTCACATGAAACTCTGTTGAAAATTAGAGAGATATCTCAGACATTCTTTTTGAATCTGAAAATTTTAATCATATCCTTTACACTTTTTTCCTTTTAAAGCAATCGTACACGTTTTCCATTTTCTTCTTTTGAAAAAAAATTATACTTCCTATAAATATTAATATTTCTCTACCATAAACAAAATTCTTATTGTTTTCTTAAGTTGACCATAGTTAAAGCCTTAAAAATATTAATAACTTTCACGTCTTTTGATAGGTCAAAGGTTCGAATCCAACCAACTATTCTAGAAACAATTCTTATGAAGATATTTTGGATAAATAACCTCTGGGTAGATTGTCTCCACGATATGAGTCAAAATCATCCATCTAGATAATAATATTTCATGATATCAAGGAACAATGTTTTATTTTTATTAATACTTTTCAAAGTACATTATTTTAATTAAAACCCTTATATAATTATATTTGGTTAAATTATAAGTTTAGCTTTTAATATTTAAAGTTGTGTCTAATAGGTTCTTGAATTTTAAAAAGTGTCTAGTAATTTTTTTAACTTTCAATTTTGTGTCTAATAGATCATTGAAGTTTAAAAATATCTACTAGCCAGATTCTTGAACTTTCAATTTTGTGCTTAGGAAATCCCTAACTTATTCGATATTTTAAAAAACCCATGAACTTATTATATACAAAATTGAATTTTCGATACATAATTGAAAATTTATGGATCTATTGAACACAATCCAAAAAGTTTAGGCTCTGTTTGATAACCATTTAGTTTTTGGTTTTTAGTTCTTGAAAATTATGCTTATAAATACTATTTCTACCTAGGGATTTCCTTATTTTGTTATCCACTTTTTACCCATGTTTTCAAAAACCAACCCAAGTTTTGAAAATTAAAAAAAGTAGTTTTCAAAAAGTAGTTTTTGTTTTTGAAATTTGGCTAAGAATTCAAATGTTTTCTTATGAAAGATGAAAGTCATTGTAGAGAAATGATGAGAAAATAAGTACCATTTTGAAAAACCAAAAACCAAATGGTTATCAAACGGGGTTTTAGGGATTAAATTTGTAATTTAACCTATCTATTTGTCTATAAACTTTTTTTCAATTTTGTCTTTTTTTCTTTCAATAAAATTTTAATGTCACTAAATCTTAAAGAGAAAAATAATAGGTGAATTTTTAAAGAATATATATATATATATATATATATATATATATATATATATATATATATATATATATATATATATATATATATTTATATTTATTTATTTATTTATTTATAACATTTTTTTATCACAATAAAACATTTTAAGCCATGTAAAATTTTGATGAGTGAGGTCAAGGGAAATAAATTGCTTTAATAGATGAACATATCTATTTAATTAAATCAAAGCATAGAATCTAATCAATATCTAATTAATGACTAATTTACATTGATTCGACTATTACATAATGTATGTATGTATCTATATATATCTATAAAGTAAATTTAATTGATTAGACACACCTATTATTATTATTATTATTATTATATGATAGTTCAACCTCTCATCCTTGAAGTTACTATTATTTAATCATGGCTAATAATGATTTCTTTGTTTTGAAAAATTATTGGTTTAGATTCTATTTTGATCCTGAACTTTCAACTTTATTCTATTTTAGTTTTTCTACTTTTCAAAACACCTATTTTAATTTCTAAACTTTCAAATAAGTGAACATTTTAGTCCTCGCTGTTAAAAAGATAATAGATAGATGGTGTGGCATATATATTAAGATGACTAGGCACCATATGAGTTATGTGTTGTAAAATGTGTGCCAGATAAGTGGAGGAGACTTTGTAGCAACGAGAGGATATTTATTTAATTTAAATCTCTATTTCTTTAATTCCCCTGTTAATGGGATGTTTCACTCCAGCATACCCAGATAAACAAACAGTAGCTAGCATAAGAAGAAGAAGATATATAGCAGAAAGTATTCCAATAAAAGTTGCAGGCTCCATGTAGAAAGAAAACCCACTCCCCAACAAAAGTATTGCCCATCTCCCTTCAATATTTCGAACAAAATTCTCTCCTAATTTCTCCTTCCATCGTCTTTCTTGACAGAAAAACTAGAGAGAGAGGAAAATTTGTGTTGTTTTGGAAAACTTTCTAGAGAGAGAAAGTTGAGAGAACTTGAATTTTTATAGCTTCTAGAGAGAGGACGTTTGTATTTTTGCAATTTTTCAGAGAGAGATTAAAGTTTTTTATTTGTGAAACTTCTTAGAGAGGGAGTTTATATTTTTGGAACTGTTTAGAGAGAGAAAAATAGAGAGGGGAGAGGAGTTTTGGCATTTTCTATTGGATTTTATAGTAAAATTTGTAAAAGAAAATGTTGGTTTGAAACATAAAAAATGAATTGATGTTTCATTTATGTTGGTGTTTCTTTTACAAATTTAACTTAAAAGTTAAATTTGTTGAGTTATGTTTGAATTTTTATAAGTAACTACACAATTGAGTTACTTTTGATGTATGTTTCATATTGTTTATATTAGTTTTATTTTTGGAGAGTTACTAAGTTGCTAGCCTATAAATAGCAACTTATTTCTTCATTTGGTGCATCTCATTCCATTTTGGAGTATCTCATTCTAGTTAAAGTGTTCTTCTCTCCTCTCTTTCTTCTCTTTAATCTTGAGTCAAGTTGAGAGCAAGTATTCAAGAGTTCTGTCAGATCCGGGTAGTTCGAGGTTGCTGTTCTATCGAAGTTAGTCATTGTATCTTGTTGAGACGATCGCTGTAGTTTGCTTGCAACCTATGCTTAGCGAATAATTGTCTTCAGGACAACGCTTTGTAAGCGTGCCTCAACTACTTATTATCTTTTGTTCTTGAGTTTTGAAAGTATTGTTACATACAATGTCTGTACTATTATTTACACTGTAATTGTTTGTTGCAAGTTAAGTTGCAATCAATTTTTCTAGTGTTACTCAGTTCTTATACACAGCATATGGTTTTCCCAACAATCTAAAGAAAATTAACATTTTTTTTTAATAAAGAAACAATTTCATTGATCGATGAAATAAAGGAGATTAAACTCCAAGCACCTGTCGGTGAAATACAAGAATTATAAGAAAACTCTCCAATTGGATATTAAAAAAGCTAAGCTATAAAGAGAAAAAGGTTGTTCGGTTTTACACCATAAGAAAGCATTAGAGAGAACGTTGTCCATAAACCTATCAAAAGTGGAAGAGACATTCCTAAAGAGACGACCATTTCTTTCATTCCAGAGGTTCCATAGAAAGGCACGAATGATGGCAAGCCAAAGAGTTTTCCTTGATTCATGAAAAGGATGACCCATCAAAACAAAGGATAGTATATCAAAAATGTTTCTGGAGAGAGGAAAATTCCAACCAAAAGCTTCAAGGATACATAGCCAAAAACGATATGCAAAGGGACAATGCACAAAACGACGTCCAACACATTATGAGTTGGATCCACACCTGATATACCAAGATGGAGAAAGAAACATATATGGCATCCTTCGTTGTAGTCTATCAGCTGTATTGATGGCTCCCAAACTAAGTTCCCAAAGAAAAATCTTAATTTTCTTTGGATAGTGATCCTTCAAAATCACAGCATAAAGATCTTTCAACAAAGAGTCAACATGTCCCACCAACACCTCCATAAGTGATTTAACAGTATAAAGGCCAGAGGGTTCAAGAGGCCAATACCAAGCATCAGTAGTAGTCCGTATTCTGATTGGGGCAAGAGGTGGGAAATACCAACCCATTCATTAGCTTCCAAATCATTTAGATTACACCGAAGTTTTAGATCCCAAGCGTCACTATCAACATTCCACACATAAGCCACAATATTATATGAGTGAGTAGTAAGGAAATACAAACGAGGAAAAACAAAAGAAATAGACCCACAACTTAACCAAGAGTCCTTCCAAAAAGAAGTAAGACAATTGTTACCAATAACACGTCGAATTTGACTAGAGATCAAATCAGTCAATTAGCAAATAAATCTCCAAGGTGATTTATAAAGTCCATTCCAAATAGGTAGGGGCCAACTTGTCCCAATCATAGCCCCATAATACTTGGCAACAATAAGCTTCCTCCATAAAGCATGTTCCTTGATTAGAAACCGCCAAATCCACTTTGTCAACAAGGTCGAATTTCGATGCTGAAAATTACCTATACCTAGACCACCCATCAATTTTGGGAGCTATGTGGTCTTTCAGTTCACATTGTGCATACCACCATCTCCACGAGAGCATTCCCAGAAAAAAATCACATATAATCTTGTCTAGCACTTTTGTAATTTTAGATGGGGTCTGAAACAAAGATAAGTAATATGTCGACATATTAGTAAGAGTAGCTTGTATAAGTGTATGTCGACCTCCTTTTGAAATAAAAGCATACTTTCAATTGTGGAGTTTTTGTTTCATCTTCTCAATAACAGGTTGCCAAAAAGATACAAATTTGGAATTCCCTCCTAAAGGAAGGCCGAGGTATATAGAGGGCCAACAACGTTGTTTGCAACCAAACTTCTCCAACATCCATTCTATTTCAAAATCTTCAATATGAATCCCTGGTAATTCACTTTTAGATAGGTTTATCTTTAATCCTAAGGCCAACTCAAAAATTTTAATCACTTCAAAAAGACGAACCAAAGCAGTCTGATCAGAAGTAGAGAAAAGAAGAGTATCGTCAGCGAATTGAAGTGATTCAAAAAAAGAGATGGCGTACGAATTGGATGGGTGGAGATGATGCCCAAATTAACACTATGCGTCATAAGTCGACTAAAACAATCAAGCATAAAGATGAAAAGGAAAGGGGAGGGGGGATCACCTTGTCGAATGCCATGGGATGGAATAATTTTTCTCGAGGTCTGCCATTAATAATAATAGAATAGTTGACACTAGAAATGCAACCCCAAATCCATTTTTTCCATTTTGAACCAAAACCTTTTGCAAGTAATATAGCATCAAGAAAGTTCAAATCAACTGTATCAAAAGCCTTCTCAAGGTCCAACTTTAAAACCACCGCTTTATTGTAAGAAATGGTCCAACCATCAATCAACTCATTAGCCATCAAAGATGCATCAAGAATTTGTCTACTAGCCACAAATGCAAGTTAATTCTTAGCAATAATGGAGGGTAAAACAACCTTTAATCTATTTGATAAGACACGAGCTATAATCTTGTAGGCACATGGGATTAGGCTAATAGGACGATACTCAGCAATTGATTTAGATTCAAGCTTCTTTAGAATTAAATAGATATAGGGTTCATTATGTGATGCATTTATAATCCTGGATGAGAAGAAATCATCAATCATGACCATAACATCTTGTTTGATCATACCCGAAAAGAATTTAAAAAGTTTTGTAGTAAAACCATCCAGACCAGGCGATTTACTAGTGCCTAATGAAGTAACAGCCTGAAGAACCTTTTCTTCAGTAAAGACCTCTTTTAAACTGTGTGCCTGCTCGATGCTAATAGGACTCCATTTGACATTGGTAGGAAGGAAGCGTTGGTTACCATCTTTGGTGAAAAGCTCGGTATAAAAGTTATTGAACTCAGATTCGATATCATTTGCTATTAGCAAACTAATTCCATCCTCGAAGAGAATCTCAAATATCGAGCTCTTACGTTTTCTCGCAGCCACAATTCTATGAAAGAATTTGGTGTTTTCATCACCCTCACTAAGCCATTTTAACTTACATCGTTGCCTCCAATATATATGCTCTTGAGCTGTCAAATCCTCAATCTGTTCTAAGAGTAAACGATGAGATTCAACCTGAGCATCATTTAAAAGAGTATTGTCTTCCATACTATCCAGTAATTGTAGTTGAGTTAGCAAATAGGAGAGTTTTGTGGCCGGTAAACATTGAGTTTTGCTCCACTGTTGGAACACAACTTTTAAACCCTTCAATTTCATCATAAATCCATGATCAGGGCAACCTATCATGGGATTTTGTCTCCACTAGTCATCTACAATCTGTTAGATAGAAGAAATTTGCAGCCAAGCATTTTCAAAACAAAAAGGGCAAGGTCCCTAGAAAATATCATCAAATGAAATGACCAGAGGTTAATGGTCTGATGTAATTCAATCTATGCGCTTGAGTTTTGCAGCTCCAAATTTTTTGAGACAAACATCTGTGAGGAGGAATCTATCCAAAAGGGATAAGTACTGTATCTACAATCTGTTGGATAGAAGAAATTTGCAGCCAAGCATTTTTAAAATTAAAAGGACAAGGTCCCCAGACAATATCACCAAATGAAATGGCCAGAGGGTAATGGTCTGATGTAATTCAATCTATGCACTTGAGTTTTGCAGCTCCAAATTTTTTGAGACAAACATCTGTGAGGAGGAATCTATCCAAAAGGGATAAGTACTGTATTGGGCCAAAACTGGACCAAGTGAAGCAACCATTCTGTAGGGGTATGTCTAACAAATCGTAGTTTCAAATCCATTGGTTGAAAGCAATCATACTTCTTGTAATAGAGTGATCGTGCTATTTTTCCCAAGACCATTGTGTTACATTAAAGTCGCCACCTATAATCCAACGATCTCCTCCCAATCCAGCCAAAGTCATCAAGTTGATGCCAGTAATCCTCACAAAATTCAGAGCCTGACGGACCATATACTGCCGTAAGCCAAAAGGAAAAACTATCAGCTAAAAAGACATGGATGGAGATAGAGAACAAACCCTTTATAACCTCATTGATTGTGAAGTCTGGTTCACTCTAGAGAATAAGAATACCCCTTAATGAATTAATAGCATCAAGTGTTGTCCAACCAATGTGAGAGGAACTCCAAATTGATTTTATCAAATGAGCATCAATGACAGATAACTTTGTTTCTTAAAGAAGCATAATACCCGAATTTTGTTGTTGAATTGTTTTTTTGACCAAAGCCTGTTTTTTCCACGAAGCCAAGCCTCGAACATTCCACGTCATAAATTTCATGGTTCAATAGCTTCATCCTCCAAGATTGCCTTAGTGGCAGATTTATCAAAGTGGATAGAAGATTGTAAGTTCTGTAATTCCCTTTGTAATTTGTTTTGTATCTCTCTGGTGGAGAAGATTTTTTTTTTTGGCTTAGGAGGCAGTGGCAATGGTGGGATGGCCATGATACAAAGACCATGTTCAGTGAGGAAATTTTCTATATCTCGAAGGCCAATGGGGATTGTCGTTGGGGCAGTATGGGGTTTCGACGAGGTTGGGATTTAGCTAGCCAGTGTAGGAGACTCAATGGTAATAGGGGAGAGATTATGGTTAAGTGAGGGTTGGGGTTGATCGGTGTTGACAATAGGTAAGGGAGTGAGATCAGCCGGAAGGGGTGGGAGTATATTGATTGGTTGTTGGAGATCAACGATTGGGTCATCACCAAAAATTGCTAAGTCAAAAGTTTGAGGTTGAAAATCGGATGGCTAGGGTGAGTGGATAGAAACCAAGCTGGAGAGATAAGCCTCTGTATCGAAACCATTGAAGGGTAAATTGGCAATTTTGGTGGACGTTGAATTTTTGGTTCCAGGTTGGAGAGTGGTGGGCCCGTCACTGAAAGATACCATAGATAATGTTGGTTGACAAAGGGCAAGTGATTGAGAGATTGTGGGACCTTCAACAGATTTGGAAAGATGGATGGGTAGTTGTGAAATCTCCACCAAATTAGGGATCTTAGCCGCTAGCTTTAAATTGGGAATATGTTGAGGAAAATCAGCAACCATATCTTCCTCGATTAAAGGCGCTTTGCCTTTCCAAATCTCCAAATCGAGAGATTCCTTCAATTTGACAATCTCATTTATTGTGGAATCCTGAATCAGTGTAATGCTATTAATGCGGTCGTCGGTTGAAGTTTCGATCGTGAGACCTCTGATTTGGAAGAAGATGTGCGAGTTCCAAAGGGAGATTGATCACAGTAGAGATGAATCTGGTGGTGTTGGGTTTGATTTTAATTCTAGCCACACTGAGATTTAACCATCAATTAGAATGGCTTCATAATTGGACAAAACCCCCACATTGATCTCCTATGAAGTGAAAACTTGTTCATTCCACAAGGTTGGTAGGAGGTTAATGATTTTGATTCAGTCTCCATAGGAGGCTATCATCCTATCTTGGAAGAAAGAACTTGTAGATGCGCTATAGAATTTCAAAATGTGAGATCCAATAATCGACCAATTCGGAAGGCTACATAGCTTGGAAGCCTGATGTGAATCATAAACGTGCAACAAAGACTTGTTGTCTTGAAAATGATTAATCAAGCATTGCAAAGAGAGAGATGTCCGTAAGGAGGAGAGAATGCTTGGCCAAGGATCGTGTTGGAACCGTCGTTGGACAACCACCAACTCTTTTAGATCTTGAGGAAAATAGGCTCTGGTGAAGGGTGAATTTGATCTGAAGGAGAGTTCTTTGGTTGGATAACTTCCTTTGAAAAGGTGGGTTTAAGAGGTTTATTTCAGTAAGCCTCACCTGGGTATTCCGAAATAAGGGAGAAAAAAGAAAACTAGCCTTATTTGTTCTCCTTTGATGGGATGAGTAATTTTCTCATTTCTCCCAAATTCCTGAGCTGTGTAAATCTACATAAAATCCATACTTGTTGTTGTGTTTTTCCAGCCAGAGGGTATCATTATCACCTTGCAATTTCTTGAAGAATTTGTATGTAGAGGGCTCTTTACACAGGGTGTCAAAAGAGGATGCTAACCATTCAAGAGACTTCCATCTTAAGGAGATGGATTGGGAAGAGTTTCTTCCTTGTTCAGTTATCTTTGCGTGACTAACTCTAGAGAATTCATCAAAGGCAATCGTAAAAACCTTGTGGTTAATGAGGATAGATCGAGTAGAATGGTTCCATGAATTTTGTTGAGTAGCAAAAGCCATGACCGGAGTGGCAGTTTGTATCCTCAATGGCAGATGGTTGATGAAAACCACAATCCCAGAGCTTCATGAACCCTTATAATGTTAATGGTTGCAAGCTCCTCCACTAATGGTGTTGCTCCTACAATAATGGAATCAACCATCCTTAAAATTCATGCTAAAAAAGCAGAGAAATTCAAGGGAGAAAACTTCAAGAGAAGGCAACATAAGATGATCTTCTACCTCACAACGATGACCATTGCTCACATCTTGAAGGAAAAATGCCCAATTACCCCACAAAAAGCTATCACTCCTGAAACTGAAGCTGCCAAGCAAGCATGGATGCATTCAGACTTCTTATGCTGCAATTATATACTTAGTGGTCTTGAAGATACCTTGTATAATGTCTATTGCAATGCCTATAATACTTCAAGGCAATTGTGGGAGATATTAGACAAGAAGTATAAGCAGAAAGATTCTGGTACTAAGAAATTCCTTGTAAGAAAATTCTTAGATTATAAAATAATTGATGTCAAGTTAGTAGTCAATCAGATAGAAGAATTGGAAATTATCATCAGTGATTTGCAAAGTGAAGGATTGAACATCAGTGAACCATTCCAAGTTGCTACTGTGATTGAGAAGTTATCTTCTTCCTAGAAGGACTTCAAATGCTATCTCAAACACAAGCGAAAGGAACTGTCCATGGAGAATCTTGTTGTTAAACTCCGCATAAAGGAGGATAATAGGAAAGGAGACAAAGCTCTGTTAGAAGTTGAAGTCAATGCTTATGTTGCTGAAGCTTCAAGGTGTGAACCCAAGAAGCAACAATTCAAGAAGAAAAATGTGAATCTTGAACCAAGGAATGATGTCAACAAGCCCATTCGTGGAAACTATTGGGTATGTGGTAAGAGTGGCTATACGGCTGCAACTTGTTAACACAAGAAGGGATAAAGCTCAAACCATCAAACCAATTTTATGGAAAATGACGATCTAGTTGCTGTCATTTCTGAGGTAAATATGGCTTCTAACACCAACGGTTGGTGGATTGACACTGGTGCTACCAGGCACATTTGTAAGGACAAGTCATTGTCCACCTCATATGAGAAGCTAGATGGTAGCAATAAGCTATACATGGGAAATGTTTCAACTGCCTCTGTGGAAGGCAAATGGAAGATCCTGCTGAAATGGACTTCTAAAAAGATACTTACACTCAATGATGTGTGGCATGTGCCAGAGATTCGAAAGAATCTAGTGTCAGGAACTCGACTTAATAAGAATGAGTTAAAACTTGTATTTTAGTCAGATAAATTTATTATGACAAAGGGAGGTATGTATGTGGGAAAAGGCTATTTGAATGATGACATGTTCAAACTGAATGTATTGACACAAATGCCCAAGAATAATAATAATAACAACTCTTCTACTTATATTGTTGAGTTGTGTTATATATGACATTTTAGGCTGGAGCATGTCATGTATCATTCTTTACATAGAATGATATATTTAGGACTATTGTCTAATTTCAACATTGTTAATAGACACAAATGCGAAGTTTGTGTTGAATTAAAGTTTGCTAGAAAGTCATTTTCATTTATGGAAAGAAGTAATGAGGTTCTTGATTTAATCCACAGTGATGTATGCGACATGAAAAGTACCCTTACAAGAGGCGGTAAGAAGATTTTTGTCACATTCATTGATGATTGTTGTAAATATTGTTATGTATACCTATTACATAGTAAAGATTAAGCCTTAGATGTTTTTAAAGCATATAAGGCAGAAGTTGAAAATCAACCTGAGAAGAAAGTAAGGTGTTTAGATAAGATAAAAGTAGTGAATATGAATCATCATCACTTTATGAATTATGTGAAGTTAATGGTATAATCCATCAAACTACAACACCTTATACACCACAACAAAATGGTGTAGCTGAAAAAAAGAACTGAACTTTAAAGGACATGGTTAATTTCATGTTAAATAATTCAGGTTTACCCCATAATTTGTAGTGGGAGGCTTTGCTTACAGCAAATTTTATTCGAAACAAAATTCCACATAAGAAGATTGAAAATGTTGAAAGTGTGGGAGTGTTTGGCAAAGATACAAGTTCCTTTACCAAAAAGGACATGGGACCTAAGACAATTGATTGTGTTTTTATAGGCTATGCAATGCATAGTGCTGCTTATAGAATCATGGTAGTTAAATCAGAAATATCTGATATTACTATCATACTATTATGGAATCTTTGATGCTGAATTCTTTGAGGATATATTTCCTTTGAAAGATGAAAGACACAGAAGTAGTAGGGTTAAAAGGAATTATGAGGCTTGCTCTTCGAAAGGTCAAGATGATCAGAAAATTGAGTCTAAACCTAGAAGAAGTAAATGAGCTAAGAAAGCTACTTCCTTTGGACCTGATTTCATAACTTATATGATTAAAGGTGAGTCTCAAACTTTTCAAGAAGCTGTGTCATCTCCGGATGCACCTTATTGAAAGGAAGTATCAATAGTGAGATAGAATCCATTTTGTAGAACAATACTTGGGTATTGGTTGATTTACCTCCAAGAAATAAACCAATTGAAGTAAATGAATTTTTAAAAGAAAGCTAAAGGCTGATGGCACTATTGATAAATACAAGGCCCGTTTAGTAGCTAAAGGCTTTCGTCAAAAAGAAGGACTAGATTTCTTTAATACCTATTCTCCAATGACGATGATTACATCTAAAAGTATGTTAATTGCAATAGCAGCTTTACAAAATTTGGAAATACACCAAATGGATGTAAAAACTGCATTTTTAAATGGAGATTTAGATGAAGAAATATATATGAAACAACCTGAAGGGTTTGTTGTAAAGAAACTTGAAGATAAAGTTTTTAAACATGTTAAGTCTCTTTATGGGTTGAAACAAACACCCAAACAATGGCATGAAAAGTTTGAACACACTATGTTATTGAATGGATTCAAGATAAATGAGTGTAATAAATGTGTCTATGTTAAAACCATAGATCAACATTGTGTCATTATTTTCTTGTATGTGGATGATATGTTGATAATGGGCACAAATAGAAGTGTCATTGATTCAATTAAAAAGATGTTGAAATCCAACTTTGATATGAAAGACCTTGGTTTTGCTGCTGCTATAGTACAGACACTGTATGTAACAACAATTTCAAAACTCAAGAACAAAAGATAATAAGTAGTCGAGGCACGATTACAAAGAGCTGTCCTGAAGATAATTATTCACTCTGCATGGGTTGCAAGCAGACTACCGCGATTGTCTCAGCAGGATACAACAACTAACTCTAGTAGAATAGCAACCTTGAACTACTCGGATCTAGAAGAACTTTTGGATACTTGCTCTCAACTTGACTCAAGATTAAAGAGAAGAAAGAGAGGAGCGAAGAACTCTTCAATTGGAATGAGATACTCCAAAATGGAATGAGATACACCAAATGAAGAAACAAGTTGCTATTTATAGGTTAGCAACTTAGTAACTCTCCAAAAATAAAATTAATATAAACAATATGAAACATACATCAAAAGTAGCTCAATTGTGTAGTTACTTGTAAAAATTCAAACATAACTCAACAAATTTAACTTTTAAGTTAAGTTTGTAAAAGAGACATCAACACATTTTGATGTGTCAAATCATTTTGGAACTTTTGAAATTCAAATCAAGTAACAACAATATAAATGAAACATCAATTCATTTTTGATGTTTCAAACCAACACTTTCTTTCACAAATTTTACTATAAAATCCAACATTTTCTTCAACTTTTCAAAGAGAGAAAAAAAGAGATGGAAGTTCTTTCTGCAACTCTATAGAGGGAGAGGGAGAGGGAGAGAGAGAGGGGAAGTTTCTATTTTTCAACTTTCTAAAGAGAGAATGAAAAGTTTTGAGTTTCTGAAACTTTTAGAGAGAGAAAGTAAGGAGAGGAAGAGTGATGTTTATGTTTCTACAACTTCCTCAACTTCCTAGAGAGAGGAAAAGTTTATATTTTTGCAACTTTCCACAGAGAGGAAGAACTATTTTGAGTTTTCTACAATTTTTAGAGAGAGAAATGAAAGAGTAAGAAGAATTAGTAGGAGGAAGAAAGGTAGATGGAGTAGAACAAAACAATCACTAGAATTTAAAAAAAAAGGTACAAAATGAAGATAAGAAAGTGGGGAAAATGGGTTGCTAATATTCGATAGCCCAACAAATAATTCCAAGATTCATGCTGGGATGGGAAGAAGACCAGTGAAGAGAAAAGGCGACCAAATAAAAGTCTCTACCTTCTTATTTAGCAACACATCAACCACATAGATATTGATTTATTTTGAATTAGATGCCACATCACCAATCTGTTATCTTTTTAACAGAAAATTAACAGGGAGGACTTAAATGTCAACTTATTGAATAATTATATTAACAAAATATTAGATTCTAATATATTGTGATCAATGTACATAAATTAAATGTCATACATCAGTCTATATATAGTACATCTCACAACTGAATTTTTCCATGTCTTCTAAAGTGATTCCAAAAACCATGTACGAGAGAAGCACATTTTCATTTGATGGCTATGGCTATATAAACCTAATCTTTCTTCTCAATAAACCAAATCATTCTTATCCAATTTTTCAAATCTCAAAGTTCAAGCAATTTATTATTGAAGAGACATCGTTATGATGATGTTAGAGGTCGACATGTGAATGGACTCTCCCTCCAATTATTTTTGCAAATGGCAGATAAAGAGAGAGAGAGTGTGATTTAATGTAATTTACTTCTTTTTACCTATTTTTGTAGTATTTTTTATTTTTTGCAAATGGCAGAGAAAGAGGGTGATTTAATGCAATTTACGGCTTACGTGCTTTTGTATTTTTTTTTTTCGCCAAATGGCAACGAGTTTGATTTAATGTAATTTACTGCTTTTGTAGTTTTCTTTTTCTCTTTTCAAATTTGTAAATACACATCAGTTCATCTACTAATCCTTGGCATATTGAGGAGGGTGAAGAACAAAACGATTGCAACTTTTGTTCGTTAAGGCAGAACGAGAAGCAGATGACAAACAATCTGATGTAATTGTATTATTTTCTTCTTTATTTTTATTATTTTGTTTCCTTTTCCTCTTTTTTTTTTTTTTTTGATAAATTGAAGTTTACTAGGCTAGGATTTAGGAAGGTCTGATTACAGTTTTTCATTTTTTCCTATTTATGTAATTGTATTATATTTAAATATAATTACTAATAGTTATTAAAAATATAATATCATTGTAATTTCCAATATTATGGTAACAATTAATATTTATATTCTAAAAGTTATTTTATTTGATAGGAGATTGAATTCTCTATCTTGCAATTTTATGATAAAAAAACTAAACTCAATACTTCTTAATTTATTATTACTAAAATTTGAAATAAAAAATAATATTTGTTTAAATTAATTTATTAATAAATCTTCTCGATTCAATGAACTTTTGGAAACAAAAATAAATTGACCAATAACTTCTTTCAAAGATTCAAAGAGTTCTAAAATTGAGAATCACTATCTAATTAATGATTATCTTGAATTTGAAAAGTTCATTGCAAAAAAGATTTTTTCAATTATTAGATAATACGAAATTAAAAAAAATGAATATAATAATAATAATAATAATAATAATAATAATAATACTTTTGTTTAAATTAAAGTTTGAAATAAAGTGGGTAATCAAATGATGCAAATCAAAATAAAAAATAATATTTTGGTTTGAATTAAAGTTTGAAACTAGGTGGGTAATCAAATGATGCAAAATTAAAATAAAAAATAATATTGAAGTGTAGTTCTTCATTTCCTATATGTATAAAACCCTACATTAGGGGTCAAACCATGAAGAGGCCAAGGGGCATGTGCCCCCGCTCAACTTGAAACATATATATAATATTGCTTCCAGTAAGTAAAAATTTGTCTTGGTTTGTTGTCTTCTTCTCCTCTACATGGTTTGTGCCCTCTGCCTGGTCATGTGTTTGAATCCCACCAGTCACCATGTGCATTTTTTTTTATTTTGCTAAGCAAAATTCGAATTTCGTGCTGCAGATTTGATATTGGTGAATAAAAATGTGTTTTTCATTTTTTGAAATAAAAAAATATACATTTGGTTTTCAAACTAAATAATTTAAACTTTTTATTGTAAAAAAATTGTTGTTATGCTCTTATTTAAACTTTTTATTACCAATTAGCTTACCTAATAAACAAAATTTTCAATTTTCAAAATAAATAAATAAACGAGATTTTCATTTCTTTAATAAATTTAAAGTCATCGGTGAGATAAAAAGAATGTTAAAAATACTATTTTGACCTCTATATATACTTTGGGACTACTTTCATTTTCCAGAAAAGACACCGCGATAATATGTCTTGAAAATTTATAAAACGAAAGCTAGTGGAGACTAAATTTATTTTGAAAAAGTTAACCATTAATTGACAAAGGAGATTAATTTTAAGATTATTAAAAGTAGTACCATTATATTTGAATATCTGAAAGTATAAAAACTAAAATAGAATAAGTTCCAAAATACAAGGATCAAAATGATATTTTAAACTAAAAAAAATATAAAATGAGATATATATATATATATATATATATATATATATATATATATATATATATATATATATTAACGAGATAGAAATAGTTAAAAATATTTTTAAATTTTAGGCAAATTGTTTTTAGAAAACTAATTTCATATAAAGAAATTTAATTCAATTTTAGAAAAACTTTATTGCCTATTTCAAATTTAATTTTTTGTAGTATATTTATTACAATTATCTATATTAGAAATTCAATTATATTTTCTTTTAAATTTAAAATTATCTATATATAAAGTCATATTTTTAGTCTCTATATTAAACAAATCTATATCATACACAATGATTTATTATAGTTTAGGCCCCATTTGATAACTATTTGCTTTTTTGTTTTTACCTATGAGATTCTTTGTTTTGTTAATCTAAATCTACATTTTTAAAAACCAAGCCAAGTTTTGAAAACTAAAAAAAAGTATTTTTAAAAACTTGTTTTTGTTTTTAGAACTTGACTAAGAATTCAAACATTTCTATAAAAAGATGAAAACCATGATAAAGAACTTGTAGGAAAACAAGCATAGAATTCAAAAACCAAAAACCAAATGGGGTTATCAAACAGAGACTTAGTAATCGATATTACATAATTTAAATACTGCATCAACATATCTAAAATTACATTTATATGAACTTGTGCCTCCCCTAACCTAAAGTCCTAGATTTGCCACTGCCCTACATTCAACTTTGATATGTACATTGCATTTTCAATATTATGAAATACGTGCAACGCATGTAGTATCCAACTAGTCTTGAAAAAGGATAAATCCATCCGGTTGTAGGCCAATGGTAATCAAAAGTATCGTTATTGAGCATGAAATGTCAAAAACATAATGGGATTACAATGTGAAAATTTCTAGTACTAAAGTAGTACATACTTCTCACATTTAGCATTTTTTTGAAATCTTACATTTAGCATTTGATACATCATTAAATGATATATTATTTTATTTCATGTGCCCCACACTATTCTTAAATATTTTTTTTTTCATGGCAAACAATGAATGGAGGTAGTACATGGAAAACTGTAGTACTAGAAATTTTCTCGGATTACGACATATTATTTGACGATGCAATGCAACTCAAACCCATAATTATTTTGTTTTATATATATAGAGGGAGGGAGAGAGAGGTTAAATTACAAGTTCAATCTTTGAGCTTTCAATTTTGTATCTAATAAGTCTTTAAACTTTAAAACGTATCAAATGGGTTATTGAATTTTTAATTTTGTGTTGAAGAGATCCCTAAACTTAAAAAAGTGTCTAATAGCTCCCTAATTTTTTTTTTTTTAAGAAAATCTCAACTTGAAAATTAATTCAACATAATTCAAATAACATAAAATAACATTAAAAAAAAAATCTAATAACTTGAGTTAGTGTCGCAGCAACAGCATTAGCAACTAATATATATTCTTACATAAGCATATGACATCACTTACTAGTTGCAACTATCCTACCTAAAATATATTTATATTGAACTGGGTAAGATGACTAGATTAGTTAAGCTACAAAAAAGAAAAAGAAAAAGAAAAAAGATTGATAATAGAAATCAATATTTTAATGTCACAATTAAATAGTATAAATAGTATATTCAATGACTTTTATAAATATCCATAAAACATAAAAAAAATATCATCTATCAACCTGAATATAAATATAAATAGTAAAAACACAATTTAATTATTAATTTAAATAATTTTTTTAAAAAAATTGATTTGTAGAAATATTTGTCGATATCAATATTTTATCAATTAATTTATTGATATATCCGTAAAATTAATTGGAATCTCGATATCGATGTTGACATTGGTATTGTCATTCTTGATTTCAGGAACCTATACTCACTAAATAACCAGACTTAGTCCAAGATTGAAAATCATACACAACATCTCATCCACAAATGTTTGAAACTGAATTGAAGTTACAAAGTATATATCAAACCAAATCTTAAAAGGACAAACAGAAAGGGGACCAAAGAGGAAATGGATAAAAAAAAAAACAATTTAGTTGGAAGAAATTGACAAAACTGAAAACATCTCAATCAAAAATTCAAAGTGGCAGTGGAAAAAGGATTAATGAAAGTAAAATGTAGGAAAAAACCAAACAATTTCTAAGAAATTTCATATGAAATGTTTGGGAAAGTTTTGCTTCTTCCAATTTCCCCACACAATACGCCCGCGTGAGAAACCATGCGGAAAATCTGTGGGCCAATCTTGTTCTATTATTATATCTTTCTTTTGGTCCATATTTCTTTAACACCTTTTGAATATGTATTTGTTTTTTAATTTTTTTAAAAAGAGACCTTTTGAAAAAGTTGTATTGTTGTTGCCTCATATTTGAATGTCAAAAATTTCCGTTAGGTTTGGTCGGATTCTTACTTGGAACGAGATTTTGAGGTTAGAACTTTCTTTTATGTTTTCTTTAGATCTGACGATGGTGAATAAGTTTTTCCCTGTATCAATTTCGGCTTTTGGCTTTTGAGCGTTTTCAAGTACTGATTTTCCATTGTGTGAACTACACGTAATGTGTTTATTTTGGATAGGTTAGGAATGATATTGGCTCGTATATTATTTTGATCTTTGATCTATTATTTTTAATTAATTTCATTTTTGTTTGTGTACTTACAAATATTAGGTTTTAGTTACTAATGCCATTTTTGATAACCATTTAGTTTTTAGTTTTTCAAAATTAAGCTTATAAACATTACTGTTACCAATCAATTTATTTGTTAAGTTATCAACATCTAAAATGTGTTATTGTATCCTTATTTAGAGCTAGTTCTGTCACTTTCATGCTCTTATTTGTCTATTTAGTAAGGATTCAGCAATTTGGAGCTAATCGAAGCGTTTAAGAAGAATCAAGATTAAAAAATGAGTTATGAGAAGATAAAGTCCAAGCCAAAATTCCTGAAGAGTCAACGTTGAGATGCCCTTAGAGCATCAAAACGCCACTAATGCAACCATTCAAGCCATTGGACCCGAACAGGTAGCATTGAGACATTACTTTGAAGTGTCTCAACGCTATAGATTGGTAGAATCATGCCATGCTCGACACTGCGGATTGCGCTTAACGTCTTCACTTAATGCTGGTAGCGTTGAGACGATATACACAGCTCTCAACGCTTGAAGCACGCATGCCCAACATTGTCCGTTCGTAGCATTTCAATGTTGCTACCAGTGTCTCAACGCTATGGGATCTTTTGTGATTTTTCCATTATTTGTAAGGGCAGCATCTCGACGTTACTCATGACGTTCGATGCTGCCACAAACCATATAAAATCTTCTATTTCTCTAGGGCAAACGTGATTTATCTTTAGGCTTTGGTTTTTAGACACTTTTGGGAGCTTTTCTTTGTACCTTTCATTGGATGTTTTGTAAGATCGAACCATGTGATGTTTTGGCTATCTCGTCAGAATGAGTGGGGCTAGATTTCGTGTTTCTGATTCAAGGGTCGATTTGAGTCCAATTGTAAGATTGTGAGGCTTCGGGCTCAGTTGCAATTTCCTTTATTTATCCAAGTATTCTTTACTTCTTGCCTTTATTTTAAGAGTATGCGATATTGATTGAATTGACGCCTTAGTTCATATTGTTTGCTTAATTTCTATGCATGATTTTATGATCTGTCATTATCATAATTGATTGAATTAAGTCGAAAAAGAGTTGGCTCGTGTGTGTGTATTTATGACTTTTTCATGATTAGTGTTGCTCGAATTCGCAAGTGTACGAATCGTTACAAGTAATACAGTAGTTGAATACCAAAATCGTTCTCTACAGGGAATGAATGCTACAAATACCAAATTCATTAGCCTCGATTTTATCTGAGTATCGATTAATCAAAGAGGGATTGAGATTTTAAACTTGTTTGCAAATAAAGGAAATAAAGCTCTAAAATTAAAATGTAAAACAGAGGATTAAATTTAATTTCTAAAGGATCTAGAACAATGACTTCACCGCTATCTCCTCCTATTCTTCATTCACTAATAGTTGAAACAATTTCTATTTCTAGATTGTTGGCAAGTTGTACCCTATAGACTCGATATTCTCTCTCAAGCAATAACGATATTCTTTGAAAAGTAAATTACCTATATCTCTATGACAATTCCAACAAATCAAATATTAAGCACGTAGAACCTAAAATTGCCACAAAATCTACAAGGATATCTCTATCTCAAGTATAAATTAGGGAAAACAATTCAAGTTTGTCAATAATTCATGTCTCTCAACGTCAAATTGCAACACAAAATCAATGTGAAGTGATAGTATACAAAAGTGTACTATCCCTAGGCTTATATTCTTGCTAGTTTGAGGTGTTAAAATGTACTTTCATCTCCTTAATCGATTCATTTTGTAGGATTTGAGCAAACATGGTGAAATAGAGCTTGTGAGGAAGATATTGGTGTTTTTGGAGCTTAAAGGCATGATTTGGAGGCTTGAAATTGAAACGAGAACAAGTTAAAGCTTCATGACCCAAGAGGATAGCGTTGAGACGCTGTCCATAGTGTCTCAACGCTATCGGTGCAGCTATCCAAACTTGATTTTCTGCAGAAGTAGCGTTGAGACGCTACTTTATAGCTTCTCGAGGCCAGAAACGCGCGCGTCAGAATATTTTCGTCCGTAGCGTTGAGACGCTGCGTACAACGTCTCAACGCTACCCTGATTTTTTGTCTTTATTATGCAAATTAGGTCACAGCGTCTAGACGCTGTCCCAAGGATTATAAATATAACATTTTTTGCTGCGGTTTTGGGGAGACTATTTGGAGAGGGACCAACCTAAAGTCGAATTCTGCCTCATATTTGGGACCAAGGAAGTACTCTTGAGAGCCGAGGAAGACATTCAAGGCTCGAGATCGCGACGTTTAACGACGGGAACGAGTTTGGCACTCGTCAGAGGGTTCTTTCTCTTTTTCCTATTTAATTTTAATTTTGGTTTTTTGACTTTCGTATGAGTTTAGCATTGTAATTGTGGAACTCACGTGTTTTAACTTGATTGTGATAGATAGTTTTATTTCGAGATTTATAAATTTTAATTCTTGTTTATGCATGCTCGTTGTTTGATTAATTCTTTGGCCAAGAGTTAATTATGTATGATTTGAATTATAGCTTGGGAGAGTAAAATTTGAATCTAGACTAGCATGCATAATTATTAGTAATCGTGAGCATAGGAATGAATTGTTTGCTAATAGAAGTTGTTAAAGAAATCTTGCAATGCCATGTTAATTATGAATTTTAGACTGGAAAGTTAATTTAATAATTAAGCATGAATTTTAGTTGGGCTTGAGAAAGCCAATTGAATGTATATGCAATTTCTTGGCTTATAAGAATTGAACATTCGACTAATCTCGTAATTGGGTTAACTTGGATTTATTTGGTAAAAAATAATGTTTAGAAAAGGGTTCCCTCTAAGTGTCTCAAACACTGTAAATACATAGATTAGTTTATTTTTATCTATCTCTTAAATTTGGGTTCTCTAGATAAAATTCGGGCTGAGTAACTATGGTATTTAATTAAATCTAAAAAATTCAATCCCTGAGATCGACCCTAGCCGCTATTATTGCAAATTGTAGAGGTCCAGTAATGAATTTTATTTGATAGAGCCTTCGACAAACTCTTTATCATGAAGATTGGCCAAATCTAAACATGCATTAAGATTATAAGAGTTTTCACAATCACAAATGAAATAGAAACATCAACTATTAACTAAGAAAGAGTACGATTCAAAAAACGACTACATCAAAGCTCTAGAAAAAGTAAATTAGTTCATAACTAAAATATCAACAAAAGTCCTAACTAAAACTATTGAAGTCATTACAACTAATAAAATATAAGGAAAAAGGGAAAAGAAACAAATCCCGGCGATTCCACGAGTTTCCAATCGTCGTTCTCGCTCCGTTCGATTATCCTCCAAAATAGTGTCCAGCCGTCTTCTACTCGTTCTCCCTCTCCAAATCCCCTCAAATTTGATAAAGAGATGTATTTATAGGCCAAAAAATCCTAGGCGCGCGTTCCAAATTCACGCTTCAAAGTTCGTAGCGCCTAGGCGCCGATTCTGCCTTCACTAACAGTCTGTGGCGTGGTGCGGCCTACGCGCTGTATTTTTTTTTTTTTTTTTTTGTGAGTCTTCAACTTGAAAATCTTCGAACTTTGGACTTCAAAGTGAAATATTTGATTCACCTATAAAAACAAAAGAAATGCATGAATTAAAACCCAAAACCTATAGAAAAACTAACTAAAACCAACCTAAACAAGATATAAAAAATAAATATAAAATGAACTTATCAAATACCTCCAACTTAGCTTTTTTCTCACCCTCAAGCAAAGAATCAATTAACAAGAAAACTAAACTCAACAGCCCAAATGTCATGCAAAGTGGATAATCTCAAGCATCATAATACAGTTTATCAACCTTCAAAATAAAAGAACATAAGATGCAAGCAATGTCAATCATAAACAACTTGGGTCTAGCTCGAAGGTGTTCGAATGAGTTCGAAACTACAAACAGAACACTTCCGAAGGTTAGAGATCATTCTAAAAATGCTTAATTTGAGTTTGAAAGGATTTAAAAGGCACTGGAACTTACCGATCAGTACCCAACGACCTCGAATGCGTGTTGGTAACTGTTCGCCAGAGTTCAAAATTGCAGCTTCAAGCCTCACAGCCTATGGGTAATCCAAAATGAGGTAGATTGAGGTATGGGTCACGAACCGAAGCGATTCCAAATCCTTATTTCAAGCGGGCAAGTGTAGAAACTCCTAAATTTTTGACTGGGTCTTTGTCGAAATCGAAACACATAAAGACTTGGAGTCCATTCGTTGTGGGTGCGACATCATCCCAACTTCAGTCGTGAACTTGAGCGAGGTTGTGTCGATCATGGAGGAGAACACCGGTGAGAGGAATGCAGTTGCTGAGTAGGTCGTTCACAGCATCGTCACATGTTGGGTTCGTCGGAGAAGAACCGTGAATCGTCGAACGCTCTGAAGAGGACACGTTGAATGCTCAAAAGAGCTCGTGCATTCACCGCTCGCTTGTGGGCCTTGTGCTGCCGCCATCTGAGGTTATGGGTTGCTGCGCTTTGTCGCTGGAAGGGCTACCGGGGAATGAACGAAAAAGAAGAAGAAAACGTAATGGCAAAGGGGGGTGGCTTGTGCGGCTGAACATATACGTGCGATGGGGAGAGGAAGGGAGAAAAGATGGTGATTTAAGGTTTCCTCTTTAATTTTCTTTCCTTGTAAATCAAAAAAAGAAAATGCCCAATAATATTTCCAACTCAAGACATTTGATCTTGCTTGTATCAACTCACTCAAAACATTGATCTCACAAACTAAAGGGTAAAACATAGGTGCTGGCTGGGCTGCACCTATCTTTTGCAGCCCAGCCACATGGCACCTTTTTATTGGGCATTATGTGTATAATTTTTTTTTAAAAAAAAAACTGAATAGTTTTCACTCCGTTTGCTGCACGTTTTTTTATCTTTTTTTTTTTTTTTTTTATAGTTCGAAACGTATCATTCACGAAATCTAGCCTCTTCTTACCGGTTTCTTCATCTCCCTTTTGGCTTCTTCCTAATCGCTCTTCCCATCGGCTTCTTCCTCTCCCTTTTGTCTTCTGTCTAATCTCATTGGCTCTTTTCACCGGCATTTTTCGACGTCCCTCGTCCCTGTCTCTTACTCGCACATTTTCCATCAGCATTTCACCGATCGCCGTCCTCTGCCCGCCTCAGCCTATCGCCGGTTGTTGTTTCGCCTTAGCTCATTGTTGTCCTCTGTCCACTTCAGCCTATTGCCTCGTGAGTTTAGTTCAGGTTCGAGTTTTCTTCTCTGTTTTCATGATTTTGTTTTGAAATAGGAGAAGAGAAAAGTGGGTTTTTGTATTTGACATTTTAATCACTAGATTTTGAACACAAAGCATGCACCTTGTTCAAGTACTCCACATATTGATAATATATTCATAAAAACCTGCATAAATAATTTGGATATTCATATTGCACAATCTCAATCAACAGAAAGCTAGAGCAAAGTAAATTTTAGTCATAATGCATTATGATCCCAAAGACCTTTCTGTAACAAATTAAAAAGAAGCATACATAGTTGAATTTTTTCTTTATGTAATAAGCTATTTAAGAACAAATTGTGGGGTTTTTACTGATTTGCAATGATTCTATGTTGTGATTGTTGTGATTTAAATATCATTTCTTGAAGTCATGGAGAATCTAGGAGAAGTCATGGAGAATCTAGGAGATTCAAACTTCCCTACTATCAATTTGGAAGAAGATACTCACCCCACAATTAGTACTCAATCTGATGAAGTTCATTTGAAAGATAATATAGAGCCTACAATTAGTACTCAATTTGATGAAGTTGAAGATAATATAGAGAGTACTATCAATACTCAATTAGAAATTGTTGAGCCGATACTTGGGATGGAGTTTAGTTCTATTGACGATGCATATCAATTCTATGTCAATTATGGAGGAAAAATTGGTTTTAATGTAAGGAAAAAATATCACAAAAAGAGAAAAAATGGAGATATTTCAAGAATAGTTTTTTGTTGCTCAAAAGAAGGGTTTCGTCAAGTAGACAAGCAAAAAGAAAGTGTTTCATATGCTCGGCCAATTTCAAGAACGGGATGTAAAGCTAATATAACTTGCTTGCGTGGAAAGAATGGTAAATACAAAGTAGTGTCTTTTAATGGAAACCACAATCACGACCTTGTTAGAACACCAATGAAGCATATTTTAAAAGTCAATAGGAGCATTTCCAGTGCCCAAAAGGCTCTAGATTATGATGTAGACAGATCGGGAATTTCAATTAAAGCAACCATGGAACTAATGAGTAGGGGAAGTTGGTGGTAGAGAACATTTGGGATTCTTGGATAAGGATTACAAAAATTATATACATAAAGAGCGAAAATCAAGAATCGAGAAGGGAGAAGCTAGAGTTTTGTTGCAATATTTTCAGAAAAGGCAAATGGGGAGTTCTTCCTTTTTTTATGCATTGCAACTTGATGAAGATGACATGATCACTAACATTTTTTGGACAGATGCACTTTCTATTTGTGATTATAGGATTTTTGGAGATGTTATTTGTATTGGCTTTTTGGCCCTTAATCTCAAATTAATTAATTTTAATTAATTAATTAATTAATATTTTGATGATAACAAACCTGCTATTAATTGCTAACAATTTTAGTGTTTTGAAGTGTCCATGGTGTAGATCTCGGAACAACGATTCCAACGCCTCTTGAATCACTCAAATCGAAGTTAAAACGAAGAAGCTATGGGCAAAACAAATTTGAATGGAAAATTCCCGACGTGATGACGTGGCAGCCAAGTCAGCAATGTTGACCATTTAGAGAGTGACACGTGGAGCTATGGGGAAGTGACACTTGGTGGGATTTTTGTTTGTTTAAAAAGAAAAAGGAAAATTTATATTATTATATATTATTTATTATGTGTCTAACGGTTTTTAAATTTAAAAAAAAAAAAATTGCTGACAGCATTTAATGCTGCTGCCAGCAGCTGATTCTTTAAAAAAAAAATTATATATATATATATATATATATATATATATATATATATATATATATATATATATATATATATATATATATATATATTACCGTTACTTATTATTATTATTATTATTATTATTATTATATATAGAGAGAACATGTGACCGTTGGTCACTTAAAAAAAATTATATATATATATTATTTATATTTATATTTATATTATATTATATTTATTATTTACTTTTTACTTTTTATTTTCTTTTAATCTCCACCATTCATTTTACTTTTACCACAATCCAATGGCCCAAATTAAATTTTGGTTTTTACCTCATTTCCCTCTCTTTTTATACCATATTCTTCTCCAAAAATTACACAACAAGTTATTACCATTTTCAATCTTCCAAACATCTCAAAAAGTCTCCATTGTTGCTCTCTCCAAGCTCTAAATTTTTTCTTTTCATCTTATTCTTGAGAGAGAATTATTGTGTTATGAGGATTGATTTGTGAGAGTTAAATTTGCAAATTTACTCTATCAAGAGAGTTCTTAAGTGTGTTCTTTATTTTCTTCAAACTTTGTAACGGTTTGATCCAAACCGTGGAAAGGATTGAGTTTGCTCTTGAACTCGTAAAAAGAGCGTTGTAGCTGTTGGGCTCTAATCCGTGGAAAGAGTCGATAAAGTTTTTATTCAAATTCCCAAGAGGCGCTTGGGGAGTGGAGTAGGTCGAGTTTGACCAAACCACTATAAAATTACGGTGTCATCCTCTCTAACTCTTTCTCATTTACTTTTGTAAATTAATTGTAGTAATTTATTGCATGCTTTAATTTGTTCTTAATTGTTTATTGTATTAGATTGAATTAATTTTTCATAATTTATACATTGTACTAATTATCCTTTTTATTTGTTTATAAAAAGTTTGATAATTAGATTATTTGTGCATACTTAGGAAAATTTTTATTAAACCCTATTCACCCCCCCTCTAGGGTTGCCATACCGATCCAACAATTGGTATCAGAGCGAGGTTGCTCTTTTAGAATTTTTTTTATAAACTTTATTGTTTGAGCTTTATGGCAAACCTAGTAGTAAATGGTGTTATTGAAGGACAATCCACCTCTAGGCCTCCTTACTTTGATGGGTCAAATTATGCTTATTGGAAGGCTAGAATGAAAATTTATTTGCAATCCGTTGACTATTATTTATGGTTAAATGTGGTTAAAGGTCCTTATATTCCAATGAAAAATGTTAATGAAAATGATGTGCCTAAATTAGAAGAGGAATATGATGACAATGATATGAAAAAGTGTGCTTTTAATGCTAGAGCTATAAATTGTTCATATTGTGCTTTAAGCAAAGATGAGTTCAATAGAATATCTATGTGCTCTTCCGCTAAAGAAATATGGAATACTCTTGAAGTGACTCATGAAGGAACTAATCAAGTTAAAGAATCAAAAATTAGCATGCTAGTTCATAATTATGAATTATTTAAGATGGATGCTAATGAATCTATTACCGAGATGTTTACTAGATTTACTAACATTATAAATGCTTTGAACGGTCTTGGTAAAATATATACTACCTCCGAAAATGTTAGGAAAATTCTTAGGTCTCTACCTAAGAATTGAGAAGCAAAGGTGACGGCGATTCAAGAAGCAAAAGATCTCACCAAACTTCCTTTGGAGGAACTTATTGGCTCTCTCATGACACATGAGATTACCATGAAGGAGCACATGGAGGATGAGTCCAAAAAGAAGAAGAGTATTGCATTAAAGACCATATCCTTGGAAGTTGAATCCGAAGATGAAGATGTTCTTGATGAAGACGATATTGCATATTTTTCACGTATGTATAAGAACTTCATCAAGAGGAAGAAACAATTCAAGAAGCATATTTCCAACCAAAAAGAGTCAAAAGGTGAAAGGAGCAAAAAGGATGAGGTAATATGATATGAATGCAAGAAACCGGGTCACATAAGAACGGATTGCCCTCTCCTTAAGTCATCTAAGAAGTCCAAGAAGAAAGCAATGAAAGCTACTTGGGATGATAGTGATGAAAGTGGAAGTGATGAAGAAGAGGTAGCAAACTTTTGCTTCATGGCTCATAGTGACAAGGGTGATGAACAAGATGATGAGGTAACTCTAGAACCCCTTTCATATGATGAATTGTTTGAAGCTTTTGAAAATATGCAAAAAGACTTAGAAAAGCTTGGTTCCAAATATGTTGTGCTTAGAAAGAAATACAATGCTTTAACTAGTGAAAATAAGTCTTTACTTGATGAAATTTCTTGCTTAAAAGACAATGAGCATGATGTTGTGCAAATTGATGAAGTGAATGCCTCTTGTGATAAGCATGTTTTTTATTGTGATAAGAAAAATGCCTTGCTTGATAAAGTTAGATTTCTTGAGCATGATAGTTGTGAAAAAGATAACTTGATTAATTTGCTTAAGGAAAAGGAATTAAATGCTTTGCAAGAACTTGGTAAGGCTAAAGAGTCTATTAAAAAGTTGACAATAGGTGCTCAAAGGTTGGACAAAATAATTGAAGTAGGCAAGCCTTATGGTGATAAAAGAGGATTAGGCTACATTGATGAATGTTCTACTCCCTCAAGTTCTAAAACTATTTTTGTTAAAGCATCTCCTATTGTGCCTAAGCTTAATATGCCTAAGGTTGTGTCTAAGCATGATAAATCTAGCTTTGTGCCTATATGTCATCATTGTGGTGTTGAAGGTCATATTAGACCTAAGTGCTTTAAATTGAAATATGCTTTTACTACTTCTTCAAGAAGAAATTTTTCTCAAAGAGCAAAGTTTCACAATGCTCCAAGAAAGAATTTCTCCAAGAAAAGTAGAGTGCATAAATTTGTTGTAAGAGATAAATCCTTGCATAATGTTGTTTGTTTCTCATGTGGCAAGTATGGACATAAAGTGTATTCATGTTTCTTGTCTAAATTCAATGCTTTAAATATGGATGCAAAAATGAAATGGGTTCCCAAGTTTGTAAATGCTAACCTTTTAGGACCCAAACAAGTATGGGTACCAAAAAATCAATCTTGAACACTTTTGTTTATAGGTTTGTTTGAAAGTATCCAAGAAAAACAAATGGTACTTGGATAGTGGTTGCTCAAGGCACATGACGGGAGACCAATCCAAGTTTGTCAATCTTTCTAAAAAGGATGGAGGTTTAGTAACCTTTGGTGACAACAAGAAAGGTAAAATTATTGGTAAGGGTAGTATAGGTAATGGTTCTTCTACCTTGATTGAAAATGTGCTTTTAGTTGATGGTTTAAAGCATGACTTACTAAGTATTAGTCAATTATGTGATAAAGGCTTTCGAGTTGTGTTTGATAAAAAGAATTGCATCATTGAAAATGCTAGTGATAGAAAAGTCTTGTTTGTTGGCAATAGGGATGAAAATGTGTACACTATTGATTTAAATGATTGCCCTATTAGTGATAAATGTCTTTCGGCCTTGCATGATGATTCTTGGTTATGGCATAGAAGACTAGGACATGCTAGCATGCACTTAATTTCAAATATTTCCAAGAATTCTTTGGTTAGAGGTCTTCCAAAATTTAAATTTGAAAAGGATAAAGTTTGTGATGCTTGTCAAATGAGTAAGCAAACCAAGTCCTCTTTCAAATCTAAAAATGTGATCTCTACAACTAGACCCCTTCAACTATTACATATGGACTTATTTGGCCCTTCTAGAATTGCTAGTTTTGGAGGAAATTATTATGCCTTTGTGATTGTTGATGATTTTTCAAGATTTACTTGGGTTTTGATGATAAAACATAAGGATGATGCTTTGAAAAGTTTTGCTAGTTTTGCAAAAAGAGTTCAAATTGAAAAAGGATTTTTGATTTCTAAAATTAGGAGTGATCATGGAGGAGAATTTGATAGTATTGCTTTTGAAATTTTTTGTGAAGAAAATGATTTTTCTCATAACTTCTCCGCTCCAAGAACTCCTCAACAAAACGGTGTGATTGAAAGGAAAAATCGTACTTTGCAAGAATTTGCTAGGTCAATGTTGCATGAGTATGATTTACCTAAATACTTTTGGGCCGAAGCCGTTAACACCGCTTGTTATGTTTTAAATAGAGTTTTAATTAGGCATTCTTTAGATAAAACTCCTTATGAGCTTTGGCATAACAAAATTCCAAATATTGGGTATTTCAAAGTGTTTGGTTGCAAATGTTTTATTTTGAACAACAAAGAAAAGCTTGGAAAGTTTGATTCTAAGACGGATGTTGGTATTTTTCTAGGTTATTCCTCTACTAGTAAAGCTTATAGAGTTTTCAATAAGAGAACTTTAATTATCGAGGAATCTATGCATGTTGTATTTGATGAATCTTGCAATAATGTTTCTAATGAGTCTATTTGTAGTCATGATTTAGAAAGAAAATTTGGAGATTTACTTGTTAGTGACAAAGACAAGGAAATTGATTCAAGTAAGCAAGAATTGAGCTTCAATGAAAAGAAGGAAGACGGTTCTTCATCTATGCCTAAAGAGTGGAGGTATGCTCCATCCCATCCCAAGGATTTGATTCTTGGTGATCCCAAACAAGGTGTGAAAACTCGTTCTTCTCTTAATTTGTTTAATAATCTTGCTTTTGTTTCTCAAGTTGAACCTAAAAGTTTTAAGGATGCCGAAAATGATGAGTTTTGGATTTTAGCCATACAAGAAGAATTAAATCAATTTGAAAGAAACAAAGTTTGGGAATTAGTCCCTAGGCCTTCTAATGCTTCTATTATTGGAACTAAATGGGTCTTTAGAAATAAAATGGATGGAAATGGAAATATCATTAGAAATAAAGCTAGACTTGTAGCTCAAGGTTATTGTCAAGAGGAAGGTATAGATTATGAAGAGACTTTTGCACCCGTTGCTAGATTAGAAGCTATTAGAATGTTACTTGCTTTTGCTTCTTATAAGAATTTCATCTTGTATCAAATGGATGTGAAAAGTGCTTTTTTAAATGGCTATATTATGGAGGAAGTTTATGTAGGACAACCTCCGGGCTTTGAAAGTTTTGATTTGCCTAATCATGTCTATAAGTTGAAAACGGCTTTTTATGGCTTAAAACAAGCTCCAAGAGCTTGGTATGATAGACTTAGTAATTTTCTACTTGAGAATGACTTTAAAACGGGTAAACTTGATACTACTCTCTTTATTAAGACTAAGGAAAATGATATGCTTTTAGTTCAAATATATGTGGATGACATTATCTTTGGTTCTACTAATCCTTCTTTGTGTGAAGAATTTTCTAAGTGTATGCATAGTGAGTTTGAGATGAGTATGATGGGAGAACTTAGCTTCTTCCTTGGATTTCAAATCAAACAACTCAAGGATGGTATCTTCATAAGTCAAGAGAAATACACAAAGGACTTGCTCAAAAAATTCAAGCTCAATGAAGGTAAAATTGCAAAAACTCCTATGAGCACATCCACTAAGCTTGACAAGGATGAAAAAGGTAAATGTGTGGACATAAAAGCTTATCGAGGTATGATCGGATCTCTACTTTATTTAACTGCTAGTAGACCCGATATCATGTTTAGTGTATGTCTTTGTGCTAGATTTCAATCTTGTCCTAAGGAATCCCATTTGCATGCCGTTAAGAGAATCTTTAAATATTTGCTTGGGACTATTGATTTAGGTTTGTGGTATCCTAGAAATGTACAGTTTAATTTGGTAGGATATTCTGATGCGGATTTTGCCGGAAGTTTACTTGACCGTAAGAGTACTAGTGGGACTTGCCAATTTCTTGGTAGCTCCTTAGTATCTTGGTTTAGTAAAAAGCAAAATTCGGTTGCCTTATCCACTACCGAAGCGGAATATATTGCGGTTGCTAGTTGTTGTGCTCAAATTCTTTGGATGAAACAAACTCTTTGTGATTTTGGATTAAAGTTTGATAATGTGCCTATATTTTGTGATAATACTAGTGCCATTAATTTGACTAAAAATCCTATTCATCATTCTAGGACTAAACATATTGATATTAAAATCACTTTATTAGAGAGCATGTGCAAAATGGTAATATTATTCTTGATTTTGTGACCTCTAATAATCAATTAGCGGATATTTTCACCAAGCCTTTGAATGAAGAAAACTTTTGCAAAAATAGGCTTGAGCTTGGTATTATTCGTTGTGAATTGTGATGCCTCTTGAATTTACAATTTTACTTTTTATCTTTTTAAAACATATTGATAGGGGGAGTTATGCAAAGTATGTATCCATGTTCTTAGGGGGAGCTTTCATATAATTCTTAATATTTCTCAATTGTGTATTTTTGATGATTCCAAAGGGGGAGAAGTTTAAGAAAAATATGTTCTAAATTTTGTATCATGTTTTAGTGTTGCATTAATTTAGGGGGTGAATTAATTTAATTTTTTTTTGAGTGAATTTTCAAGTATGAGCTTTATGATGATATATTGGACTTTATATTCAAATTATTACTTGGACACATGTACTACCTTGGTTTTTATGAACTTCAAGTTATTTTTCTTTTGTAGTTTGTCATCATCAAAAAGGGGGAGATTGTTGGCTTTTTGGCCCTTAATCTCAAATTAATTAATTTTAATTAATTAATTAATTAATATTTTGATGATAACAAACCTGCTATTAATTGCTAACAATTTTAGTGTTTTGAAGTGTCCATGGTGTAGATCTCGGAACAACGATTCCAACGCCTCTTGAATCACTCAAATCGGAGTTAAAACGAAGAAGTTATGGGCAAAACAAATTTGAATGGAAAATTCCCAACGTGATGACGTGGCAGCCAAGTCAGCAATGTGGACCATTTAGAGAGTGACACGTGGAGCTATGGGGAAGTGACACTTGGTGGGATTTTTGTTTGTTTGAAAAGAAAAAGGAAAATTTATATTATTATATATTATTTATTATGTGTCTAACGGTTTTTAAATTTAAAAAAAAAAAAAAAAAATTGCTGACAGCATTTAATGCTGCTGCCAGCAGCTGATTCTTTAAAAAAAAAATTATATATATATATATATATATATATATATATATATATATTACCATTACTTATTATTATTATTATTATTATTATTATTATTATTATTATTATATATATAGAGAGAACATGTGACCGTTGGTCACTTAAAAAAAAAAAAAAATATATATATATATATATATATATATATATATATATTTATTATTTATATTTATATTTATATTATATTATATATTATATTTATTATTTACTTTTTATTTATTATTTTCTTTTAATCTCCACCATTCATTTTACTTTTACCACAATCCAATGGCCCAAATTAAATTTTGGTTTTTACCTCATTTCCCTCTCTTTTTATACCATCTTCTTCTCCAAAAATTACACAACAAGTTATTACCATTTTCAATCTTCCAAACATCTCAAAAAGCCTCCATTGTTGCTCTCTCCAAGCTCTAAATTTTTTCTTTTCATCTTATTCTTGAGAGAGAATTATTGTGTTGTGAGGATTGATTTGTGAGAGTTAAATTTGCAAATTTACTCTATCAAGAGAGTTCTTAAATGTGTTCTTTATTTTCTTCAAACTTTGTAACGGTTTGATCCTAACCCGTGGAAAGGATTGAGTTTGCTCTTGAACTCGTAAAAAGAGCGTTGTAGCGGTTGGGCTCTAATCCGTGGAAAGAGTCGATAAAGTTTTTATTCAAATTCCCAAGAGGCGCTTGGGGAGTGGAGTAGGTCGAGTTTGACCGAACCACTATAAAATTACGGTGTCATCCTCTCTAACTCTTTCTCATTTACTTTTGTAAATTAATTGTAGTAATTTATTGCATGCTTTAATTTGTTCTTAATTGTTTATTGTATTAGATTGAATTAATTTTTCATAATTTATACATTGTACTAATTATCCTTTTTATTTGTTTATAAAAAGTTTGATAATTAGATTATTTGTGCATACTTAGGAAAAATTTTATTAAACCCTATTCACCCCCCCTCTAGGGTTGCCATACCGATCCAACAATTTGTTTCGACACTACTTATCGTACAAATGAACTTGGTCGACCATTTGCCCTATTCATTGGAGTGAATCATCATAAACAATCAGTGGTGTTTGGTGCAGCTTTACTTTATGACGAATTTATAGAATCTTTTAAATGGTTGTTTGAAACATTTCTTGGTGCAATGTCGGAAAAAAAACCAAAGACAATTCTTACAGATCAATCTGCAGCAATGGCTAAAGCAATAAGCGATGTCTTTCCTGAAAGTCAACATCAACTGTGTGTTTGGCATATTTTTCAAAATGCTGCTAAAAATTTAAGTCATGTGTTTCATAGATCAAACCAATTCGTTCATGACTTTAGTCATTGTGTGTATGATTATGAAGATGAAGATGATTGGCTGCTAGTATGGCAACAAATGTTGGACATTTATAATCTTAAAGATAATAAGTGGTTGACAGATTTGTTTGAATTGCGAGAAAAATGGGCTATGGTATATGGGCGACATACTTTTACAGCTGATATGAAAAGCACACAGCGGAGTGAAAGTATGAATAGTTTATTGAAAAAATATTTAAAGCCAAGTCATGACGTTTTGCGTTTCCTTGAACATTATGAAAGAGTTTTAGCAGATCGAAGATATGAGGAATTGATTGCAGATTTCAAGACGAATCAAACAACACCAGTCTTGCTAACAAATACAGAGATGTTACAACATGCAGCAGAAATATATACACTAGAGATGTTTAAATTGTTTAAAAAAGAGTATGTAGATATTCTTAAGTGTAACCTCTATAAGATTGGTAAGTTGGATGCTACATCAGAGTATAAAGTATCATTTTTTGGAAGATCACATCATTGGTTGGTTAAATACGAGGCTTCAACACAAACAGTCACTTGTAGTTGCATGAAATTCACTTTCATGGGTATTTTATGTACCCACGCGCTTAAGGTGCTTGATAAGAAGAATGTGAATAGAATTCCTACTTCATATATTTTAAAAAGATGGACAAAAGAAGCTAGAGCTTCAAGTGGATCTGAGAATCAAATACATGAGGTAAGTGGAAATTTTAAAGAGTCAATTGGAAAGCGTTATAACCACTTATGTCGAAATGTTTGTCAAATTACTTCACTAGCAGCAGAACATGAAAAGTTGTTTGAGCATGCATCACAAAATTTTATTCAATTGCTCAAAGATTTGGAGAAGATGAAGAAAAATATTTTGGTGGAAAATAATAATGCAAGCAATGTAGAAGATTCAAGTTTGATTGGAGATAATTTAGTAGCAGCACGTGGAGTTAAGAGAAAGCCTACAGTTGGCCGTCCTCGTACTCGATTGAAAGATCCACTTGAAAAGAGGAGATACAAACAAAATTTGAAGTCAAACAAAGCTTCTTTCTCATCAAATCACATCAAATCCCTCACACAGGTACCACCACATCAAACTATATCTATATTTATCAATTCAAAAGTAAATATATTTAGTTATTCTAATGATTATTTTTTCAATTAGGAAAATATTATGGAAAAAGATACACAAACAACATCTATGTTGCCGATTGTAAACCAACATACAGTATCTATGTATAAGCAAAACAATATGTCATTCACTCAATTACTTGAGGTAAACTTTCTATTCAAAATATTTTAGCTACATTTATAGAGATTATTTATTAATGATTTATTTATATATTCTTTTGCAGGAAACATTAGCATTTGGTAAAAAAAATCCAACCAATTGAAGATTGATAACTTAGAACATTATTTGTTTTGTTTAAGTTTATGTTGAAATATTTTAAGTGAGATAATTAGATGTAATTATTCTTTAAGTATACGAAACATTTTGTTAAATGTTATACAAAGCTATAACTATTGTTGAATGTTTATTTATAATTTAGTTGTGATTTTTTTGTTACATTGTTATTTCAAGCCTTCAATTTTTAATTGACTAGTTATGAAAGGTCTTGTAATTTAGGGTGTGTGGATTCAAACCTCTAATTTTTGTAGAGTGGATTGACCTATTGACGTTAAATTTTGAATAATTGTTGTTAGATTTAGTTTTTGACAATAATAGTAAAATAATTATTGATTAATTAGATGCAATTAGGTGTATATTGATAGCATTCATGAAAAAATAATTGTAAAGTTAATTGAAAAATAATTATTGATTCATCTAAAAATCTAAAAAGATAAAAGAGTAAAAAACCAAAAAAGCAGAAAAAAAGAAGAAAAAATGTAAAAAAATCAAGAAAAGGAAAAAAATCGTGCAGCCCAAAACGGATGAAAAAAAAAAAAGAAAGGAAAAAATGTAAAAAAAGAAAAAAGAAAAAAAGTGAATCCCAAACAGCAGAAAAAAAAAAGGAGATGTTAAAAAAAGGAAGTAGCTAAACGGCGTGAAAACTATTCAGTTTTTTGTTTAAAAAAAAAATTATATACATAATGTTCAATAAAAAGGTGTCATGTGGCTGGGCTGCAAAAGATAGGTGTAGCCCAGCTAGCACCTAAGTTTTACCCCAAACTAAAAGCATAAAAAATGAACACAAACAATCAACTCAAACAACTTAAGGTAAAAACAAACACTTGATAAAATAATTAATATCGTATTACAACCTAAAAAGTAATAAGATAGAACCATAAAAATAAAAAGGTTAAAATACCATTTTGGTCCCTGTACTTTGGACTTTATTTCATTTGGTATCTATACTTTCAAATGTCCAATTTTAGTCTCTATACTTTCAATAAAGCTTAAAATTGGTCCATACCATTAGTTTATTGCTAATTTTTCTTAAAAAAAATTAGTCCCTATTAGCTTTCCCTCTATAAATTTTGGAAGTATGTTCACATCATGTCTTTTCTTGTATTCAAATTATTATGATTATTTAACCAATTTTGATAAAAATCAACTTCAAACTTATCATAGGGACCAATTTTAAACTTTATTGAAAGTATAGGGACTAAAATTGGATATTTGAAAGTACAGAGACCAAAATGGAATAAAGCTCAAAGTACAGGGACAAAAATGGTATTTTAACCAAATAAAAAAAATAAATAAAACAAAGAATAAAGTACAAGTTTTAGAGAAAATCTCATTACAACTTTACAAGAAAACTTGAACCCTCCTTGTACATATATATAACCTACTAATAAGCATGAATTATTAGTCTAGGATCATAGATCAAAGCATTATTACAACTTACAAACTAAACTTGAACCCAAAAAAAAACCTTTTGAAGAAAAGAAAATAATATACATTAAACTTACCAAAACTTAGGAACATAACAACATTTACTAGCTTACAAAAATTTAGATAACAAAACAACAAAACTTATCATGAACCCAACAACTAAACACATAAAAAATGAACACAAACAATACTTACTAAACTTACCAAAATATAGGAACATAAAAAATGAAGACAAACTATTAAACTTACCAAAACTTGGGAACATAACAATACACTTACCAAAACCTACAAACATTAAAAAAAAAAAAAGAAAAAAAACAAACCTTATCATGAACCCAACATTTAAAGTTATAAAAAATGAACACAAACCATTAAACTTACCAAAACTTAGGAACATAATAACACTTACTAACTTACTAAAACTTAAGAACATAACAATAAAACTTATCTTGAACCCAACAATTAAACTCATGAAAAATGAACACATACCAATAAACTTAAAAGTTTTCTACCAAAACTCGAATGAAAATAACTCAGTCCCTTGAATTCAAACTGATCTGAGAAGGTACAATTTAACAAGATTGCACAAAAAAGCTTGAAAGGAAATTCTCTTGATTTGCTCAACAGTGATTTACATGATCATTTTATTGAAGGATTTACTAAGGAAAGATTGCGCCTTTAAGAAGTAGCTGAATTACTTCCGTCAAGGAGATGTTGATTGTTGTCTTTAGTAAATAATATGACCGTTTGAAAATAAAGGAGGAAATGTGAGATAAAATAGGATTATGAAAGTAGCTGGTGAAAGGTAAAAAACAAGAGCAGTAAATAGGCAATGGCAGTAAATAGGTAACTGTCATTAATGGTTTATGTATTTCAACAAAACGTACCAAGACTAAGAAACATAACAACACTTACTAAACTTACAAAAACTTAGAAACATAACAATAAAACTTATCATGAACCCAACAACTAAACATAAAAAATGAACCCAAACAACACTTACTATCTTATCAAAGCTTAGGAACATAACAACACTTACTAAGTTTATCAAGACTTAATTGACACTCAGTTAACATAGTTTTTATGCACAATTTGCACACTCTTAAAAGTTCATATACCTGTTGTCATCCTAGAAAAATATAGTTTGAACAAAATATCAACTAGTTCAAATGAACACATAAAAACTAGGAATTAAGTAAACATATAATAAAGATCAGAATATGAGATAAAAAATAATTAAGTAATGAAATGAAAACTTAAACTACTCACTCTATGTGCAAGTCATCGATATGTCCATCTTTGACCAACTACGACCATCAAACGTATTTTCCTATTTTAACTTTCCTATCAAACAAAAGCAAAAGAATAGATTAATTAATCTTAGTCATAGACGTTCAAACAAAAGAAATGCAAAGTTTATCTACATAAAAGATCATTTGGTTATTCAGTATCACCACAAAATAGATCATTATAACATGTCAACAATCACACCATAACTTGGAATCATAATCTAAAAACTAGTAGACGTCCAATGATTCATAAATTATAAGATGACAAAATAGTTTAAAGAAAACCAACGAAGTTATCAAATAAAGTTGTAGTAGTAAAAGTACCTACCACATGCCTCCAATATTCCTTCAAGAAATGAACATACAGTTGTACATCAACCTAAAATAGATCACTATAACATGTCTTTTATCCAACCATAACTTGAAATCATAATGTAAAAACTCGCAAAGGTCCAATGCATAAATTATAAGATGACAAAATGCTTTAAAGATAACCAACAAAGTTATCAAATAAAGTTGTGTAGTCATAAAAGTACTTACCACATCCCTCTAATATTCCTCCCTGAAATGGACATACAGTTGAAAATCAGCATAAAAACCAATGTTAAATTATAGTACTAAAATATCTCTCAAGCACAAATGGAAGAAAAAATTCATCCACTTGCTTAGGATAACCTCGCCTAAGATTAAAATCAAAGCAATCTTAATCACAAATATAAAATTTTATATTCATATTCTCATTCCTTTGTTTAGCTGTAGATTTTGAAATAGCACCAAGATTCAAAAGTGAATATCAATATTAACTACGGAGGATATGATATTAAGGGAGTTCGAACAAGGTCTCATATTGTTAAACTACTATTGCACTCAAAAGCTAAAATTGATATGTTATGGATAATTTTTTCATCGATCTCACTTTTATATTTTACATAGATTTCAAGGAAAAAAATAACACACAACATCCTCCTATTTTCTAATGTCCTGTTAAACTATTATTCGACCTAAAAAGACTTCAAATTGAGAGGTTTCGAGAAACTTTTTCATGGATTTTACTCTACTTATGTAGATCTAAGTAAAAGAACACAACAATAAAGAATTTTGGGATTTGATTTTAGAGAATTGTTGTGTCATTTTTTTTGTGCTCACAAAACCACTAGTGCACGGTGTCAAGTTTTAATATCATGAATGAGTGAGAGTGTCATCCACAGGATTAGATTTTTAATTTAATCAAGTACCATAGATACTCACACCTAATTTTATCTAGAGAACCTAAAATCAGGAAATAAGACAAATGAAAAACTAAAACTATATTTACAAGGTGGAGACACTTAGAGGGAACCTTTTTTAAACATTGGTTTTAATAATTAAACACTAACGTGGTCAATTCAAGAAACAAATCATATATGCAACAATTATAAGCCAAGAAGTTATGGAGACATTTAATTGGCTTTCCCACGCCTCATCTAAATCTCATGCTTAATTATTAAATCAACTTTCCAGTCTAATGCCATAACTAAACATGGCATTACGGAACTTCTCCTAACGGTTTCTATTAACAAACAATCAATAAACATAAAAATGCATAAATAGATGTTACAATATAGCAAGTTCTAAGATTAAACAAAGCATCCAAAAATAACCAAGTTTAATAGTTGAGTTCAGTCATTCAAATTCACAATTAAAACCCTAAACTCATATAAAAATCTAAAAACAAAGACTACAAGATAGATAGGAAAAGGTAAAAACTCTTGCATGCCAATACTCGTTCCCGTCGTGATATGTCGCAATCCCGAGCCTTGAATGTCTTCCTTGGCTCTCAAGAATGCTCATTTAGTCCCAAATACAGAGTACAAATCAAGTATAGAATGGTTCCTCTCCAAATGGCCTCCTTTTCAGTACTCAAAATGCAATATTTATATTATCGTGGCAACGTTGAGACGCTAGGGACAATGTCTCAACGTTGTGCCCTAATTTGCAAGAATAGAGAAGAAAACAAGGGGTACCATTGAGACGCTACACACAGTGTCTCGATGCTATGGATGAAAGTGATCTTGCTCGCGCGTTTAGGGCGTCTCAATGCCCAAACATGGCGTCTCAACGCCACTCCAGCAATATTTCTAGCTTGGCTTGATTGCATCAACAACGTTGAGACGCTATAGATAGTGTTGAGACGCTGTCCTCTTGAACTCTATTACTGCAACTTGTCTTCTCCTTAAATCCAATGCTCCAAAACACGCCTTAGTGCTTCAAATATTCTAATATCTTCACCAAATGATCAATTTTTCTTTACTTGCTCGAATCCTATAGAATAAACAAGTACATATATGAAAGCACACATTGAAGCCACAAAGTAGCAAGAATTTAAGCTTACAACTAGCACACTTTTGTGTGCTATCAAATACCCCCAAGCTTAGATTTTTGCTAGTCCTCGAGCAAAATAAAACACGACTACTCTATAAATCACTAATTGCATGCATGGGACTCAAGCCTCAATATTCCAAATACACATAACTCACAATAGCATAAATTAATTAAACACACCCTATAAATGAGAATTTAAATTTAAATCTCTACTCCCTTGTGTGTGTGTGAAGTCTATCCTATTTTAGTCTTTATAAGCTCAGAACAGTTTTATACAACCCTCAATTTGTTTTTCTGCTACTTCTGGCTTTAAGATCCAATTATTAAGCCTCCCCACACTCAAGAAAATAATATGCCACTAGGGTGCCTGAACAACGGGGTACGCCTCCCCCAAACTTAAAATTTTCAATATTTTAATGCACACTAACTTTCACACTTCTATTGTAGGGGCCCTTACCCAGAGCACTTGCTAAATGAGTGGCCTAACTGATCACATCAGAGGTAGCCCTTTTTGTCCTTAATTTTAAGCACAAAAGTTGTTTTTATTTTCTTTTATTCAAGATAGAAACAATGAAGCTCAACTAGGAAAATATGTAAACAAGAATTCTCCTCAGTGTAACAATATTAACTATCATGCAACTTAGCCTTCTAATTGGTTCCTAGTCCTTTCTGGGTGACAACAAATATATGGACCATATAACCCTATTCTAAGCCTTCAAAACCACAACAAGAGGACTAAGTGCTCTACATGTATAAGGGAATCAAGAAAAAAACTTAAATTTTCTCAAGTCTAGGTTATGCTCTCATATTCCAACCATTGCAAGATATCAATTTCAAGAACATGTCATCCAAATCATGCTAAAACAATTTAAAATTTATGCTAAGACTTAGGATTTTTAAAGTAATGCCCACCCCCAAACTTGAAATTTACATTGTCCTCAATGTAATAGTAGATCTAAAGCATGCAAAGACAATGGTATCAACAGAAGGAGTGAATAATACTCCCTTGATATGTGGAAAGGAATCTCCAAACTATTCTTCGTACATGGCCCAAAGAAAACACCTGAATGATCGAGGTCTTGCCAAGATGTGAATGAGAATAAATGGCACTCTAAACACATAAACTAGAAAGGAAAATCGGAAAAGAAAGGGATGGAAAACTTGGGTTGCCTCCCAAGAAACACTTTCTTTAACGTCTTTAGCTAAACAAGACTCAAGTAGTGAATCAATTCTTGCGCGAATCCACGTCGAAATCCTTGGTGAGCACCCATTCCAAAGGATCCCTAGTCAACATCACTTCATGAAATTCATCAGTCAAACTATTAATAGCATCCACAAGCATACCTTTGCCTACCTCGCAGGGGTACCTCATTGGCTTATTCATATCAAAAGTAACCTTTTTTTCATTGGCTCGAAAGGATAACTTGCATTCTCGTACATTGATAGAAGCTTCCCCGTGGCAAGGAAAGGTCGTCCTAAAACGATGGGAATCTCATCATCTCATTTCATGTCTAGCACCACAAAATCTGCAGGAATCAGGAACTTGTCAACTTTCACCACAACATCCTCTACTATACCTCTAGGATAGGTGATGGAACGATTTGTGAGCTATAGAGAGATGTTGGTGGGTTTCAACTCCTTGAAACCTAATGTTCTGTACACATAATAAGACATCAAATTAATAGAGGCACCTAAGTCACATAATGCCCTATGAAAGTAAGAATTACCAGTGGTGTAGGGAACAATAAAATTCCCTAGGTTTGTGAGCTTTTGAGATAGCTTCTTGTGTAGTGCATCACTACACCCTTCTGTCATGTGTACAGTCTCGTAAGTCTTGAATTTCCTCTTGTTCGCCACGATGTCCTTCATAAATTTCATATAGCTTGGTACCATCTCTAAGGCATCTGCAAAAGGAATAGTGATAGCATGCATAAATGTGCTATTTTTAGGCTTAGTTTTTGGCTAGTTTTGCTATGGTTTTGTATGCTTTCATGTATTTCTCTGTTTATTTCTCAAAAATCGAGCAATTTGGGCAAACCCGGAGAATCATGAGATAATTGGACAAATTTGGGCAATTTAAAGCTATAATTGAAGATTCAAGCAATGAAGAAGAGGAACACGACTATTGGACTCGAGAGCATAGCGTTGAAACGCCAAAGAAGAAAGCTTTTTACCTTGAAGAGCCGAGGGCACAAAGTTGCAACGTTGGCTAAAAAATATTTATTTTCCTTTTTTAAAAATGCTATGGATAGCTTTGCAACGTTGCCCCTAGCGTTGCAACGCTATCTCGATTCTATAAAAGGAAAAGTTGAGTTTCGAGAAGGGGGAGCCGTTTTGGAGAGACCAAAACCCTAAATCGATTCATACACTGTCTAAGGGCTTAGAGAAGACCTTTGGAGAGCTAAGGATGAGACTCAAGGCTCGAGATTGTGGACTTCATGTCGGGGACGAGTGTTGGCATGCGACCTTAGTTTATTCTCTTTTCCCTTTACTTTTTTTTGGTTTTTAGGAGTTTTGGTATGGACTATAATGTTGTTTATCTTTGTATTTAGACAAGAATGGTTGTATGTTTTAGACTTTTGTTGATTTTGTAATTGAATGATTGTAATTACATCTTTTATGCATCTCGATTTTCATTGCTTAAACCTTTGGCCATGGTTTTACATGTTAGGCTAGATTTAGCTCGAGAGAGTAAATTTATCCATAGAACAATAGATGCATGACTAGATTTAGTTTATTGCACGAGAGTGAGTAAAATAATTCTAGAAGCCTTAAGAGAATCCCTAATGCCATGTTTAGTAATAGAAATAGACCGAGAGGTTGATTTATTACTAGACATTAGTTCAATTGAGCTCGAGAGAGGATATTGATCACTTAGTAATTCTTGGCTTAAGATTAATTGCATGAAATCAATTCTTTATCTACAAAGTTGTGCTTCATTTAATCAACCATTATGTTTCTCAAAAATTGGACTCCAACCTTGTAAATAGTAGTTTAGATTTTATTTTTCTTTTTGATCATTCTAAAGTTCTGTTTCTCTAAATAAAATTAGGCATAATTAACTATGGTACTTAATTAATCTAAGAACTCCAATCCCTGTAGATACCCCGACCACTATTGTTGCAAAATACTTAGAGGTTTGGTTTTATAAATTTAATCTTGATACGACATTCGACAAGTCGTCTATCAAAATTTGGCGTCGTTGCTGGGGATTGGCATTTTTTAGTTTAATTAATATCGTGATGAAAGTGCTTGATCTTAATTTAGAGTGTAAATAATGTATAATTGTATAAGTTTTCTTCTTTTGTTTTTCTTTATATATTTGTATAATTGTGTAGTTGTTGAGTTCTCTTCTTTTTGTTGTTTTTCGCTTAATTTAGTTTTTTCTTCTTTTTGTGTAAATTATGTATATTTTGTGTATTAGTATATTTTTTTTGTTTTGTTGTATATTATGTATATTTCTTGTATTGTATGCCTTGTATTTTTTTGTAGTCTATGTATTTTAGTGTAAAGTATGCATAGTACTTTTTCTTTTTTTTTGTATTTTATTCTTGTGTTGTTGTTGTTGTATTTTAGTAGCTTAGCTTTCTCTTTTGTTTGAGTTTCTTGTGTAGTTCTTTTCTTTGTTGTTTCTCTTTGTCTTTAGTTTTTGTCCTTTATTTGCTTTCTACTTTGGTTCGGGTTTATTCTTAATCGTTTGACTAATGAATTTTTTGAGATGTTATTGAATAAGGACTCGTTGGAGTAATTACTTATAGAGGATTGTGGCGTGGGCTCGAGCATAAATCGATGTATCACATGAGTCTGGTCTAGCTAAAGACGTTAAATAAAGCGCTTCTTGGGAGGCAACCTAAGTTTTCCTTCTTTCATTTACTTTTCTTGTTTGTTTTTCTTTCCTAGTATAGGTTGTCTTGAAAAGGAGTGCCAAGTAAATCTCGTTCCCATTTTGCAGGACCTCGTTCGCACTGATTATCCTCCTAGCCAATTCAAGGAATTCTCATAGAATCGTCTATCATCTTATCAAGCCAGTATCGTTCACTCACTTTATCTTTGTCCTCATTTATCTTATTGATTATGTTACATTGAGGGCAATGTAAACTTTATGTTTGGGGGTGAGTAAGACTGTGCAGTTTTGATAATTCTGAGCAAATTCTGAGTAAATTTTTTTCGATCTTAAGCATGCTTTATTGATTTATGATGCATGATGACTGATTATGATAGCCTAGGAAGTAATCTAAGTTATTTTTTTTGCAATAGAATGACTTCTGAAGCATGTTCTAAACTGAGTATATCTGAATTTTATCTTTGACTTCCTTGCAACAGCATGAGCACATAACTAACTTTTATTATGTTCGAACATGAAGATGCTTTTGTTGAGTCTAGAGGTTGTTGTCACCCGATAGACTTAAGAACTAATTGATGGTTTACTTGCATGAAAGTTAGTGATTGGAATTTGTTGAAATGAGAAAATCTTTTCTCTTTATTGATTTTTTGCATGTTTAAAGATAACCAAAGCATGTTCCGTCAATAATTTTGTGCTTAATGTGTGGGGATCAAAAGAGCTACCTCCATGGTGATCGGTTAGGTCATCTATTGAGCGAGTGCTCTGGATAAGGGTCCCTACAGTGGAAGTGTGAAAGCTAGGGTCTCCATAAGAAGGAAAAAGATAAGTTTGGGGGTTAGTAACCCTTCAAATGCTTAAGAAAATGAATGTTTAAGTAGATTGCTCTCTATAGTGTGAGAAAGCTGGAAAATTGGAACTTAGGGCTAGTGTAGGGGGAAAACGAAGGAAAGCCTTGGTAAAAGTGTCTTAAGCTAGTAGAAACTAATAGAAAGGAAGTTACACACACACACGCAAGGAATGAGATAGATAGAGTTTAAATTACTTAGTGAAGAGCATGTTAAGACTTTATTATGTTGTTTTATATCAATTAGATCATTGAGGCTTGAGTCATGAATCGTGTGTTAAAGATCTTAAGAAACTGTCATTTTGGTTTTGTTTTGCTCGAGGACTAGCAAAAATCTATGTTTTGGGGTATTTGATACCATGCATAAATGTGCTACTTTTAGGCTTAGTTTTTGGCTAGTTTTGCTATGATTTTGTATGCTTTCATGTATTTCTATGTTTATTTCTCAGAAATCGAGCAATTTGGGCAAAACCAGAGAATCATTAGATAATTGGACAAATTTGGGCAATTTAAAGCTATAATTGAAGATTCAAGCATGGAAGAAGAGGAACACGACTATTGGACTCGAGAGCATAGCGTTGAAACGCCAAAGAAAAAACCTTTTTACCTTGAAGAGCCGAGGGCACAGCGTTGCAACGCTGGCTAAAAAATATTTTTTTCCTTTTTTAAAAATGCTATGGATAGCGTTGCAACCCTGTCCCGATTCTATAAAAGGAAAAGTTGAGTTTCGAGAAGGGGGAACCGTTTTGGAGAGACCAAAACCCTAAATCGATTCATACACTGTCTAAGGGCTTAGAGAAGACCTTTGGAGAGCTAAGGAGGAGACTCAAGGCTCGAGATCGTGGACTTCACGCCGGGGAAAAGTGTTGGCACGCGACCTTAGTTTATTCTCTTTTCCCTTTACTTTTCTTTTGGTTTTTAGGAGTTTTGGTATGGACTATAATGTTGTTTATCTCTGTATTTAGACAAGAATGGTTGTATGTTTTAGACTTTTGTTGATTTTGTAATTGAATGATTGTAATTACATCTTTTATGCATCTCGATTTTCATTGCTTAAACCTTTGGCCATGGTTTTACATGTTAGGCTAGATTTAGCTCGAGAGAGTAAATTTATCCATAGAACAATAGATGCATGACTAGATTTAGTTTATTGCACGAGAGTGAGTAAATTAATTCTAGAAGCCTTAAGAGAATCGCCTAATGCCATGTTTAGTAATAGAAATAGACTGAGAGGTTGATTTATTACTAGACATGAGTTCAATTGAGCTCGAGAGAGGATATTGATCACTTAGTAATTCTTGGCTTAAGATTAATTGCATGAAATCAATTCTTTATCAACAAAGTTGTGCTTCATTTAATCAACCATTATGTTTCTCAAAAATTGGACTCCAACCTTGTAAATAGTAGTTTAGATTTTATTTTTCTTTTTGATCATTCTAAAGTTCTGTTTCTCTAAATAAAATTAGGCATAATTAACTATGGTACTTAATTAATCTAAGAACTCCAATCCCTATGGATGACCCCGGCCACTATTATTGCAAAATATTTAGAGGTTTGGTTTTATAAATTTAATCTTGATACGACCTTCAACAAGTCGTCTATCAAATAGTCACATTAATATTTTAAAATAAATCTAAGAATTTAGCAAATCCAGCATTCAATTTTTCTTTCTGAAGCCTTGAGGGTAATAAATATTATTAGGAATAGTAAGGATAGTGGGAATAGTAGGCCATGCAGCCTTAGGTGCAGGTGCAGCTCCCTTATCTCCATTCTCAATAGATGTATCATCCACATCGTTGTGGCGTCTCACAAGTTCTCCGAATGCTTTTCACTCATCAGACTTATAAACTTGCACTGCTCCCTGGGATTAACCTTTGTGTCACTTGAGAATTTTTCTTTATGCAAAGCATTCAGGGAGGTGGCTATTTGACTCATTTTAACTTCAAGGTTCTGTATAACTTTCCCATGTTCGGAAGCAATGTCATTCATCTTCTCCTCCAACTGAGTCATCCTCTTGTTTGATTCAACAATGAATGCTCCAATCATGTCCTCCACATAAGACTTCTTTTGAACTTGATGGGAGCTAGAATGGAAACCTGAGGGAGGCTGCAAAACATTTTTGTTATTAGTATATGAAAAATTCTTATGATACCTCAAACCTTGTTGGTAGTGAGTTGGAACTTAATTGTGCATGTGATTGCCACCCGGTTGTATCCTCTCTTGTTCACATAGTTGACCTGCTCCATGCTAGAATCTCCCCCATAATGTGGTTGTTGAGCAACTGCTTATGATGCAATTGAAGAACTGTTCCCTAAACCTGTCAATTGAGATAGAGCATTGGTTAAAGAAGCCATTTGTGATATCAGAGAATTTACCTCGCTGACTTCGTAGATGCCAACCACTGATTTTGTCATTGATCATTCTGTTGGGCCATTGATAGCTCGTGGCATCCATCTCCTATAGCAAGGTCTTTGTCTCAATAAATGTCTTGGACAGAATCGTCCCTCCAAGCTGTTGCATCTAGGATTGTCTTTCTATTGCAATTCAGAGCATTATAAAATAGTTAGATCTGTAGCTAATCATGGTAGCCATGTTGTGGGCATCGTTTGAGCAGCTCTTTGTACCTCTCCCAAGCCTTGAACATTTGCTCGACCTCAAACTGCCTGAATGTCCCAATTTCAATTCTAAGTCCAGCAGTCTTGGCTGGTGGGAAGAATTTTTTGACGAAGGCTTGGGCCAGCTCATCTCAGGTGGTGATGCTCTGAGGTTCCAGACACTCCAACCAGTCCTAAGCCTTATCCTGCAAGGTAAAAAGAAATAAACGTAAGCAAATAGAGTCACTGGACACACAATTAATCTTAACAGTTCTACATAAAGCAAAAAAATATTTCAAATGGGAGTTTGGGTTCCTCATAAGGTGTCCTTGAAAAGCGTTGTCTCTCGCCATCTGGATCAAGCCAGTTTTCAGCTCAAAATTATTTGCAGCTATGGGCACATGGACTATCCTTGAGATTTCGGCTGGGAATACAGACTTGAAGTAATCCCTGATGGCTTTTTGGTCTTCAGCTTGCTTGTCCACCATCTGTAAGTTTTGATTCTCTCTACCAATTCAATTGTTCCTTCTACAAATGCGCTTGATGTAAGGATCAAAAGGTTCTAAATTCTCCTTAACTCAGGGCATATGCCAAGTGAACCTGAACAAAAATAAAACAAAACAAAAGTAAAAAGTAAATAAAAGACAAAAACTAAAAACAAAAAAAATTTGTACAAATGTACACTATTTACACTCTAAATTAAAATCAAGTATTTTCACCACAATATCAATTAAAATACAATACGCCAGTCCCGGTAATGACACCAAAAACTTGTTGCGTGATTTTTTTAGTGCTCCCAAAACTGCAAGTGTACGGTGCCAAGTTTTAATATAGTAAATGAGTGAGAGTGTCATTCACAGGATTATATTTTTTATTTAATCAAGTACCATAGATACTCACACCTAATTTTATCTAGAGAACCTAAAATAAGGAAATAAAACAAATGAAAAACTAAAACTATATTTTCAAGGTGGAAGGACTTAGAGGGAACATTTTTTAAACATTGGTTTTAATAATTAAACACTAACTTGGTCAATTCAAGAAACAAATCATATATGCAACAATTATAACCCAAGAAGTTATCAAAAAATTTAATTGGCTTTCCCAAGCCTCAACTAAATCTCATGCTTAATTATTAAATCAACTTTCCAGTCTAATTCCATAAATAAACATGACATTATGGAACTTCTCCTAACGGCTCCTATTAGCAAACAATTCATTCTCATGAAAGAGTCTACTAACAGATATGCAAACGAGTCTAAATTCAAGTCTACTTTTTCAAGTTAAAACTCAAATTATGTAAAACTAAACTTTGGCCAAAAGGTTAGCAATATAACAAGTTCTAGGATTAAACCAAGCATAAAAAAATAACCAAGTCTAAAAGTTGAGTTCAATCACTCAAATTCACAATCACAACCTAAACTCATAAAAATCTTAAAAAAAAAAAAAGACTACAAGATAGATAGAAAAAAGGTAAAAACTCTTGCATGCCAACCCTCATTTTCGTCGTGATATGTCGCAATTCCGAGCCTTGAATGTCTTCCTTGGCTCCCAAGAAGGCTCCTTTAGTCCCAAATACCAAGTAGAATTCGAGTCTAGAATGGTTCCTCTCGAAATGGCCTTCCCTTTTCCATACTCAAAACGCAGTATTTAGATTATCATGGAACCGTTGGGATGCTAGGACAACGTCTCAACGTAATTCGAAAGAATAAAGAAGGAAACATGGGGTAGCGTCGACGCTACACGCAGTTGATGCGTAAAAATTACATTTCCGCAAGTGCATGGGTCAAGTAATATGAAACAGTATTCCTATTGAGTATCTAATCCACATGGATTGGTTTTAATTCAATTAAATACTGCGATTACTCTCACTTAGCTTTATTTAGAGAAAAAAAATCGAAAGAAGATAAACTAACTCAAGCAACCGAAAAATAAATGTAGGAAAATAAATGGGAGACACAAACCTACGGGATAAACTTAGGAAAGGAATTAATTACTAAACTAAACAGACAATTACAACCAATTTGACAGTGAACTCATAAGTCTAGAAGCTCTAAAGGCATGGAATCTCCTGACGGTCTACTCCATTCTCAAGTATTATTTAACTAACCTAGGTGTCCCTAGTGCTAGCTAAATCATACAAGGCATTAGGACTCTGCATTACGAATCTCTAATAATCGTTCTTATCACTGTCGTTTCCAAGCGAATATTAATCATGCATTCAATTCTCGCCTAAGCTTCTCTCCGTCGAGTTTCCACTTAGAAAACAGATCAATTAATCAGTGCTCTATGAATTAATCTTTTCATCAACTACAGTTAATTAACCACTAATTTCATTGTCACTCGAGTAGTTAATTAATTGTCACTTTTTAAACCTAACTATGTTTCTTCTTTCGAGCTCAACCTAGACTAATTCAATTAACCAAATAACACTAATTAAAAGCATTAAGTCCTAAATGCATGAATGATTCAAGAGCCAAATAGCAATAATCATCAATTAAATAAGCAATTAATCCAAAATTCCAACAATTAAGCATTTAATTCAATTCAATACAATAGATCCTAAGTAAGTAGGGACAAGATACACAAAATCAGTCAATTACAATCATAAATCCATAATTACAACCTAATCTAAATACTAAAAATAAAGAAAAAGGGAAGGTGATGAATTGGCTTTTCAAAAGCGCAAGTGCACGCTGTCAAACAAGTAATATATTGAGTATTCCAAGTATTAAACCCAAGGGAACAGATTTAACAAAGGTATTTTTTAGTTTACAACACAATTGTTCACAAAGTTGCAACCAAAGGTAACCAAGAAATAAAGTTGGATTTGGGGATTTTTATGCAATAAAAAGTAAAAACAAATGAAAAAGTAATGAGAAAAACAAGGATAAGACAGCAGGGGATTCAATTCTGGTTCAACTCTAGGGAAATGTGCCCACCATGTGCCCGCAAATTGCCCAACTAAGTCCAACTAATTCAGATATTTTGCCTCTTGCGCCCACATATTGACTCTTCCGAGTTTCGTACGGTTCAGACAGAATGCTACTGAATTGCACCCGCTACTTACCCTAAAAGACACCTTGCAAAGTAAATCAAGTTCAGCTCCTATTCAGCTCCTTTTCCAAGAACCTTTAGGAGACTAAGCAATTTAAGACTCATATGTCTATGGCTAAATTCACTTAGATGATGAAAAACACAACTTTCATGATTTTAAAGGTTTTTGTCCTATGTCAAGGTACAAAAAGCAAAATTCTATGTCTAGACTCTTTTCCCAGATTACTTTTAGGAAAACGCGTGTTGACTCCAACCTTTTCAGTATTGAAATCTTTACAAACTATGCTAACTCAAATGACCAGTTTAAGCTAACAATGAAACTTAAACTCACTAAAAGTAAACTTAGCTAAGTGTTGAGCAAATTCACAAGAAACACATGGTGGTGCTTATCTCCTTTTTAGGGTATCCACATGATTGAATCCCCTTCAAGGAGTTTAGCTACTTATCGAAGTGAAAAATAAAGTACATAAAAATGAAAAGAAAACAAGTAAAAGAACTAACACAACTCATTGAAATAATAAACTTGAATACACTTTGAAGTATGAAAACCAAGAAATGACTAATTGGAATTGAAACAAAAGAAAGTACAACTTGAAATTAAAGGGAAAACATAAATTTACAAGGCTGAAAATAAAGATAAAACAGCAAGTACAACTCCTAAAAACTAAAACTTACAAAACTTGAATAAAAACCAGTAAGAACCCTAAGCATGTTCTTCCTTTCTAACATATTCAACTTTTTTCAAGAAGAACAAGTACTTACTCCTCCTTTCAAAGTTAGAGTCTGAATTGAATATGAATAGAACTTAGGAGAGACTCAGAGTGGCAACTAAAACTAAAGAGAAAATAACATAACTTTGGGATGAAGAAGAATTTCCAACTTCGTGCTCTCTTTCAAATGGAGGTATGAACTGCCTTTTATAAACTTCACTCCTAGGGTTTGCTACCGAGATCAGTGTGAAGAAGCTTGGTCAATCATATCTCTTGATTTGAGAAGATTTGATTGAGAATCTTCCATAAAATCTGTAAATTCTGCAAATCTTGGAGAATTTTTCGAAAAGGTCCAGATGCGGGTGCATTTTTGGACGCAATTGCTTTGTTGTCGAAATGGCCTAAATGCGAGCGCATTTTTGGGCGCATTTTGGCTTTTTTTTTGCAACACTTGGATTTTGACTTTTGCTCTCAAATGCTAGCGCATCCTGGTCATATATTTCATGGATCACTCTTCTTTGCTTCAATTGCAGCCGAGATGTGGGTGCATTTGAGTCCTTTTTCAACCTCTACACGAAACCAACAAAAATTAACACTTTCTTTACAAAAATGACTCTAACTACACCCAAAAACCTATTTTTACCAAATCAAGACTTCAAACACATGCAAAGCTTGTTTTTACTTAAACTTGCCCTAAATGACATGAAATATAACTTTAAACACTCGCTTTCTAAGAAAATAACTTAGTTTTAGAGCTAAATAACATTCATCAATTAGTGTTATCAGAAGGAAATGCTTAGGTCGATGTCGATCTTGCGTAATTCTGCTCAAAAAATCTCTTAGAACCCCTCAATTATGTTATGTTATCGAGATTAGGGTGAAAACCCTCGAAATGACCTGAAAAAGATGAATATATACCTTTATCAATGCAACGTTGAGACATTAAGGACAACGTTTTGACAATGCACCCAAACGCAGTCGTTTTACACGCGCGCGACGGAGTAGTGTCTAGACGCTCTAAAGAGTGTCGATACGCTCTAGGAAGCGTCGAGACGCTTGCTCTCGAGTTTGGCATTTCAAATGTGGCATCTAGACTCCATTTTTAGGGTCTAGATGCGCTTCGCTTGGGTTCTTTTGCCAAAACTCCACTTCTTCTCTTCTTTGATCTTCAATATGGCTCCAAAAGGGCCCAAAATTATCCAAATAACTCCCAAACACTCGATTTTACATCTCAAGCTTGGTTTTTACAACACAAATTCATAACAAAGCTAGTATAAATAATAGAAAATAAGATAGCATAATTTCATGCTATCAAATATCCCCCAAACTTAAACTGTGCTAGTCCGAGCAAAGCTAAAACAAAACCCACATACATGAATCAACCATTGCATCATAATGACTCATACCTTAAAGTTCTAAATAGAAAAATAATCACAATTCAAGGAAATACTCAAACACATCAATTCATCAAGAAAATTTAAACTTTAAACTTTTCATCCCTTGCAAATATGTGTCTAGCCTTCCCTATTTGATCTTTACTAGCCTAGAAAGATTTATAAAATCATTTGTTCATCTTCCTTCCTACACTGGTCCTAAGATTTAATTATCCAGCATCTTAACACTCAAGAAAGTAATATCTAACTAGGATGCCTGAACAACAACAACATTGTATGCCTCTCCCAAACTTGCATTTTTCTTTAAATACTCAAGCACACTAACTTTCACACAATTGTTGCAGGGACCCTTACTCAAAGCACTCGCTAAATGAGTCACCTAACTGATCACAATAGTAGTAGCTCTTTTTGCCCTTGATCAATACCAAGTATAAGTTCTTTTATTCTCTTTTATTCTTTTCTTTCTTTATTGTTTTTTTCTTTCTTTTCTTTTCTCTTTTCTTTTCTTTCTTTTCATTCTAACAGGCATAAAGACAAGATTTTTCCTCCTAAGCACGACATTATAGATTATCATGCAAGACAACCTTCAAACAAGAACTTAAGCCTATCGGGGTGACAATGAATATCTAGACACTATAAATCTATTCTAGACATGCTCTCATATTTCACAAAAATTGAAAATACTACACTATTCAAAACACATCACAGGTTGTTCTCATCACACACAGTGCAATAGAATCATCGTATAATTAAAGCATCCCCCCAAACTTACAGCATACATTGTCCTCAATGTATAAAGTGTTGGGATTTATGCCCTAAAGCCTCGTAATTAATAATTTATTTAATAATGAATAATAATTTTGATTATTTTATTTGCAATAAAATATTATCCATTATATGAAAAATCCAAGGTTATTAGTGTAATCTTGAATAGTATGTGGTTGACATACGAGAGGATCATGTTCAAGAAATAACCTAAAGGGTCATAGTATATGGATAAGGTTGGGTGCCTTATCCTGGTAACACTATTGATACGGCCCACTTTATAATAGTTACAAATGATTTGATCCAAATCATTCATGTGGAGACATGTGAGTGGGGGTATCTTATACAATGAGTTTGTATAAGACTGGACCACGAAATATTTAATCTCTCTTTATAAATCCGTTAATTGAGAAGATTAATAGTTTATCAGGATGATCATATGCGACTTAATCTTAATCCTGTAGCCAATTCAATATGCCTACCATTTTGGGGACTTGACCAAATAAGGAGCTGGGAACATAATCTCACAAGATGGAATTCACTCATTTCCATATAGGGTAAGTAGATGAGTAGTTCCCTTAAGTGCTAATTTCGGGACTTGAACAATGGGGCCCCACCCTCTCATTGGCTCGAGAGGGACTTAGTTTATAATTAGATTATAAACATATTGTTCATTAGAGGATCAGTGGTACTTAAGGTGCAAGATGTAATTATAGGGGTAAAACAGACTTTTGACCCAGCTGTAATTACGAACAACTCGTGAAGGATCGACTTGCATGTAATGATTATATCTATGGACACAACTTGTCCTATAGTGCATAAGAGTGCAACTCTAGGTCTATAATGGAGTGACCTATAGTTAATGAATAAAAATTAATTAATTAAAGAGTTTAATTAATTAATTTTGTATCATTAGAGCTTATAATCTGTAGGTCCATAAGGTCCCCTTGCTAGCTCATAGTAACACTGAAAGATCAATTTAGTTGAAAGAAAAATTTGAAATGTTCAAATTAATATTTAATTTGAAGTGTTCAAATTAATATTTAATATATTAGATATATTAAATATAAAGAGGAAAATATATTTATTGTATTTGGTACATTAAATATTAAAATTTGAAATGTTCAAATTAATATTTAATTTGAAGTGTTCAAATTAATATTTAATATATTAGATATATTAAATAAAAGAGGAAAATATATTTACTGTATTTGATACATTAAATATTAAAATAATTAATGTATATTAGATACATTAAATAAAAGATATTTATTAAATTTGAATTGGATTCAAATTAGGAAATAAATGTCGTAGAAGAATTTTAAACGGTTTGAATAAGATTCAAATTGGTTAGATAAATATATTTTAATATATTAGATATTAAAATATATTATTTAATTATTTTCCCTAGACCACTATAAATAGGACCCTAAGTGTGAGCCATTGTGCATTATACACAACACACTCCTCAATAGAGAGAATTAGAGAATTCTCTCTAGACCTTTTCCTCTCCAATCCCTTGTGGATTTTCTTTCAAGAGGCTCCCATGAGCCTTGGTCCTGTGTTCGAGTCATAGCCAGTAAGACTTTGTGGAAGAGATAAAGATTCGCTAGAAGAATCTCCATATTTGGAAGGTATTTACTGCTTAACCCTTGTATTTTAGTTTAATTCTAAATAAATCAAAGACGATTCCTATGCTTCCGCTGTGAGTTTAATTCGATTTGTCCCTTCATAAAGTACCAAAACAAATTCAGCATGCAAAGAGACAATTAAAAAGGTAAAAAGAGAATGATACTTGATAACTTTTCATAGAAGAGTTATTTTTACTTGAATTCTCTTGCTAAACCTTGCTTGTTTGAGGTATTTTGGTAGCTTTTTGGTTACTTAAATTCCTAATTTAGTGCTTTCTTGTTTATTTGGCTAAGTATGAAGAAAACATTGATTAATGTTTGGATTCTTACAATTTGTGAGTTGAATTGTTGCAATTTTTGCTTTCCGTAAGAGCAGACTTAATGAATAGAGAAATGGAGTACAGTAAAGCCTTCTGAGTTGAAATCCTGCAACAATCTATCTCAGTACAGCTCCCAATCTCACACGTGTAAGGAATATTCTCATTACTTGAACTGTCCAAAAAGAGCCAGCTGGACCACGTGGACTGATAACTCTTAAATTAAGAGTTATATGCTTGTATTTTTGGGCTAAATTTCTATATTTTATATCTATGAATCTTGGGAATTCCCTAGATTGGAGTCATTTTGCTCTAGAAGTAATTTTGATATAGTAATATTTTTATTAGAGCAATTTTATTCTAATTAAGGCATTTTTATGTGATTAAATCAGGGTGGATTAATGAGGAGTTACGAAGCCAAGAACAGCAGTTTTTCAACTAATTGCTGGAGCAAATTTCGCGCATCAGGCTTTTACGAAATTCGCACGTGGAAGCTGTATTCATTAATTGAGCTGGCATCTGTCAGTCCAGTCATCTGCTTCCAGCGAATTAGAGGCCGCCACGTCACTAGGTCAAGCCCAGTCAGCCCTCGTTTTCATAAAAGGGTGACTATTATAATGGCCAGCCGTTTTTGTTGTGAGAGGAGGAGATATTGAGAAGAAAGGTGCTGATCCCGAAATAACAGCAGAGGAGAGCTTGGACCAGGAGCCTTCACCGGAGTTTGCCAAAAACGGAAGGATTCCAGTCGGAGCAACGCCGTTGCTGTGGCAAGAAACTTGGGGCAGCATTTCGACTTCTCCTGCTACAATTTCTACTGTCTTTTAGTTGTTTCTGTTTTTATTTTCATCATGTTTCCATTTCTACTGTTTTTCCGTTTTCACTGTAGCATGAACTAATCCCTCTTAGGTGAGGATTAGAGGATGATTGTTATTTGCTAATGTTATAGTTGAGTAGACTTCATCTCCTTCGGTTTGGTTTTTAAGGGCTTTTATTACTAGTTTGTTTTCGCTTGGCCAGCCATTTCAAACACCGTCTCTCTGATTTCTGGGAAGAATAGGAGGGGCTGAAAACTTAAAAACCACGTTAGCCCCTCGTTAAGGTTAGTTGCTGACTAAGTGGGTAGGTTAGGGATAGCCACTCGCCTAACGCACAGAAAGTACAGACGGTTTATTGTGCTGAAGTAATTTAATTGCGGCAGCATATATTCGGTGATTCGGGAGAATACCGTGTAGTCTGTAGTGAATCGATTGGAATGAATGTATACTCAGTTTATAACTTAGCTAATGCATGACTTACCTCTAATCTGAGCCTTTCCTTTAATTAAAGCACAAGTTAATCGTTCTCTGTTTTCTGAAGTCTTTACTCTGTTTTGCATGCTTTAGCATTAAATTTGCTCCAGCATTTATGATTTCTTTTATGGCATTTCCCTCGATAATTTTGAATGGTTACCAAATGAGTCACTAAAAATTAATTTAGGATCATTAGAAAAATCAATAGTCTCCGTGGATACGATAATTTTACTTGCCACTTGCTATAAAAAGGATGTGTACACTTGCACATTGACACTCTAAATTGCACAATTGTTCACATTGCTCTAGCAAACGCATCAAGTTTCTGCATAATTCCACATCACTCTAGCAAGTCATCATGGACCAATAGGATACTGCCATATTTTATTCTCTGTCTATTCAGCCCTGATTTTGATGAAAATGATGGAGTATTTAAGCTTGGCATTTTGAAATTGAAAGGGAAGAGGCTGGAAAAGGGAAGTTTTACGAAAAGGGGAAAAGGAAGGGCTGAAAAGGAAGTTGTATAACTGGGGAAAGGAGCTGAGGAAGAAGAATGTGTCCTTTAGAAGCTTCACTTGAGAATTTCTCCTCTTCTTATCAATTCTTCCTTTTATTGCTTTTCCATTTTTCTTGAATGTTGTAATGGAGTTTCCAGTAGCTTTTAGGAGTTTTATTTCTGTCATTATGAGCTAAATAGTTTAAGGCAAGGATTAGGGAACTCTTATATTGTAGAGAGGTTCAAGCTATGTGGTTTTATGCTGTTGAACACTGATTTGAAGTGCTTTTAATGTTTATGATGAATTGCGTTTGGCCAACCTTTTTCATCTACTGTTTTCTTGACTTTTGGGAAGAAGAATAGAAAACTGATTGCTTCAATTCTCACTAAGACTGATTACAAGTTAAGCTTGCAGTGAAATGGGTAGGTTAGGGATAACCACCCACTTAGTGCACACAAGTAATGAGCTTATTTTAAGTAGTTTAAATGGGAATTTAGCTACAGTTTAAGGAAATCTGGGAAGATTTCGTGTTGGAATGTTGTGTGGTGTGAATTAGCATAAGTTTTGCTACAACATTGAGTCCTCGAAACAATATAAGAAACCCTTAATCCAAGCCTACTTTTAAGTCTAAGTAATTTCACCTGTTGTTACTTCTTTTAGTTCTTTTGCCTGTTATTCTAAGCTTGGTATTGGTTAAGTTAGGTTTGTTTTATTTCTTTAAAAACCCCCTTGAATGTTGTTGTTGTTTGGTTACCCCTTTTATCACTAAAAGTAAGCGAAAGCTTGGTAAAATTCATGGACTAATCCCTAAGGAGAACGATATAAATATATTTATCACTTGCTGCATTAGATTGTGTATACTTGCACATTAGGAGTGCTTAATTGTAAAATTTATACCACTGTAGCTAAGGCAACAAGTTTTTGGCGTCGTTGTCGGGGATTAGTGAGATTTTTACTTCATTTGAGTTGTTTTTAGTGATTTTGAGCTGAAAGAAAGGTCTAACTAAAGTGATTTCTCTATTTTTTAGGTGTTGTAACTGTGCATGAATGACTTTCCAGGTTTAGAATTTTTTTTGGATCCTGAACTTGAGAGAGCATTTCATAGAAGAATGAGGGTTCAAAGGGAAAGAATGGAAGATTTACGTGGAGGTTACTTAGATCCTAACAATCCTCAAAATAACCTTGAAAACCAGCAACAGATCCTGGAAGACTTAGACCACCTTTAGTTGAACCTCAGGCTATGGTTCCTACTAATGTTATTGTTTTAGCATATGACAAAGAGAGAGCCATTAGAACATATGCCAATCCCTTGGTTGATGAGTTAAATCCAATGATAATTATACCTGAAATTCAAGCCCTACTTTTGAGCTTAAACCAGTCATGTTTCAAATGCTCCAAACCATAGGTCAATTCCATGAATTACCATCTAAGGATCCTCATTTGCATTTGAAATCATTCCTAGGGGTTAGTGATTCTTTTATTATGCCAGGAGTGTCTAAAGATGCCCTAAGGTTAAGTTTGTTTCCTTACTCCCTTAGAGATGCAGCCAAGTCATAGTTGAATGCACTACCTCCAGGGGCAGTAGATTCCTGAAACACTCTTGCTGAAAAATTCCTCATTAAATACTTCTCACTTACTAGGAATGCTAAATTTAGAAATGAGATTGTGGCTTTTCAACAGTTTGATGATGAGACCTTGAATGCGGCTTGGGAGAGATTCAAAGAATTGCTTAGAAAATGTCCTCACCATGGACTCCCTCACTTTATACAAATGGAGACATTCTACCCTGGGTTAAATACAACCACTAAGCAAGTTGTGGATGCTTCAGCTAATGGGGCTCTTTTATCAAAGACTTATAATGAAGCTCATGAAATCCTTGAAAGGATATCATCAAACAACTGTCAGTGGACTGATTCAAGGAGTAACCCAGGTAAGAAAAACAAAGGAGTTTTGGAGTTGGATGCCTTAACTGCTATAAATGCCCAAATCTCATCCATGGCCAACATGCTGAAGAATTTGACTGTGGGAAATGTGGTTCAAAATGCTCCTAATGTGCATAATGCAGCTATTGTAAACCAGGTAAGTACAGACTCTTATGTTTACTGTGGTGAGGGCCATACTTTTGAATTTCGCCCCAGCAATCCTGCTTCAATCTGCTACATTGGAAATCGAAACCAACATAAATACAATCCTTACTCATATACCTATAACCCAGGTTGGAGGAATCACCAAAACTTTGCTTAGGGAGGCCGAGGAAGTAATTCTCAAGCCCCTTAAGTGTAGCAAAAGGTGAATTATCCACCAGTTTCGGGCATCAAGGTTACCAATCCTATGAAAATCACCCATCTATGCCCCAAAAGCAGCAAAAAGTAATACCCTCTCAACATATTCTAGGTACATCTCTTGAGAGCTTGATGAAAGAATATATGGCAAAAAAATGATGCTTTGATTCAAAGTCAGCAAGCTTCATTGAGAAATTTGGAATTGCAAATGGGTCAGCTAGCTAATGAGCTAAGGTCAAGGCCTCAAGGTAAACTCCTTTCTAATACTGAAAATCTAAAAAGAGAGGGGAAAGAGCAAATGCAAGCCATAGAGTTGAGAAGTGGAAAGCCATTAGTTGAGGAAGTAGATGCTCACAAGGGAAAACAGAAAGTGAAGGAAACTACTGTCCAAGTTGAGGAGGAAAAGAAAGAAAAGCAAAATGAGAATGAAGGAAAGAAAGAGGAGGAAGTTGAGTTACAACCTAGAGCTCAATTTTCTAAAGAAAAACAGTGTGTAGCTATCCCCATTCCTGAGTTTAAACCACCTCCTCCACCCTTTCCTCAAAGGTTGAGAAAGAGAAAAGAAGAAGCTCACTTTGAGAAGTTCATGGACATTTTAAAGGAAATTCATATAAACATACCATTGGTGGATGCTTTGAGGAAAATGCCTAATTATATGAAATTTCTGAAAGATGTCTTGACAGGAAGAGAAAGATTTGAGGAATTTAAGGTAGTTTCCTTAAATGGGGAGTGATAAGCCTTAGAATTAAGGCTTATTTAACTCCCAATTGCTTAAAATATTCTTGTTTTGACTTAAGACCATTTGAAAATAGTCAAAAGATTGCTTCAATTTAAGAAAGAAATAAATATGATGGCATTTGGGATAGAGTTCTAAATAAATTAATCTTGTTTGTAGGAAATATGGAAATTGCAAAATCATGATTCTGCAATCTGGAGCAGCAGACTTAGGAATGTGGAAATTGCAAAATCAAAATTGCAATTTCGGGATTCTGCAATTTTTTCTGGAGCAGTAGAGAAAAGTTCAAAAAAGGAAAAAATCTGTATTTAACCCAATCCGAAAATCTTCAATTACAGCATGATTTGGGGGATTTTGAGCATCAAAGTTGGGCATTATTCAACCCTAATAAAAGCCTATAAAAGGAGAGAAGATGATTGAAGAATGCATTCGTTTTTGGAGACGTTTTGGAGTTATTTTTCTTGGTTTTCTTCCAGTTTTCTTCCTCTATTTTCTACAGTTTTTCATTTTCTATTTTACCGAGACTGCTACAATTTTTTTTTAGTTGTGCTTCTCCTTTGATTTATCCAATCTAATTCAAGTGAAGAAGATGGGATTTTGGGGCCATTTTTCTTGAAGAATTTCATGGGTTTTTTCTCTAGTTTTTTTTCTCTGTTTTCCAGTTTTTCTTTCCTCTATTTTTTCATTTTTCATTTTTGTTTTACCATAAGTTTGCTGTTATTTGGGTCGATTCTGTTAGTTAGAAATTTTCAGTGGGCAGTGTATTGTATTAATTTACTTCTACGCAATTTAACTTTGATCTTTTGAGAATGTTCATATAGTTCATGTTAGATGGAAGTTTGATTTTTTTTTTTTTTTTTTTTTTGTTGTGGTCTCTGTTGCCATTCAATTTGGAATATTTGGGAAGTCTTAATTAGAAAATATCTAGATCTGTGTTTTTTTTTTTTGTTACCAAGGCATTCTTATATGCAAAGTTGTTAGGATAGAATTTTGCATTAATTCCATTAATTCCAGTTTTCATTAGCAAATTATTTAACTCTCTAATATGAACTTTTCTTCAAAAAAATTAGTTGTAAGATTTTTACTTTCAATTTGAGCTAAACTTCTTAGGGAGTTCAAGGATGTGAATTCCCTAAGAAGTAATTGTAGTCAAAATTCCAACTAAAAACCAAGCTTACATCTCAATTGTTTGCTTGTGTTGAATAAATTTCCGTTGAGATCCTAGAATGATCGACTAGGGTAACAACTCAAGCTTAGATCTAATACCGACGGGGTTAGTGATAAGCGGATTTCGCACAAGTGATGGAGAAAAGAGCTTAGACATAAGTCAATCCTTACCCTAGATATAGGGATTAAGGACTCCAAAGCCCATAAAATTGTTGAGCCGAATTATCTAAGATAGAGGGACTATAGACATATAAGTCACTCACTTAGCCTCCTAAAACCTAAATTCAAGGTGAATAGGAGAAGCAATTTTGGTTTACTATTGAGTGTGGAGTAGGTTGGAATTGCAATTTTGGCTTGCAATTATAACTTAGGTCAATGACATTCTTGAGCCCCATCTTTATCTAAATTCCTTTTGAAATTTCACTCACTAAATTTATATAGTTGCTATCAAATATTGTCATTTCTAGATTATGTAATTCAATTCTGCAATTTTTTTTATTTCAATTACTGCCATTTATAGATTCTACAATTAGATTCTACAATTTTTTTTAACACACCAACCCAACCTTATTTTTGCAATTTTAGTTTTAAGTTGCAATTGTCTTTACACTTTGCTTTACAATATTTTTGTTACATCGTTCCCTATGGGATTCAACACTTGGTACTCACATACCATTTTATATTACTTCAATTGCGTGCGCTTGCGTGTACACCGATCAAGGAGTGTAGTGCAATTTTGAGAAAGAAAATTCTAAACAAAGAGAAAGACCCTGGATCCTTCACCATACCTATTTCTATTGGAGGAAAGGAAATGGGACGAGCTTTGTGTGACTTAGGAGCTAGTATAGACCTTATGCCCTTGTCCATTTACAATAAATTAGGCATAGGTGAAGCTAGACCCACTACTGTCACTCTCCATTTTAGTTCAGGTGGACAAATTCATTTTCCCTGCTGATTTCATAATTTTAGATTATGAAGCAGACAACGAAGTGCCTATAATCCTAGGGAGACCTTTCCTGAAGACAGGGAGAACAGTGGTGGATGTGTATGAGGGAACGATTACTTTGAAAATGAATGACCAGCAAGTGAAATTCAACATCTATGACACAATGAAATATCCAATGGATATGGAGGAGTGTTCTGTAATTCAGGTGCTGGAAGAAGTTATTAAAGAGAATACTGAAAAGGCATTGTTGCAGCATCATGTTCAATCTTTTGGAGGAATAACAGTAGAGGATTTGGAAAACAACAGTTTTGAAGGGGATGGTGAGAGTTTGGCTGAAGTTTTCTGTTTTAGGAGAGTGCTTGAATCTCTAGAGTTAGGAGATAGGAAAACACCACCTATGCAGCCTTCCATTACAGAACCCCTGACCTTTGAGTTAAAGCCTTTGTCCACACATTTAGAGTATGTCTACCTAGGAGAGCAAGAAAATTTTCCATCATCACATCAGTAGGTCTGCTACTTAAGGATGATGTTTCACTGTTGAAATTGCTTCAGCAACCTGAGATTAAGAATTCTTTCCTTGATGAGCAGTTATTTACAGTTGGTCACATCATGAAAGTGGAAAAACCTTGGTATGATGACCTTGCCAACTACCTTGATTATGGAATTTTGCCCCCTGGTTTATCAAAATAGCAGTTGAATGTTTTTTTTCATGAGGTGAAGTCTTATTTCTTGGATGATCCATTTGTGTTTAGACAGTGTGTTGGTAAAGATGAGAAAGAGTTTAAGGTGAATGGGCAGCGAATTAAACAGTACTGAAAAGAAGAGTTCCAAAGAGGCATAACCTTTGTCAGTTTAGTGGATATTTGAGAAGAACATTTTTAGGAGCTTGTGTAATTCTTGATAAATCTGATTTGCTCCAAACAATTAATTTCATTTCCTTGGTTTACTCATTTTACTTTTGCTTTATCGGTTTAACTTAGTTTCCTTTATGTTCTAGTTGGTTTTTTTTCAGTTTTGTAGGTGCAATCAAGGCTTCATCCATAAGCAGTCACGGGTCCTTATTGAATAGGGAGGATATCTGTTGGACTGATATACCATTTCCCTAGAGATGAAGACTGAAATGAGCAAGGACAATGCTAAGGGGGAAGAATCTGATCTTTTCTGACTTTCTACTTTCTGCTTTCTGAATGATGTTGTTGTTGGTTAATCTTTATTTCTGCCTTGTCGTTATCTGCTTTTTGGAACTTGTAGGATGTAGTAAGTTCCATTTCTTTCTGCTTTTATTGGCTGTTTGTAATCACATGTTTGGATATTATCTGTGCAAAATATAAAATCAAAAGCAAACTGTTGTTGTGATAGGAGAAATTTTCTTATGTGGTTATGCTCAGGTTGTTCTAAATCATTCCAAATGAGCTCAATTTATTCTGATTCAGTCTTTAATTTACATGAAGTTCAGGTTTAAGCTTAAGTCTAGCAACTGCCTTATTAGGTTTCTCTTTAGTTCTTCAGGAGAGTTTGCTCTTCAGACTTTATAGATTGAAAAGACCTTAAGATTTTTTGTTCTTTAGTTCACCTTTGTACCATTCAAGTTTAGGGGTTAAGTCTTACTTCCAAATTCATTGAGGACAATGAGTAGTTCAAGTTTGGGGTTAAGGCAAGCCTAGAAAGAACAAAAAAAGAAAAAACGAAAAAGTTTAAAAAGGGCACTCCTCTTTTCCTAGAAAGCTCAAATAAAAAACAAATCTTAGTAAAAATAATTCATGCTCAAAGAGTTGGATTGTGTTCATTGTTAGGCAAATCTCATGATAAATGAGGGTGCTTAAATCGAAGGTACAATGCAAAGCTTAGTTTCCCATGCTGCTTAGGTGAGTGTCATAACAAGTGATGCCATTCTGAGAACATTGGGAAAAGAGCTGTGAAGGTGAGCTTTGGGAAAATGAGTGTGAGGCCTTATAGATATGAGCCTTGAAGCTAGGGTGAAATCACAAATGTGGGCATCTCAAGTCTAGGGGCCAGTCTTACGGATCCTTTGAGAACTTATATATATATATATATATATATATATATATATATATATATTAAAGAGAGAGAGAGAGAGAGAGAGAGAGAGAGAGAAAGAGAGAAAAGTTAGTAGCATAAAAAGTTCTGAAAATAAAGGAGGAGGTGAGTAAAGAATAAATGTTTCTTAAAGGCTTTTGATGAGGTCAAGAATGGAGCTGCACAATGAGCTTTAGGACTGAGGTATTAATGCAGTAAACTTAAAAGGGAATTGTGAGCTGAAGCTTAAATTGGACGAAGTGTAACTTTGGAGAGTGTATTGGAATTAGTTGAGCTCTGACGAATGTTTTTTGAAAAATCTGAGCCATCTTTACTTAAGCTAATTTTTTACAGTTAATGAGAAATCCTTGTTGTTTGATAGTGAATTGATGATGAAAGTCCACATTTTCTTAGGAGGGTGTGTGTTCATAGTGCATTACTCAGGGGCGAGTAATGGTTTAAGTTTGGGTGTTTGATAACTCTTCATAGAAGAGTTATTTTTACTTGAATTCTCTTGCTAAATCTTGCTTATTTGAGGTATTTTGGTAGCTTTTTGGTTACTTAAAGTCCTAATTTAGTGCTTTCTTGTTTATTTCGCTAAGTATTGAAAAAACATTGATTAATGTTTGGATTCTTACAATTTGTAAGCTGAATTGTTGCAATTTTTGCTTTACATAAGAGCAGACTTAATGAATAGAGAAATGGAGTACAATAAAGCATTCTGAGTTGAAATCCTGCAACAATCTATCTCAGTACAGCTCCCAATCTCACACGTGTAAGGAATATTCTCATTAATTGAGCTGTCCAAAAAGAGCCAGCTGGACCACGTGGACCAATAGGATACTGCCATATTTTATTCTCTGTCTATTCAGCCCTGATTTTGATGAAAAGGATGGAGTATTTAAGCTTGGCATTTTGAAATTGAAAGGGAAGAGGCTGGAAAAGGGGAAGTTTTACGAAAAGGGGAAGAGGAAGGGCTGAAAAGGAAGCTATATACCTGAGGAAAGGAGCTGAGGAAGAAGGAGGAGTCCTTTAGAAGCTTCACTTGAGAATTTCTCTTATCTTTTTATTGTTATTTTTCCTTTTATTGCTTTTCCATTTTTCTTGAATGTTGTAATGGAGTTTCCAGTAGCTTTTAGGAGTTTTATTTATATTATTATGAGCTAAATAGCTTAAGGCAGGGATTAGGGAACTCTTATATTGTAGAGAGGTTCAAGCTATGTGGTTTTATGTTGTTGAACGCTGATTTGAAGTGCTTTTAATGTTTATGATGAATTACGTTTAGCCAACCTTTTTCATCTACTGTTTTCTTGACTTTTGGGAAGAAGAATAGAAAACTGATTGCTTCAATTCCCACTAAGACTTATTACAAGTTAAGCTTGCAGTGAAATGGGTAGGTTAGTGATAATCACCCACTTAGTGCACACAAGTAATGAGCTTATTTTGAGTAGTTTAAATGGGAATTTAGCTACAATTTAAGGAAATCTAGGAAGATTCCGTGTTGGAATGCTTTGTAGTGTGAATTAGCATAAGTTTTGCTACAGCATTGAGTCCTCAAAACAGTATAAGAAACCCCTAATCCAAGCATGCTTTTAACTCTAAGTAATTTCACCTACTGTTATTTTAGTTCTTGTGCCTGTTATTTTAAGTTTATTATTGGTTAAATTAGGTTTGTTTTATTTCTTTAAAATACCCTTTGAATGTTGTTTTTGTTTGGTTACCCCTTTTATCACTAAAAGTAAGCTCAAGCTTGGTAAAATTCATGGACTAATCCCTAAGGAGAACGATATAAATATACTTATCACTTGTTGCATTAGACTGTGTATACTTGCACATTAGGAGTGCTTAATTGCAAAATTTATACCACTCTATCTAAGGCAACAATACTTCCCTAGAGTGCGAGAGACTCCTCGATACCAGCCTGAACAATCACTTGAGTGCATTGTGATGGAGAGATATGATTCTCGAGATCCTAAAACAAACAACCAACGAAACACAAGATCATCACAAACTAACTAAAAAAAACATAAAAGAAACAACGAAAAGAAAACTAAAATGAGAGAAAGCTTGGGTCGCCTCCCAAGAAGCGCTTATTTAACATCTTTAGCTAGACGAGGCTCATGTGGGCTTTCAAGGCACATAAAAATTCTCCCATTTTGATAATTCGCATTCATGAGGATTATTTGGCCTTTAAACTTAGTTATACTTTTGATTTTTATTCATATTATTTAATGAAAAATATAAAAATGGTTGAATTTAATCACATTATTATTGGAAGACCTTTAAATTAAGTACGTTGAGAAAAGAAAACAAAAGAAGAAAAAAATTCACACTTACTTAATGTTTTGATGCAGGATTTTTGCGGAATGCAACAGCATTGCAATTGCTATGCTATTGCAATCTGAACTGATCTGGAATTTAAGGAAAAAACGCTGATTTCGGAATTTTGAACGAAAATTTACCCACGAATTCAGCAAGATAATTAGTCATGATTGACCATCAACCAAGAGGGAAACCCTAGCACGAAGTCTCTATATATTTGGAGGAGAAAGCCGTGAGAGATGAGCTCGATTTTGGAAGAATTTTGTTTATGTTTTTTTGGGTTTTCTTCACCGACTGCAACAGATTTTTTATTTTCAATTTTTAGTTGTTGTTTTAGTTGTATTTTCTCTTCATCTCCATCTATAAAATCTCTTAAATCCCACAACAATGAAGGTTGGTAGTGGTTAAGAACAAATCTTGTTCGATTGAGCCGAGAGGGAAAGTTTTTCTAGTGTAATTTTTGTTTCTATTTTTCGTTTATTGTAATTTCCATTCTGCTATTTAAAATTTAGAATATATACCCATTGTTTACCTCATATTTTTCTTGTATTTTCTTGTTGGAGTTAGTTGCTCAATGAATCTTTTTGGTTTTTGAATCTAGAAGTAGTCTTTTGGAAGTACTAGTTGTTTGCATCTTCATCCTATTTTTGTATCAATGAATTCCTACAATTTTAATTTACTGTTTTTTTGTTAATTTATTATGATGAGCTAAATTTCCTTTGGGATTCAAGTTGTGAATGCCCTAGAGGAAAGATGTAAGGCTCGATAGCAAACACAATCTAGCTAATTCTTAAACTATTGTTTGCTTTTGGTGAGTTTAATGTTGGGTAAACCCCATTTGGCCATCTAGTGTTGCTTGCCAAGCTAAACTTAATACCGAAAGGGTTAAGGGAGGCGGATGTCGCAAAAAGTAATGGAGGAAAAGGCTTAGACATAAGACCTGAACATCGACCCTAGACATAGGGCGAGACTTCAAAACCACTAGAGTTGTGCGCGGATATATCTAAGTTAGACTTGTTGGGATTTATGCCCTAAAGCCTCGTAATTAATAATTTATTTAATAATGAATAATAATTTTGATTATTTTGTTTGCAATATAATATTATCCATTATATGAAAAATCCAAGGTTATTAGTGTAATCTTGAACAGTATGTGGTTGACATACGAGAGGCTCATGTTCAAGAAATAACCTAACGGGTCATAGTATATGGATAAGGTTGGGTATCTTATCCTAGTAACACTATTGATACGGCCCACTTTGTAATAGTTACAAATGATTTGATCCAAATAATTCATGTGGAGACATGTGAGTGGGGGTATCTTATACAATGAGTTTGTATAAGAATAGACCATGAAATATTTAATCTCTCTTTATAAATCCGTTAATTGAGAAGATTAATATTTCATCAGGATGATCATATACGACTCGATCTTAATCTTGAGTGAGTTATGAACTCCTGCCTGTGAGGGCCTGTGCTTTGATTTGCATGGGTGAGAGTGGCTTTTGTAGTCGATTCAATATTCCTACCATTTTGGGGACTTGACCAAATAGGGAGCTGGGAACATAATCTCACAAGATGGAATTCACTCATTCTCATATAGGGTAAGTAGATGAGTAGTTCCCTTAAGTGCTGATTTCGGGACTTGAACAATGGGGCCCCACCCTCTCATTGGCCCGAGAGGGACTTAGTTTATAATTAGATTATAAACATATTGTTCATTAGAGAATCAGTGGTACTTAAGGTGCAAGATGTAATTATAAGGGTAAAACGGACTTTTGACCCAGCTGTAATTACGAACAACTCGTGAATGATCGACTTGCATGTAATGATTATATCTATGGACACAACTTGTCCTACAGTGCATAAGAGATCAACTCTAGGTCTATAGTGGAGTGACCTATAGTTAATGAATGAAAATTAATTAATTAAAGAGTTTAATTAATTAATTTTGTATCATTGAGCTTATAATCTGTAGGTCCATAAGATCCTCTTGCTAGCTCATAGTAACACTAAAAGATCAATTTAGTTGAAAGAAAATTTTGAAATGTTCAAATTAATATTTAATTTGAAGTGTTCAAGTTAATATTTAATATATTAAATATATTAAATATAAAAGAGGAAAATATATTTATTGTATTTGATACATTAAATATTAAAATTTGAAATGTTCAAATTTAATATTTAATTTGAAGTGTTCAAATTAATATTTAATATATTAGATATATTAAATATAAAAGAGGAAAATATACTTATTGTATTTGATACATTAAATATTAAAATAATTAATATATATTTGATATATTAAATAAAAGATATTTATAGAATTTGAATAAGATTCAAATAAATAAATATCGTATGAGATTTGAATGAAATTCAAATAAATATAAGATATATTTTAATATATTAGATATTAAAATATAATATTTTAATTATGACAAAGATTTTCCTTTGGTCTCTATAAATAGGACCCTTGGGTTGAGTCATTCTTCACAACACACATCTCCTCGATAGAGAGAATTAGAGAATTCTCTCTAGACCTCTTCCTCTCCAATCCCTTGTGGATTTTCTTTCAAGTGGCTCCCACAAGCCTTGATCCTGTGTTCGAGTCATAGCCAGGAAGACTTTGTGGAAGAGATAAAGATCCGCCAGAATATTCTCCATGTTTTTTTCAATGTAAGTTTTTGCTTAACCTTGTACATTTTGTGTTTAATTCTAAATAAATCAAAGACGATCCAATGCTTCCGCTGCGGGATGAAAAGTTCATTCCTATCAAGATTAGCCATTGAAATATAGGTTTAATCACTTAGTCTCCTAAAGATACTTCATAGAAGGTCGAATAGAAGTTGAATCCGGTTTACTTAGTTCTTGAGTTAGCTACGATTGCAATTGCCATCTTGTTGCATTTCTTACCAAATGGACATTAGCATCTTGAATCCCTTTTTCAATTTCATTGATTTTTCAATTAATTTTTCTTTTAGTCAAAACACCTCACAAATTATTTACACCCACGGTTACTTTAAGTTGCAATTTGTCAACGATTGTGTGCCAGTTTTATAAATTTTATTAAAACTCGTTCCCTTGGGTACGATACTCTAGAATACTTCTAGTTTCTTATTACTTCGATCACGTGCACTGCGTGTAGCATATTCGATCACATTTCTTTGGGCCTCTCTTCCTAGAATCAATAAAACACACCAAAGCTAGTAGAAAAACTAGCTTCTCGTGGACCCTTGAAACAAACATTTTTTTATATTTTTAATTATTAAAAAGAAAGGAGAAAGATCAAAATAAAAGGACTTAGACTCAGACTCAAGTGAGATAGAACAAGCACAATCAAGAGAAAATTTAGAAGAAAGAACAGACGAAGGCTTTTTAGCCTCAAACTCCACCTCATGAACAACCTCTTCTAAAATAGGCTCAACTTCTGCTTCTAACTCACAGACTCGCTCCTAGTGTGCCTAAACTCTCTAATTCTTCCCTATTATGCATGATGCTCACTTCTCAATACCCAACCTCAGTAGAATCAAAAGAGTTAGGCTCATGATAGACTATCAGTGAATCAGTGATCAAGTGACTTACTGGACATCCAATGGAAGTGAGTTGTACTTCACTAACCTCTCCTTGGGTCTGGAGTCTCTCCTTCGAATTTTCTAAGTTAAAATGAATTTCTCTAGACTCATCCAAAAAAATTTAAAATATGCTCTCTAAGGAAGGTTCTTTCTCTAAATGGGCTACCTGAGGGGGTTTTTCCTCTAGTTGAGCTACCTGAGGTCTCACCACCCATTCTTCTAACTTCAAGTGTTGAGCTCTAAAATAAGAAATACATTCTTGCAATAAGAGTTCTAAGGGAGGCCTCTCCTCACTAAGGCCAACAGAGGGATAATTAACAGGAAAGGAACTAGAAGGTGTTGTTAGTTCTTCGAGCTCAGATTCCTTAAAGGGCCAACCAAATTTATCAGAAGCCATCTAAATATCAACAAAAGAATTAGTCACAAGCTCAATCAACAACCAACAAACAGCAGAACTAGAAACAAAGGACTAGGACTCAAAGCAAAAACAAAAACAAGCAAAATAAAACAAAAACAAACCTTTAAATTAAAGCAAGCAATTTCTTCACAATATTAATTGAATTAAAATACACCAATCCTTAGCAACGACGCCAAAAACTTGACGCGTACAAATTACATTTCTGCAAGCGCACGAGTCTAGTAATATCAAATGGTATTCCTATTGAGTATCGAATCCACCGAGTGTGAAGCCCGAGTTCAAGAGGGGTACATGAATGAACCGAGACCACATTCGAATGAGAAGGATCTTGAGGCTATGCAAGGCATGGTTAAGAAAGGCTTAAATAAATTGTGATCGGTGCACATGCAAGCACACGAAATCAAAGTAATAATAAAACGGTAAATGTTGCCGAGTATCGAATCCTCAGAGAATTGGGGTGGTTTATTAATTAATTATCGTACTTAATTGCATCTAATTTTATTTAGGAACATAAACCTCCAGAAGAACATGCAACGAAATAAACAAAAATTCAGCAATAAAAATAATGAACGAATGGAGCGCAAATTAAAGAGGTCGAGCTTAGGACGTTAATCTCACCAACGGACCATTTATTGAGTCTAACGAGCATTTGTCATTAATTAATCAATTTATTGGAATCTAAGGGTAATTGGAATCCTCTGTTGAGCTCCTCCAATTCTCGGGTGTAATTAATTAAATCATGTGTCTGTCTCATTAATTAATTCTCACCCGGCATTAACGAACCCTACCATTGATCCTAATTGACGTTCTTATCATTGTTGTGTCCAAACATCAATTATTATGCAATTGAAGCTCTAATTTATCCATTATTTGTCAAGCAATAACATAAACCAGTAGTTCATTAAATCCTTGATCAGAGGATTTAAAGCGTTAAGAACATTGCATAAAAATAGATAGGAATAATCAATCACAAATTCCCAATTAAGTACACTTACATGGTCCAAAGGCTTGATTAAGCCATAAACTCTACAATCTAATCAAAGTAAATCATAATTCAGCACAACCACCATAATCCATCTACAATCGGTATAAACACACCAGAGAAATTACTGAAAAATAGAGGAGAAAACTGTTGTGTGTCGATCCATCGCTCCCGCTATGAACCAAACGAACCTTGGATGCCGAATCTTCAATTAAACTGCTTCAATTAAGCAACAATCCTCTCTAAACACTCTCAAGTCGTGGATTGGGGTGTAAAACTCCCAATTTGGCTCTCTTCAATAGATGAAGAATAGAAGTATTAGAAGCTGTAATCGAGACAACGTTGCAACGCTACGGACGGAATGCCTCATCCTTGCATCATTCTAGCGTTGCAATGCTACAGGGTAGCGTTGCAACGCTAACCCCCGGGTTTGCCTTTTAAATTGAGGCATTGTAATGCCTTTTCAAGGGTTGCAACGCCATCCTGACGGCTCCAACAACTAGCACTTCATCTCTTCCACTCCTTAGCTCCTAAAATAGCACTAAATTAGCTCCATCTTCAACATCATGCTCCAACTGCATCCATTTCTTTTAGTACTTCTCGGTTTCTGGAAATCAATGGGTAATAAACGTAAAAGCTCACATTTGAAGCGTAAAACTAGCTCAATTAAGGCATAAATATAGCACTAAATTAGTGCTAACTTATACCCCCACACTTAAGCTTTTGCTAGTCCCAAGCAAAACAAAATAAAACTCTTCTTGAAAAGATAAACGTTTTAGAAGATTGCATGCATAAGTGACTCAATCCTCAATGATCTCAACAATGGAATTAGAGAACAAGAACAATGGAATGAGAACATGCCTAAATCTCAAGCAATTTTAAAAAAAACGGATCAATTAATCAGTGCTCCATGAATTAATCTTCTCAACAACTACAGTTAATTAACCACTAGTTCATCTGTCACTCGGGTAGCTAATTAATTGTCACTTTTTAAACCTAACTAAGTTTCCTCTTTAAAGCACAACCTAGGCTAATTCAATTAACCAAAGAACACTAATTAAAAGCACATGAAGTCCTAAATGCATGAATGATTCAAGATCCAAATAGCAATCATCGTCATTTAACTAAGCAATTAATCAAAAATTCCAACAATTAAGCATTTAATACATTCAATACAATAAATCCCAAGTAATTAGGGACAAGATACACAAAATCAATCAATCAAAACCACAAATCCCTAATTACAACCTAATCTAAATACTGAAAGTAAAGGAAAAGGGAAGGAAATGCTTCGGTTGATGTCGATCGTCCCACGTTCCTAAGGCGATCTACCACGAATCCAAGCGCTAAGATCTTCAATTTCGCTCCGAAAACCTTCCAAAACCCATCAATTATGCTATGTTATCAAGATTAGGGTGAAAACCAGCAAAATGGCCTCATCATGCTCAAATAGAAAAAAATGAATATATGCCTTTATCGACGTAGCTTTGAGACTCTAGGGAAATAGTTTTGACGCTACACCCAAGTGCAGTCGTTTTATGCTCGTGCGGCTGAGTAGCATCAAGATGGTCTACAGAACGTCTCGATGCTCGGATGAAACTTCACTTTGAGCGCCTTTTGAGTGTCAAGACACCACAGGACAATGTCTGTTGGGATTTATGCCCTAAAGTCTCATAATTAATGATTTATTTAATAATTAATAATAATTTTGAGTATTTTATTTGTAATATAATATTATCCATTATATGAAAAATCTAAGGTTATTAGTGTAATCTTGAACAATATGTGGTTGACATACGAGAGGATCATGTTCAAGAAATAACCTAAAGGGTCATAATATATGGATAAGGTTGGGTGTCTTATCCTAGTAAAACTATTAATATGGCCCACTTTGTAATAGTTATAAATTATTTGATCGAAATCGTTCATGTGGAGACATATGAGTGAAGGATCTTATACAATGAGTTTGTATAAAACTGGACCACGAAATATTTAATCTCTCTTTATAAATCCGTTAATTGAGAAGATTAATATTTTATCAGGATGATCATATGTGATTCGATCTTAATCCTGAGTGAGTTATGAACTCCTGCTTGTGAGGGTTTGTCCTTTGATATGCATGGGTGAGAGTGGCTTTTGTAGCCGATTAAATATGCCTACCATTTTGGGGACTTGACCAAATAGGGAGCTGGGAACATAATTTCACTAGATGAAATTCACTCATTCCCATATAGAGTAAGTAGTTTAGTAGTTCCCTTAAGTGCTGATTTCGGGACTTGAACCATTGGGCCCCACCCTCTCACTGGCCCGAGACGAACTTAGTTTATGGCTGGATCATAAACAAATTGTTCATTATAGGATCAGTGCTACTTAAGGTGCAAGATTTAATTACAAGGGTAAAACGGACTTTTGACCCAGCTGTAATTACGAACAACTCGTGAAGGATCGACTTGCATGTAGTGATTATATCCATGGACACAACTTGTCCTACAATGCAACTCTAGGTCTATTATAGTGGAGGGAGCCTAGAGTTAATGAATGAAAATTGATTAATTAAAGACTTTAATTAATTAACTTTGTATCGTTGGATCTTCTAATCTGTAGGTCCATAAGGTCCCTTTGCTAGCTTATAGTAACACTAAAAGATCAATCTAGTTGAAAAAAAATTGAAATTTTCATATTAATATTTAATTTGAATTGTTCAAATTAATATTTAATATATTAGATACATTAAATATAAAAAAATATATATATATTTATTGTATTTGATACATTAAATATTAAAATAATTAATGTATATTAGATACATTAAATAAAAGATATTTATAAAATTTGAATAAGATTCAAATAAATAAATATCGTAGGAGATTTAAATGAGATTCAAATAAATATAAGATATATTTTAATATATTATATATTAAAATATAATATTTTAATTATGACAAAAATTTTCCATTAGTCTTTATAAATAGGACAATTGAGTTGAGTCATTAGACATAACACACATCTCCTCAATAGAGAATTAGATATTTCTCTCTAGACCTCTTCCTCTCCAATCCTTGGTCTTGTGTTCGAGTCATGGCCAGGAAGACTTTGTGGAGGAGATAAAGACCCGCGAGAAATATCTCAATATTTACTCCAAGTAAGTTTGCTTAATCTTATTTTTTTTAGTTTAATTTTAAATAAAATCGAAGACAATCCAATGCTTCCGCTGCGGAGTGAAACGCTCATTTCTTCAACGTCGGAACGCTTGCTCTCTAGTTTGGCACTTCAAATGTGGTGTCTAGACCCTAGACACTCTCCCCTCAAGTTCTTTTGCCAAAACTCCACTTCTTCTCTTATTTGATCTTCAATATGGCTCCAAATGAGCCCAAAATTATCGAAATAATTCCCGAACACTCAATTTTACTTCTCAAGCTTGGTTTCTACAAAATCAAGATAAAATGGCATAAAAGCCCACATATTCATAACAAAACTAGCGTAATTAATAGGAAATAAGATAGCATAATTGCATGCTACTAGCAGCGTCTCGACACTACAGACGAAAGTGATCTTGCGTGCCCGTTTAGGGCATTGAGACGCCCAAAAGTGGCGTCTCAATGCCACTCCAGCAGGATTTCTAGCTTGGCTTGTGATCGATGTACATGCAAGCGCACGTGATCGAAGTAATAATAAAATGGTACAATAGTACCAAGTATGGTATCCCACAGAGATTGGTTGTTAATTCGATTAAGTACCATAAATATTATCACTTAGCTTTATTTAGAGAATAGAAATCCATAGCAAATAGGAAAATAAACAGCTAATCCTATAAAGCAAGATAAATGTGAGACACATTCGATAGTCAATTCTATGAGTGTCATTGCATTCTTGGACCTTAATTTACTTAATTAAGCTAGCAATTAGGCACAATCAAACGTTCGATTCAGAAGTCTAGAAGCCAACGGTCATGGAATCTCTTGTCGATCTCCTCTAATTCTCAAGTATTAAATAGCTAACCTAGGTGTCCCTCGGCGCTAGCTAATTCATACAAGGCATTACGACCCTTCATCACTGACCTCTATAGATTAATTATTACTCCTGCTGTCACTCAGGCAATTAGTCTATAGTCATGTATCCAGTTCTAGTCTAAGCTTATCTCTGTCGAGCCTCCACTTAATAACTAATCAATTAGACGGTGTTCAATTAATTAATCTTCAGCACTTACTAAAAAAACTTTTTATCCCACTGTCACTCAAGTAGCTAATGAATTGTGCATTAAGCTAACTACCTAGTCCCACCTCAATTAGTTAATGAACACAATCTAAGGGCGCTAAGCCTAAAATGCATAAATCAACATAAACACTTAATCAAACCACAATCACAAACTAAATTAAGTGCAATGGTCCAAGAATTACAACAACCCATAAATTTTAGGGAGTTAACTAAACATATTCAACAATTACAACCCAAAAATCCCTAAATACAACCTAATCTAAATACTGAAAATAAAGGAAAAAGGGAAGAAAGCTTAGGTCTATGCCGGTCCCGCGTTCACAAGGCGATCCACCACAAATTTGAGCTCAAAAATCTTCAACTCAACTCCAAAATCCTCCCAAAATCCACCCAAGATGCTTTAGAATCGGGATAAGGGTATTTTCTATCGAATTGGCCTCCCTTTAGACAAATAAAATGCCAAGAATATATAATGTCCATCGTGACTGCGTTGCAATGCTGTCCCAAACGCTAACGTTTCTTATTGCGTGCGGGGTAGCATTGCAACGCTATAAGTAGCGTTGCAATGCTAAGGACGAATATGCTCTTCTTAGCGTGTTTCTAGCATTACAACGCTACAGGGCAACGTTGCAGCGCTAGCTCTCGGGTTTCTACATTACAAATGGGCGTTGCAACGCCATTTCAAGCGTTGCAACGTCGTTCCCTCGACCCCAACATCTAGTGCATCATTTCTTCTCTTCTTGGCTCTCCAAAATAGCTCCAAGAGGCCCTTAAATACATCAATTTACTCCTGAACACTCGATTTTGCTCCTTTAGCTCGGTTTCTACAAAATCAAGAGAAAAAGACATAAAAGCTCACTAATTCAACACAAAACTAGCTAATATAGGACTAAATTAGTGCTATCAACTTGACTACATCAACAGTGTTGAGACGCAATAGACAGCGTCTCAACACTATCATTTCGGGCTCTATTGCTACAGCTTGTCTTCTCCTTAATTCCAACGCTCCAAGACACACCATGTGCTCCAAATACTCCAATATCTTCACCAAATGCCCAATTTTGCTTTACTTGCTCAAATCCTACAAAATAAACAAGTACATACATAAAAGCACACATTAAAGCCTACAAACTAGCAAGAATTTAGGCCTAGAAATACCCCCAAACTTAGATTTTTGCTATTCCTCGAGAAAAAATAAAATACAACTACACTATAAATCAATAATTGCATGCATAGGACTCAAGCCTCACTGTTCCAAATACACATAAATCACAATAGCAGAAATTACTCAAACACACCCAATAAATAAGAAATTTAAATTTAAATCTCTACTCCTTTGTGTGTGTGTGAAGTTTCTCTTATTTTAGTCTTTATATGCCAAGAATAGTTTTATACAACCCTCAATTCATTTTTTTCCTACTTCTGGCTTTAAGTTCCAATTATTAAGCCTCCCCACACTTAAGAAAATAATACGCCACTAGGGTGCCTAAACAATGGGGTAGGCCTCCCCCAAACTTAAATTTTTCAATATTTTAAAGTACATTAGCTTGCACACTTCCACTGTAGGGACCTTTACCTAGAGCACTTACTCAATAAGTGGCTTAACTGATCACAGCGGATCAAAATGTTTCTTCTACAAGTGCACTCAATCTCATGATCAAAAGGTTCTAAATTCTCCATAGCTCTTGGCATACATAGTGAACCTGAACAAAAATAAAACAAAACAAAAGTAAAAAGTAAATAAAAGACAAACATTATAAACAAAAAGAATTTGTACAAAAGTACACTATTTACACTCTAAATTAAAATCAAGCATTTTCACCACAATATCAATTAAACTAAAATACGCCAATCTCCAGCAATGACGCCAAAAACTTGTTGCGTTTTTGTGCTCGTAAAACTACAAGTGCACGGTGTCAAGTTTTAATATAGTGAATGAGTGAGAGTTTCCTCCACATGATTAGATTTTTAATTTAAACAAGTATCATAGATACTCACACCTAATTTTATCTAGAGAACCCAAAATCAAGAAATAAACAAATAAAAAACTAAAACTATATTTACAAGGTGGAGACACTTAGAGGGAACCTTTTTTAAACATTCGTTTTAAAATTAAACACTAACTTGATCAATTCAAGAAACAAATCATATATGAAACAATTATAATCCTCAGTTACGAAGACATTTAATTGGCGTTCTCAAGCCTCAACTAAATCTCTTGCTTAATTATTAAATTTAACTTTCCAGTCTAATTCCATAACTAAATATGGCATTACGGAACTTCTCCTAACGGCTTCTATTAGCAAACAATTCATTCTCATGTAAGAGTCTACTAACAGTTATGCAAACGAGTCTAAATTCAAGTCAACTTTTTCAAGCTAAAATTCAAATTATGCAAAACTAAACTTTGGCCAACAAGTTAGACAATAAACATAAAAATGCATAGATAGATGTTACAATATAACAAGTTCTAAGATTAAACCAAGCATCATAAAATAACCAAGTCTAATAGTTGAGTTCAGTCACTCAAATTCACAATTACGACCCTATACTCATATAAAAATCTAAAAACAAAGACTACAAGATAGATAGGGAAAAGGTAAAAACTCTCACGTGCCAATCCTCGTTTTCGTTGTGATATGTCGCGATCCCAAGCCTGAATGTCTTCCTTGGCTCTCAAGAATGCTCCCTTAGTCCCAAATTCTTAGTAGAAATCGAGTCTAGAATGGTTCCTCTCTAAATGGATGCCCTTTTATGTACTAAAAATGGAGTATTTATATTATCGTGACTAGAATGGTTCCTGTCCCTAGCGTCTCAATGTTGTGCCCTAATTCGCGAGAATAAGGAAGGAAACATGGGGTAACATTGAGATGCTACACACAGTGTCTCGACACTACGGAAGGAAGTGATCTTGCGCTCTCGTTTAAGGCATTGAGAAGCCCAAAGGTGGCGTCTCAACTCCACTCCAACGAGATTTCTAGCTTGGCTTGACTGCATCAACAATGTTGAGATGCTATATACAACGTCTCAACACTGTCCTCTTCGGCTCTATTGTTGCAACTTGTCTTCTCTTTAACTCCAACACTCCAAAACACGCCTTAGTGCTCCAAATACTCCAATATCTTTACCAAATGTTCAATTTTCCTTTACTTGCTCGAATCCTACAAAATAAACAAGTACATACATGAAAGCACACATTGAAGCCACAAACTAGCAAGAATTTAAGCCTAGAAATTTGTGTGTTATCAAATACCCCCAAACTTCGATTTTTGCTAGTCCTCGCGCAAAATAAAACACAACTACTCTATAAATAAATAATTGCATGCATGTGAATCAACTCTCAATGTTCCAAATACACATAAATCACAATAGCATAAATTAATCCAACACACCCTATAAATTAGAAATTTAAATTTAAATCTCTACTCCCTTGTGTGTGTGTGAAGTCTCTCCTATTTTAGTCTTTATAAGCTCGGAATAGTTTTATACAACCTTAATTTTGTTTTCGCCCTACTTCTTGTTTTAAGTTCCAATTATTAAGCCTCTTCACACTCAAAAAAAAATAATATGCCACTAGGGTGCCCAAACAATGGGGTAGGCCTTCCCCAAACTTAATTTTTTAATATTTTAATGTACACTAGCTTTCAGACTTCCACTTTAGGGACCCTTAGCCAGAACGCTTGCTCAATGAGTGACCTAACGGATCACAGCGAACATAGCTTTTTTTGTCCTTAATTTTAAGCATACAAGTTGTTTTTATTTTCTTTTATTTAAGTTAGAAACAATGAAGCTCAACTAGGTAAATATGTAACACATGAATTCTCCTTAGTGTAACATTATTAACTATCATGCAACTTAACCTTCTAATCGGTTCCTAGTCCTTTCTGAGTGACAACGAACATATGGACCATATAACCCTATTCTAAGCCTTCAAAACCACAACGGGAGGGCTAAGTGCTCTACATATATAAGGGAATTAAGACAAAAACTTAAATTTACTCAAGTCCAAATTATGCTCTCATATTCCAATCATTACAAGTTATCAGTTTCAAGAACAAATCCTAGACTATCATAGTTACCAAACTTGCAATAATACCATCCAAATCATGCTAAAAAAATAAAATTTATGCTCAGAATTAGGACTTTCTAAAGTACTGTCCACTCCCAAACTTGAAATTTACATTGTCCTCAATGTAATAGTAGATCTAAAGCATGCAAAGACAATGGTAACACATGAGGAGTGAATAATACTGCCCTGAACGATCGAGGTCCTGCCCAAATGTGAATGAGAAAAAATGGCACACCAAACACATAAACTTGAAAGGAAGACAGAAAAAAAAATGAAAATGGATAGAAAACTTGGGTTGCCTCCCAAGAAGCACTTTCTTTAACGTCTTTAGCTAAATGAGACTCAAGTAGTGAATCAATTCGTGCACAAATCCACGCTGACATCCTTGGTGAGCACCCACTCCAAAGGATCCCTATTCAACATCGCTTCATGAAATTCATCAGTCAAACTATTAATAGCATCCACAAACATACCTTGGCCTACCTCGCAAGGGTACCTCATTGCGTTATTCATATCAAAAGTTACCTTTTAGTCATTGACTCAAAAAGATAACTTGCCTTCTCGTACATGGATAGAAGCTTCCTCTGTGGCAAGGAAGAGCCGTTCTAAAATGATGGGAATCACATTTAAAATTTATGCTTAGACTTAGGACTTTCTCAGATTGCCCACCCCCAAACTTGAAATTTACATTTTCCTTAATGTAATAGTAGATCTAAAGCATGCGAAGACAATGGTAACAATAGAAGGAGTGAATAATACTACGCTGATATGTGGAAAGGAATCTCCAAACTATCCTTCGTACATGGAAAATCACCTGAACGATCGAGGTCCTGCCTAGATGGGAACGAGAATAAATGGCACACCCAACACATAAACTAGAAATGAAAACATAAAAATAAAATAAAAAGGCAACGTCTTTAACTAGACGAGGCTCAAGTAGTGAATCAATTCTTGCACGAATCCACGCCAACATCCTTAGTGAGCACCCACTCCAAAGGATCCTTATTCAACATCACTTCATGAAATTCATCAGTCAAACTATCAATAGAAGCCACAAACATACCTTGGCCTACCTCGCAGGGGTACCTAATTGCCTTATTCATATCAAAAGTTACCTTTTCGTCATTGACTCAAAAGGATAACTTGTTGTCTCATACCTTGATAGAAGTTTCCCTTGTGTTAGGGAAGGGTTGTCCTAAAATGATGGGGATCTGATAAGTTCATTTTATAGTTATTTATTATATCTTGTTTAGGTTGTTTTTAGTTAGTTTTCTTATAGTTTTTGGGTTTTAATTCATGCACTTCTTTTATTTTTATAGGTGATCAAAGATTTCATTTTGAAGGCCAAAGATCAAAGATTTTCAAGTTTAAGGCTAAAAATTACAGCACCTAGGCGCCACAGACAGTGTGGAAAGACAGAATGCTAGTGCCTAGGCATTGTTTATGACGCCTAGGCACTACAAACTTTAAAGCGTGAATCCAAGACGCACGGCCAGGGTTTTTTGGCTTATAAATACATCTTTTTGTGAAATTTGAAGGGACTTGGAGAGGGAGAACGAGTGGAAGACGGCTGAACACTATTTTTTAGGATTCGAGCAACCAAACGAAGCAAAAGCGACGATTGGATACTCATGCAATCACCGAGATTTGTTTCTTTTCCCTTTCCCTTCTCTTTTATTGGTTGTAATGACTTCAATAGTTTTAGTTAGGACTTTTATTGATATTTTTTATATGAACTAATTTACTCTTTCTAGAGCTTAATGTAATCGTTTTGAATCCTACTCTTTCGTAGTTAATAGTTGATTCTATTTCATTGTGATTGTGAAAACTATTTTGGGCTTAATGCATGTTTAGAATTGGCCAATCTTTACATTGATTTTGTGCGTAATTTGGGATTGAGAGACAAGAATTATTGATGAACTTGAATGGTTTTCCCTAATTTATACTTGAGATAGAGATATCCTTGTGGGTTTTGTGGCAATTTAGGTTCTACATTCGTCATAATTGAATTGTTTGAATTTTCAACGAGATATAGGCAGTTTACTTTTCAATAAATATCGTTATTGCTTGAGAGAGGACATCGAGTCTATAGGGTAGAACTTGCCAACAATCTAGAAATAGAATTTGCTTCAACTATTAATGAATGAAGAGTAGGAGGAGATAACAGTGAAGTCATATCTTTAAAACTTTTTGCAATTAAATTTAATCATTTGTTTCACGTTGTTAATTTTAGAGCTTTATTTCATTATTTTGTAGTTAGTTTCAGATTTCACCCATCTTTGATTAATCAGTACTCAGATAAAATTAAAGCTAACAAATTTTGTAATTGATAGCATTCATTCCCTATGTGGAACAATTTTGGTATTCAACTACTATATTACTTGTAACGATTCGTGCACTTGCAAATTCGATCAACAGGATCTCATCATCTCCTTCTATGGCTAGCACCACAAAATCTGCAGGAATCAGGAACTTTTCAACTTTCACCACAACATCCTCTACTACACCTCTAAGATAGGTGATGGAACGATTTGTGAGCTGTAGAGAGATGTTGGTGGGTTTCAACTCCTTGACACCTAATGTCCTGTACACAAAATAAGGCATCAAATTAATAGAGGCACCTAAGTCGCATAATGCCTTATGAAAGTAAGAACTACCAATAGTGTAGGGAACACTAAACTCCCTGGGTCTGTGAGCTTTTGAGGTAGCTTTTTGTGTAGTGCATCAATACACCCTTCTGTCATGTGTACAATCTCGTAAGTAACGAATTTCCTCTTATTCGTCAAGATGTCCTTCATAAATTTCGTATAGCTTGGTACCATCTCTAAGGCATCTGCAAAAGGAATAGTCACATTAAGATTTTAAACAAATCTAAGAATTTAGCAAATCCAGCATTCAAAATTTTCTTTCTAAAGCGTTAAGGACAATGTATGTTTTAAGTTTGGGGGGATGCTCTATTGTTCTTATCTGAGTTATCTGTGCTTTATTGAAATTTTTTTGTGAATTTATGATGATTTTGTGGCATCTGTTTGATGAGCATGACCTATGATGTGTTCTGATTAGTGAATTTTATGCAATTTTTTTGTGAAATATAAGAGCATGTGTAGGATTCAAGTAAATGAAGTTTTTGCTTGAATTTTTTTGTACTTGTGGAGCACTTAGCCTACTTATTAGTGGTTTTGAATGCTTAGAACAAAATTATATTGTCTAGATGTTCGTTGTCATCTTGATAGGCTTAAGTTCTAGTTTAAAGGTTGTCTTGCATGATAGTCTGTAATGTTGAACTTATGAGAAAATCATGTTTATTTGCCTGTTAAAAGAAAAAGAGAGAAAAGAAAGAAAAGAAAGAAAATGAAAGAGAAAGCTTGGGTTGCCTCCCAAGAAGCACTTATTTAACATCTTTAGCTAGATGGGGCTCATGTGGGCTTTCAAGGCACATAAAAATTCTCCCATTTCTTCGGGCCCCTCTACCTCGAATCAACAAAATACACTAAAGCTAGTAAGATCACTAGCTTTTCATGGGCCCCTTAGACAGACATTTTTTTTTGTATTTTTAAATAAGAAAATCATAAAAGGTGAAAGATCAAAATAAACTGACTCTAACACGAACTTTTGAGAACAAGAAAAATAACACTTAGGATAAAGAGAACTATCAGAAGATAAAACAGACAAAGGCCTTGCAGCCTCAAACTGTACCTCTTAAACATCCTTAACAAAAGGCTCATCCACTTTTTCTTTCTCACTGACTCGATCCTGGTGTGTGTTTAAACTCTCCAACTTATCTCCAATATCTATGACCCACTCCCCTAAATACCAAAACTCAATGGTATGGAAAGAATTAGGCTCATGCAAGGCTATAAGTGAATCAGTTGCCAATTGACTCACTAAACATCCTATAAAACTGGATCTCACTTCACTAACCTCCCCTTGGGTCTGGAGTCTCTCTTGTAATTCTGCTAAATGCAAACTAGTAGCTCGAGATTCTTCTCTAAACTTTCTCAACATTCTCTCTTAGGGGCATTCTTCCTCTAAATGGGCTCTCTGAGAGGGTTCCTCCTCTAGTTGAGCTACCTGAGGTCTCACCACCCATGCTTCTAACTTCAAGCATTGAGCTTTAAAATCAGAAATACACTCTTGTAATAAGAGTTCAAATGGAGGCCTCTCGTCACTAAGGCTAACAGATGGATAATTAACAAGGAATGAACTCGAACGTGTTGCTAGTTCTTCGAGCTCATATTCCTTAAAGGGCAACCCAAATTTATCAGAAACCATCTAAAAAGTAATAATGAACTAAACACGACTCAAAAACAACACCAGATAATCCGCACAACCAGAAACAAAGGACCATGACTCAAAGCAAAAAAAAAAAAAAAAAACACAAGACAGATAAAACCTAAAAAAAACCTCTAAATTAAAACCAAACAATTTCTTCGCAATATTAAACAAATTAAACTATCAATCCCCGACAATGGTGCCAAAAACTTGATGCATACTTTTGCACATAACCACAAGTATACGGGTCAAGTAATATAAAACGGTATTCCTATCGAGTATCGAATCCACAGGGATTGGAATTGTTAATTTGCTTAAGTACTACTCTTATTTTAGTTATATGTAGAGAACAGAATCAAAAACAAGCAAGGAAAACTGAAAAGCTAACCTAGAAAGCAAGATAAACAGAGACACAATCACAAGGGATAATTCTATGGGCGTTGATTTCATTCTTTGGACCTTAATTCACTTAATCAATTAGGCAATTAGGCAAAATCAAATGTTCAATTCATAAGTCTAGTACTAAATTAACTAACCTAGATGTCCCTAGCACTAGCAATTAGCACAAGGCACTATGACTTTTCATTACGGACCTCTATTGATTAATTATTAGTCCTGCTGTCACTCAGGTATTTAACCAACAGTCATGCATTTGATTCTCGCCTAAGCTTCTCTCCATCGAGTTTTCACTTAGAAAATAATTCAATTAAACAGTGCTCAATTAATTAATCTTCATCACCAACTACAACTAATTAACCAATACTCTCGCTATCACTCGGTTAGCTAATTAATTGTGCATTAAGCTAAACTAAGTTTCCTCTGTCGAGCTCAACTTCGACATACCTCAATTAATTAAAAAAACACAATTTAAAGGCATTAAGCCCTAAATGCATAAATAAACACAAACACTAATTAAGCCACAATTACTAGTTAATTAAGTAAATAAAGTGCAATGGTCCAAAGAATTACAACAACCCATAGAAATTAGAGGCTTAGCTACTCATAAACACCAAAATAAAAGTCTAAGTCCCTACTTTACAGCCACTATAGTAACTAAATTGAAAGGAAAAGGGAAGAAAATGCAAATGAAAGTCGATCCCGCGTTCCCGTCGTGATCTCCTTGGTCCTCGAGCTTTGGATTCTTTAATTTCGCTTTACAAATGCTCACAAAATGCTCCCAAAACCTTCAAGATCAAAAACTTGATAGACTAAATATGTGGGTTAAAAATCAAGATAAAGGATTTCAACCCAGTGTAAGTGCACACTATCGATACAAGTAGTAAAATTGAAAGTACTCCAAAGTAGCGATCCCACAGGAAATGGATACAACAAAATTTTAAGATAGCACAAAGATTGTGTTCAAAGTGAAACTTTGGTAATCAAAAATAAAAAGATTGTGGTGGGTTTTTGCTAGAAAGTAAAATAAATAAATAAATCAAGATAATGAAAATCGGGATTCAAGTATGATCATGCCCTTTGGTGAGAATTGAAACTCAATTGCAATTGCAACCGCGCCTTAACACAAAATAATTGTAAACCAAATCGACTCCTATTCAATTTTGATTCAAAATCCTTAGGAGGCTAAGTGATTGGACATATATGTCTATGACCAATCGTACTTAGATAATTTTAGAATGCATTCTAGTGGTTTTGGGGGCTCGTCCTATGTCTAGGATCAAGCTTTGCTTATGTCTAAGCTTTTTATCCCATTGCTTTTGCGAGATTCGCCTTCATCTAACCCCTTCAGTGTTAGATTCAGACTTGAAAGCAACCCTAGTTGATCAATCCCAAGTTTACTAAAAACAAATAAATCAACAAAAGCAAACAATATTTGTGTTAATTTGGATTGCCCTTACATATAAGCTTCACATTCTCACTTCTAGGGCATTCATACACTTGAATCCCTAAGAGAGATTTAGCTCATGATAGAATGAAATAAAACCAAAAAGCAATAAAGTAAAATCTTGAAAAAGTCATAAGAAATTGAATTAAAAAGTTTAACATAGAAGCTAAGTAGAGTTTCTTTTTATTTCTTTTTATTTCTTTTCTTTTCCAAAACACCCACTGGACTTGCTATAATTAAGAGAAGAAAACCCAAATGAAAATCAAACGGAATTCTTATCTTCCAAGAACAATCCAGCAGAAACTAAAAGTTTAACTTGAATTTGAATACTGGTATTTAAGGAAAAAACATACAGCAACTTACAGCCAATGAAAATTAAACAAAACATAAAGCAAAAAGGCTAAAAAGAACTGCTCAAAATACAATACAAAAACACCCTTTTTCGCCCCTTTTTTCAATCGAACTCAATTCAATCTCTTTCAAGATAAATTCGGTCTTAACAATCATAGGTTTTCGCCCATATTGAATTGAGTATGGAGGAAAAGAGAGGAGGAAACGCAATGGACAACAAGATGAAAAAAGAAAAAGTGCATAAAATGGGTTTTCTTCCAAGGAGGAATTCCGTTTTTTGCCTTCGTTTCCCTTCATTTTATAGCCTTCAAGTATCTAGAGTTTCTTCACACTCCATATACGGCTTGATGTATGAAATTGTTGCTTGATTTAAGGAGAAATAAATGCTAGAATCTTCTAGATTTGGTCAATTCCGAAAATCTCATTTTTCTGCCTTCCATGGTACAATTACAATTGCAATTGTACTACAATCGTCCCCTTTTTGCTAATCTGCACAATAACTAACTAAATTAGCAAAATTTCAATATTTTTATTTATTTCTCCTAATCTTAAATCATGCCCAAGGATTTCTTAACACTTTGCTCAAATTCAAGAGATATTTGGAGTTCACAAAGGATAAAGTTACAAGAATAACCTTTGTTTGTGAGCTAAATAATTCTCAAAAATTAGAATTATCAATTATTCTGGAATCAAGATTAGGACTAAAACCCTCAGATTGGTCTCCCTTTGCTCGAAGAGAAAATGATGATTATATACCTCTTATCGACGCTGCACCAAATGACGTTGTTTTCTTTATGAGCACTCCTCCAGCGTCGAGACACTCTAAGGAGCGTCTTGACGCTCCGGAAAAAAATGCACATCTGCACGCATTTACGCCACAGAGAAGCGTCTCGACTCTTGCTATCGGGTTTGGCACTCTAAATGTGGCATCTAGACGCCATTTTCAAGGTCTAAATGCTCTCCCCTCGAGTTCTTTTACCAAAAATCCTCTTCTTCTCTTCTTCGATCTTTAAAATGGCACAAATGAAGTCCAAAATCACCAAAATACCCTCGAATGCTTCTCAAGCTCAGTTTCTACAAAATCAAGAGAAATAGGCATAAAAGCTCACAAATTCATAACAAAACTAGCATAAATAATAGGTTATAAGATAACATAATTGCATGTTATCAATCATACAACCATTAATACTTAATCGCAAAGAAGAATGCAAAGCCTAAGCTTAGTCAATTGATCTTACTACTTCAAGAATTTGACCTAGAGATAAGAGATCGCAGGGGTACAGAAAATCAAGTGGCTGACCATATATCACGCTTAAGTAACCCTGTAGTGAAAGACACAAAAATTGAGACTGGAGAAAGCTTTCTAGACAAACAACTACTTGCGTTAAACGGGTCAGAGCCCTGGTTCGCCGATATCGTGAACTATTTGGTATGCGGCGAATGGCCGGAAGAATTCACAACACAACAGGGTAAATGTCTTTTTCACGATTCTAAATTTTATTTTTCGGATGACGCACTTTTGTATATGCATGGACCAGATGGAGGGCACTTTGGTGGTCAGCTGGTCGAACTGAAATGTGGGGCTTAAAGAAAATGTTTGTAAATTAAAACAAAGCTCCAGTTTAGTGCAAGTGCACACTATCGATGCAAGTAATATAAAACTCGAAGTATTCCAGAGTATCGATCCCACAGGGAACGGATACAACAAAATTCAAGATAATAAGCAAAGATGTTTTCAAATTGCAATTGTGGGTAACCGGTGTAAAACAATAGTTGGGATAATTTTTGTTTTTTGAAAAGAAAATGTTAAAAGAGGGATTCAAATATGCTTTTGCTCTTTTGAAAGAAATTGCAGCCTAATTACAATTGCAATCCTTTGACTCAACACTTAAGCTTTGTAAACCAAATTCAACACCTATTCGACCTTCTATGAAGTATCTTTAGGAGGCTAAGCAATTAAACGAATATTTCTATGGCTAATGCAAACTTAGTTAATTTTGAAACACAATTCTTTTGGTTTTAAAGGTTTTGCCCTATGTCTAAGGTCAAAAACAAATTCCTATGTCTAGGCTATTTTCCTTCATTGCTTTTATGAAAACCAAATTTTTATCTAACCTTTTCAGAATTAGACTCGATTTTTGTATACTAATCTAGATGATCAATATAGACTAATAATAAGCATTAAAATCAATAAAAGCAAACAAGCTATAGAGGAAGCAAGGTTGCTCTCACAATTAGGCCTTATTTTCTATCTTTAGGGCATTCACATGCTTGAATCCCAAAGAAGGAATTAGCTCATTATGGAAGAAATGAAAATCAACATTTTAATTGTTATAAAACTCATAATTCACAAATGACTAGAAATGGAAGGGAAATTTAAAAATTAAACAACCCAACTGATTTTTATTAAGAAATTACTTGAATAAAATTACTCCAACAACTTCAAAAATACCCACATAATCTTCAAAGACAGAAACAACAATTTAATGGAAATTCAAAATCTTGCAAAAAAATAATCCTCAATAGCATACTGTCTTTAGTAAAGAAAAGAGAGCAAAAATCAAGGTCTAAATGAATAACTCAACTTTAACAACTAACAAAATTGAAATTAATACAGAAACTAGCTAAGAAATGGAAATGCACAGAAACTGAAAAATTACGATAAACTAGTGGCTTCCTTGCTTGATCGATCCAAATACTCATTCAAAGGAAAATGGATCTTCACCTCCTCTAACTTTCGTTGAGGAGGGATCAACCTCGGAAATTACAGAGCTAAGATGAAGAAAAACTTACTGAAAATGCCAGAAAATCGTGAACTAAACTATTGTGGGCAAGCAGAAAAACCCAACCACGTTTTGCTTCGTTTTCCCCATTTTTATAGGCATTGACGGCTAGGGTTTCCTTCTTTATGCTCCTTCAATCATGGGTCAAGGTTTGGGCATGAATTCGGGCTGAAAAATCTCCCAAATCTCGCAAAAATCTCCATAAATTTTGAAATTTCCGTAAATCTCGCATTTTTTAGATTTTTCAAAAATGCAATTGCATTTCTGTTGCATTATTTTTCAGATCTGCCAAAATTTTCCAGAAATGCAATTGCATTTTGTGTTTGTTTTTCAGACTTGTTTTCCGAAGGAATTGCAATTGCATTTCCAAGATGGAATGCAATTGCATTTTGTGCTTCTTCACAAATTTGTTTTCTCGAAGAAATGCAATTGCATTTCCAAAATGGAATACAATTGCATTTTTGTACTTGCTCCAAACCTACACAAAAACAGCAAATTAGTATAATTTCCAATCTCTTTTCAACTTCTTTCCTCTTTTTCATTATTCCAACAAGCTTTTATGAATTTATCTAATAAACACTATTTTTAGCTTGCTCACCATACAACAAAACACACAAAAATGACAAGAACAACCTAGTTTAGGGTCAAATAATCCTCATAAATGAGAATTATCACCAGCGCAAGGCTGCCAAGGTTTTGCAAAGTGGGTATTTTTGGCCCACCTTGTCCAAAGATGCGAGGGAATTCACCATGAAATGCGATCGCTGCCAATTGACTGGAAATATTTCGAAGCGCGATGCAATGTCCATGACGTGCATATTGGAAGTTGAACTCTTCAATGTATGAGGCATCGTGATAAGATTTAGAAAGTTCATATTGATCGTACCTAAATCATGTTAATTTTGTGGATTTTATGAGATTTATTGTGCATTTTATAGGAATTCGAGTTCAAGGCACATTTTGGAGACTATATGTGAAATCGCAGTTAAAACGAGCCAAACTGGAGGTCAATCAGGCACCCGAGAGAAGAGAAACATTAGATTGACCATTTTGCCCCTAGAGTAACGTCGAGACCCTGTGAGGAGCCCCTACTCGATGCTGAAGACAGAAGCCTCGAATGCACGACAACGTTGAAACGTTGTAAGTCTCCCTGCATACAGCATCGCTCAACATTGTAGAGGGCCCCCTTTGATGCTCGACACTATCGCGAGAAGTATAAATTCATTCTTTTCATTTTAGGGTTAATTCTCCGTGAACTGAACAACCCATTCTCAATTTCTCCCCTCTCCTTTCACTATTCTAGTAGGTTTTAGGTTTTTTACTTCATTTTGGCTTGTATTTTGGCCACTGGATCGATGCAAATGACGCTCGACTAGTCATTTTTGGCTAATTCGAGGTAATTATGGATAATTTTACAACATTGTGAGGATTTTGAATTAATTTCTAATATATTACAGCTTTATTTATGGCTTTTAATTCTTGTTCTAATTCTAGTTATCTCTTTATTGATTAATTTGATAAATTAATTGATTTAGAGGTTTCTTAGCTATGCTGGAATCATTGTTGGTGTCCTCGATCTCTAGCTTAATTTTAGTAGCAATGAACCGGTAGCCACATCCGTGTTTAGGAGTTACTTCACTTCACTCACTATTGTATGTGGTAGGTTTTAGAATTAATCAGCACATAATAGTTTAATTCGAAGGGCCCATCGCGTTAAACCGTTATGTTCTGATTTATCCCAAGCCCTTAATGCGTCTAATCATTTAGTATGGAACGTTCATGCCCAGCTAGGAGGTTAGATTAGGTCGATTTAGACGTGGAAATTTGGTTCGTTAGGGGAGGCTCCCACGATGTTTTGAGGAGTCCTGTCAATCATAAATAACTGTACTTATGCATGTTTTGAGCAATCAAATGATCAATGTTGCAAAGTAAATCCCGACATACCTTGAATTAGCACTTTATTAAATTTGTGAGTTCCCTATTTATTTTTCCTGCCATTAATTTCATTTGCATGCCTTTAACTCTGCGTACTTTAATTTCTTGCATGAAACCACCCCTTCGCTCGATTTTAAGTCCAGAAAAAGATAATTAAAATAACCAATCAACCGTTTCCCTATTTTCGACCTGGTCACCAATGAATACTACAATTCTTGGTGTGAACCGGTTTATAAATTTATTTGGCGAGTGTGACAAGCTCCGTTACATCGACTACATGGGACCCTTTCCCCCGTCATGGCCATCAGTACATACTGCTGACAATTGATTATGTTTCCAAATGGGTGGAGGCAATATCCTGCCCATCTAATGATCCATTGACAGTGACAAAATTCCTCGAGAAAAACACATTCTCCCGCTTTGGAACTCTGAGGGTATTAATTAGTGACGAGTGCACTCATTTTATCAACAAGATTATGGATGAGCTACTCCAAAAATACAATGTCAAGCATCAAGTGGTGACAGCTTATCACACTCAATCCAATGTGCAAGCGGAAGTATCAAACAGGGGAATAAAGGGCATCCTATAAAAAGTTGTGAATCTGAACAGAAACGATTAGGCATAGCATTTGGATGACACCTTGTGGGCTTACAGAACTGCATACAAATCCCCCATTGGTATGTCCCCCTATGCTTTTGTCTATAGGAAAGTTTGTCATCTCCCACTACAACTAGAGCATAAGGCTCAATGGGCATTCAAGAAACAGAATCTGGATTTGGAAGCAGCTGGCAACGCAAGGATGATCCAATTGCATGAACTAGAAGAATTATGAATCTCTATTTACGAAAACGCCAAAATCTATAAGGAACGCATGAAGCGTTGGCATGACCAGATGATCTGAAGGAAAGAGTTGCACATGTTAGGATTTATGTCCTAAAGCCTCGTAATTAATGATTTATTTAATAATTAATAATAATTTTGATTATTTTATTTGCAATATAATATTATCCATTATATGAAAAAATCAAGGTTATTAGTGTAATCTTGAACAGTATGTGGTTGACATACGGGAGGATCATGTTTAAGAAATAACCTAAAGGGTCATAGTATATGGATAAGGTTGGGTGCCTTATCCTATCCTGGTAACACTATTGATACGGCCCACTTTGTAATAATTACAAATGATTTGATCCAAATCATTTATGTGGAGACATGTGAGTGGGGGTATCTTATACAATGAGTTTGTATGAGACTGGACCACGAAATATTTAACCTCTCTTTATAAATCCGTTAATTGAGAAGATTAATATTTTATCAGGATGATCATATGCGACTCGATCTTAATTCTGAGTGAGTTATGAACTCTTGCCTGTGAGAGCTTATCCTTTGATTTGCATGGGTGAGAGTGGCTTTTGTAACCAATTTAATAAGCCTACCTTTTTGGGGACTTGACCAAATAGGGAGCTGGGAACATAATCTCACAAGATAGAATTCACTCTTTCCCCATATAAGGTAAGTAGATGAGTAGTTCCCTTACGTGTTGATTTCGAGACTTGAACAATGGGGCACCATGCTCTCACTTGCCCAAGAGGGACTTAGTTTATGGTTTGATCATAAACAAATTGTTCATTAGAGGATCAGTGGTACTTAAGGTGCAAGATGTAATTACAGGGGTAAAACGGACTTTTGACTCAGCAATAATTACGAACAACTAGTGAATGATCGACTTGCATGTAATGATTATATCCATGGGCACAAGTTGTCCTACAGTGCATAAGAGTGCAACTCTAGATCTATAGTGGAGTGACCCATAGTTAATGAATGTAAAATAATTAATTAATTGATTTTGTATCCTTGGAGCTTATAATCTGTAGGTCCATAAAGTCCCCTTGCTAGCTCATATGAACAAATAAGGATCAATTTCGTTGAGAGAAATTTTGAAATGTTCAAATTAAAATTTAATATATTTGATATGTTAAATGAGGGAAAACATATTTATTGTATATGATGCATTAAATATTAAAGAAATTATTAATATATTAAGATACATTGAAGAAAAGATATTTATTAAATTTGAATTAGAATGTCGTAGGAGAATTTGGAAATGTTTGAATATGATTCAAATTAGTTAGATAAATATATTTTAATATATTAGATATTAAAATATATTATTTAATTATTTTCCCTAGACTACTATAAATATGACCCTAGAAGGTAGCCATTGAAGGCATTCTATATAAGAGAAAAGAACTCTTGAAATTTTCCTCACTCCTTCTCTCTATGTCCAAAAAGGTTCTCACAAATCTCTTTGGTCCTTTGTTCGAGTCATAGCAAGGAAGACTTTGTAGAAGTCTTGGAGTTCAACCTCGTTGGAGTTGGAGCACAATAAGAAAAAGACCCACCAGAATATTTTCCATATTTACTCCAAGTAAGTTTGCTTAATCTTATTTTTTTGTAGTTTAATTTTAAATAAAATCAAAGACGATTCAATGCTTCTGCTACAAAGTGAAACGTTCATTCTATCAGCACGAAGGCCAGCATGTATTGTTATTTAACTCATGCCTTCAGTTATTCCCGGGAAAGTTAAAGTCACAATGGTCTGGACAATATCTTCAAAGTGAATGGTCAAAGACTCAAGCCATATTATGGAGGGAAGATTGACCGCTTAAAGATCTCCATCAGTCTCACGAAAGAATAACTCCAGAAGTCGACGGCATGCCTTCAGCGCATAAGCATGATTCAGCCGTCGCATTAGGGACACCCCCTATCTATCCCTTTTTACTTGCTTTCAATAAATGCTTATTTCTTGTTTTGTTAAGTTTATTTCCTTTGCTTTAAGTGCAGTTTCTCTAGAAGAGAGCCTTAGTTTTTGTGTGAATAAATAGAGCATAAAGGAAATTGTGCGTTAAGTCTAAGCTTGCACTAAAATCACCTAAGCGTAGGCATGGCTATGCACTGGATTTTTTCACTGAACAAGGAATTGAGCAAAACCATCATAACAACTGTCATAAGGAAATCGTGCACATCCCTTCCATTTAATGCAAGCCATAATGTTCTTACAACTTCCAACGAAAACGTTTCATTTTTCTGAAGCCATCCTTTCCTTTATAAAACCTTCACTTAAACCCTAAAAGTCGTCACTACACTCTTCTTCTTCATGACTCAAGCAAGTTTAAACCCTTGCTGGATTCCGTCACAACCACCGTGAAAAGCTTCTACCCTTTTTTTCAAAATGTCTTTAGCAGAGTCAGACTCCCAAGATATCTCAAGGGATTCGAGTCATGTCTTTGGTGCACCCCCCATCTTCTTCCCCGTCTACTGCTTCTTCCTCACCATCACCACCGCCCCGTCGCCGCTGTTCACTGCACACAATTCCAAAGCCCAAGCCAGTGGCAACGAAGGCTACTCTCAAGCCTTCTTCATCCAAACCCACCACTAAACTATCTTCATCAACACCGAACCCTAGCACAAGACCTAAATCCCACATACCGGTGGTGGAAATAAAGGATGAGGAGTTCTCTGACTCCAACTGCCAAGTGTTGTTAAACGTAATCCCCCTGGCAGTCGAACGTCCTAGGCAACCCTCAACATATCAAGCTTCTAAGACTTTAGAAGGTGAAAAAGGAAAAAAGAAAGTGAAGAGATTGAGGTTCTGTGACAATGTACGCACACTGAAATGACAACTAGGCTGTTTTTCCTTATGTTTAATTTCACGATCAACTTTTGTAATTGCAATCTAGTTAATAAAATTTATTGTTCCACGCATCTATCCGTATTTCATTCTGCTTTGCCTATTTTTAAATTTTTGAGTATACTTTCTTCTCTATGCATTCAATCCATGCCTACAGTTGTTTATAGTCTTTTTACCTCTATTGGTCAAGTTAAGCACCTATGATGAAATTATGCATGTGTTTTAACCTTCTAGTTCTTAATTCTTCCTTCACTTCACCAACTTACCCGTAGACAGCCAAACTGCCTATCTCATTTGAGTAAGAATTAGGCTAACACTTTAGTTTTTCTAACACTAGCTTTGCATTAGGAAATCCTTAGCATAATCCCCGTCGAATGTCTTTCCCTTAGGCTAGTAGTCTACCCTAAGTTTGGGGGTCTCATCAATGAGGACATTGATGATTTTAAGTTTGGGGGGGAGGGGGGAGAAGAAATACATTGCGTCGAGCGAGTAATAAACTTTTACATTTTTGTAATCACATAGCCTTGTAAGCATTGTAGTCTCAAAAAAAAAAAAAAAAAGAGAAAGAGAGATAATACTCCTCTTCCACTGCAAACCTAAGTAACAAGGGACATTCTTGACACCCATCATTTGTCTTTGCATGAAAAGGGATGCAAGAAATGAGTATGCATTCAAGCAACCCAATCTTGGATCTTACCTGTAGTTGGATATCTTCATCACCAATGTTGATAAGACAAAACAAAGAAAATAACCAAAAGGGTTTCTCTCAAAAGAAGAAAACGAATGATTGCATTATGCCAAGCTCATCGATTCATGCAAGTAGTCTAGGAAATAAAGAGCAAGCCTAGCTAGGAAAGTGCGTTAAAAAGAGAATAAGTGGGGAATAATTCTGAAAGGAAGGCATCAGTAGGTTAGGAAGTCTTAAGGTTGGAAGGAAAGGTGAGCGTTGAATATAGATGCCGAAGATAAGAGAATGCAAAGGTAAAATGCTTAAGTTGACCACGAAGGCGCATTGTTCATAAGCATCCGAGTTTTAATTTCAATCTTTCTTCGGCATTACTCGAGGACGAGCAATGGTTTAATTTTGGGAGTTTGATAACTTGTAGAATAAAATTTATTTATGTCCTAAAATTAGACAAAAAGCACTCCAAGAGACTCAACGCATAGAGAAATAGCAACTTATCACATCAATTTTGCAAAGTTTTCTTTTTAACATTGGAATGCACTAGAAGAGCAAACATTTACTAAGTAAGGCTTCGTTACGTTCAAAATGGAACTTAATCAATTTATTACGTAGGATTCACTGAAGACAAAGCAACGAAGAACCAAAGTCAGCACGTTGAAAAAAATCATGCATTATGCTAGAAGTCAACGTAGCGCAAGGTAGCTGATAGGACTCAAAAAGTCTTTTTTATCTAGCCTAATTCTTGTTAATTTAGAGAGTTTTATGTGCTTAAATGTTTGTTTTTGTAGGATATTGAGTCCAAGGAGCAATTTAGAGTAATTGTTGATGTTCGGAGATGAAACGAGCCAATTGGAAGGTCAATCAGGCACCAAAGTGAGAAGAATGACCCAAATGACCATTCTGCCCTAGAAGACAGCGTCGCAACGCTACAAGATGCTGCCCATGACACTGAAAGACAGTAGTTGCAAATTCAAGAAAGTGTCTAGACATTATCCATAGCGTCTCGACACTGCAATGTCCAGGCGTCAAGACGGTGGAGCAAGACACTACGGAACATTAGTTTGATTGGCGACAGCGTCTCGACTCTACTACGATTTTATAAAAGCATTTTTTGCCACTTTTAGGTCATTCTCCCATTGTAGACAGTCATCACTTCAATTTTCCCTCTCCCATTTACTATTCTTAGACACTTTAGCTAGCTTTTACTTAGTTTAGCATACTTTTATGGATTCGGGAGTAGTCTCGATGATGTCCGGCTAGACGTTTACACTAATTTGGAAGTGATTCAGGCGCCAACATGTAATTTCTTGAGATTTTGTTCTTAATTTCATATCATACACTGATTAGCATGATTTTCTTCTCGTTTTGATTATAGAACTGGGTTACTGTGTTAGAAATGACAAATCTCGCATGTTTAACCTTTCATAGCTAGAATTTCGATTACGCCTTATATTGTGTTCTTGCATGTTTAGTAGCGCCTAGGCTATTATTTACATAAAAGTAGGGTGTACGCTCTCATGTAAATCAATTAGGCCTTAGAAGTTAATCAATGCACTAATTAATCGGCTATCCAATTAGTTAAGGCATCTTAATCGATCCTAAGCTTAATGTAATCGGGTTAGGGGGTATGGAACGCTATCATACCTAGCCCTTAAGTCGGTTTAGGATTAGTTCGATACTAGGTTGAGCTAATTTAATAAGGGATTAGAATTTTGTCAGTTGTTTTGTTAAAATTGATTAGGTGCAATCGTATACGATGCATGTTTGGTGTTCTGGGATAGAAATTACATGTTTGGACCCGATGACCTTTTCGGATTGATGTATTTTGTAAGTTTGATTTTATTCTCGCATTTAAATCCAACCTTTTATGCACTTAATTTTACTTTCAAGCACAAACCACCCTTGCGTGTGTCTTTAATCCAGATTAAGAAAGATCAATACTAATTTTATGCCTCCTTGCACTCGACCCAACCATTAGTACTACAAATATCAGCAGGCTAACTTATAAACTCATTTGATGGCTCTGACACAGCCGATCAGTAGCCGAAGATCCTAACACAGGAGGCATTGTTGGTACGAAAAGAATGTCAGCTGATTGTGCGGTGTCAGGACACCTACCTTGCAAGCGGAGTGATGTGCCTACATTGAGCTGGGCGCGTGTCAAATTCCTAGAGGCTTCTGATCTCTATAAATAGATAGTTGGAGCTTAGCTTTTGTGACTTTTGGGACCCGAAGCTTCTACTCGAAAGAGACTCTGCTCCATTAAAGCACCCAACTGAAGGGAATAATCTAATTAAACCCAAACGGAAGCATATGAATCGGTTTGAGTTTATTTAGAATTAAATAATAACATTATGGTTAAGCATAACATACCTTGAAAATATGGAGATTCTTCTGGCGGATCTTTATCTCTTCCACAAAGTCTTCTTGGTTATGACTCGAACACAGGACCAAGGCTTGTGGGAGCCTCTTGAAAGAAAATCCACAAGGGATTGGAGAGGAAGAGGTCTAGGGAAAATTAGAGAATTCTCTCTCTTGAGGAGATATGTGTTGTGAAGAATGCACAATGGCTCACCCCTAGGTTCCTATTTATAGTGGTCTAGGGAAAATAATTAAATAATATATTTTAATATCTAATATTTTAAAATACATTTATCTAATCAATTTGAATCTTATTCAAACCGTTTAAAATTCTCCTACGACATTTATTTACTAATTTGAATCCAATTCAAATTTAATAAATATATTTTATTTAATGTATCTAATATACATTAATTATTTTAATATTTAATGTATAAAATAGAATAAATATATTTTTCTCTTTTATATTTAATATATCTGATATATTAAATATTAATTTGAACACTTCAAATTAAATATTAATTTGAACATTTCAAATTTTAATATTTAATGTATCAAATACAATAAGTATATTTTCCTCTTTTATATTTAATATATCTAATATATTGAATATTAATCTGAACATTTCAAATTAAATATTAATTTAAACATTTCAAATTTTTCTTTCAACTAAATTGATCTTTTTAGTGTTACTTTGAGCTAGCAATGGGACCTTATGGACCTACAGATTATAAGCTCCAATGATACAAAATTAATTAATTAAACTCTTTAATTAATTAATTTTCATTCATTAACTATAGGTCACTCCATTATAGACCTAGAGTTGCACTCTTATGCACTGTAGGACAAGTTGTGTCCATAGATATAATCATTACATGCAAGTCGATCCTTCACGAGTTGTTCGTAATTACAGTTGGGTCAAAAGTCCGTTTTACCCCTATAATTACATCTTGCACCTACTGATCCTCTAATGAACAATATGTTTATAATCTAATTATAAACTAAGTCCCTCTCGAGCCAATGAGAGGGTGGGGCCCCATTGTTCAAGTCCCGAAATTAGCACTTAAGGGAACTACTCATCTACTTACCCTATATGGAAAGGAGTGAATTCCATCTTGTGAGATTATGTTCCCAGCTCCCTATATGGTCAAGTCCCCAAAATGGTAGGCATATTGAATCGGCTATAAAAGCCACTCTCACCCATGCAAATCAAAGGACAAGCCCTCACAGGCAGAAGTTCATAACTCACTCAGGATTAAGATTGAGTCGCATATGATTATCCTGATGAAATATTAGTCTTCTCAATTAACGGATTTATAAAGAGAGATTAAATATTTCGTGGTTCAGTCTTATACAAACTCATTGTATAAGATACCCCCACTCACATGTCTCCACATGAATGATTTGGATCAAATCATTTGTAACTATTACAAAGTGGGTCGTATCAATAGTGTTACCAGGATAAGGCACCCAACCTTATTCATATACTATGACTCTTTAGATTATTTCTTGAACACGATCCTCATGTATGTCAACCACATACTATTCAAAATTACACTAATAACCTTGGATTTTTCATATAATGGATAATATTATATTGCAAATAAAATAATCAAAATTATTATTAATTATTAAATAAATAATTAATTACGAGGCTTTATGGCATAAATCCCAACAATCTCCCACTTGCACTAAAGCCGACGAGACATGTATCCTAGGGCATACTCTATACCCAACACCAACAGTGTCAGGGTATCATTGCTCGTTGCAGAAGAAGACATCATCGATTGGTTGCTCCCTTCTCCGTCGATGCAGCAGTGTTCTATTTATAACTTTCCTTTAGCTTCTTGTCATTTCTATCTTAGGAGTAGTATTTACTTGTAGCAAGCATTTTTACATTACAGCAAGGTTACTATTCATTATCTTCTTGCTTTAGCCTATACTGTACTAGTCTTTCTGAAATAAAGTTTTCTCGTTTTATACTTCATTTTATGCATTTTTATCTTTATTATTCTCGTATGTGTAGTTAGTTAAAAAAGGAGTGGCTTAAGGAAGAACATTGTATGCAAAATCCTTGTCATTCATGGAAAACTTACTCTAACTTCCAATGTTTTCTTGGTTGTTACTATTCCTTCATTACCTTCTTCCGTTTGGCCAACCGAGGTGAGGTAGTAGCAAAATCGAGCACAGAGAGGATAGAGTGTGTGGAACGTCTAAGAAAAGAAAAAGAGTATCTTAACACTAGGGGATTTTAAAGATAAAATAACCGCTTGCAAGCTCAAATGGGTCGAGAGAAAAACCACTATTTAAAGCATAGACATATGACTAAATAATGAGCTTAACACCCTTCTCGAGGATAAGTAGGAATCCATGCTTCATTGAGAGAAAAGATAAGCAATTTGTGAAGGGTGATGGATAGTGTATATTAGGAGAATCTGTAGCCATACTCTTGTTTATCTATAACTGTTTTCATGTGTCATGCACTGTTCATAGCATCATTTTTAACATGCGACCGGTATTTTATTATTTGTCAGTTGCTTTTAATTCTAGCACACTATTATTTATGTCTTTACTTTTGGTTACCATCTTTGCCAATATCTATTAAGAAATTACTACCATATACCCAAGTCCTTGAAGATTCGACCTTAGAATATTCTCCAAGTTTTATTTGCTTGCATTGAGTGTGCTCTTGCGCTCAACATAGGGTTGACTGTTTGCTTCATACTTGCATGATGGTCACTAGTTTTTCATTCTCATGTTTGACACATGCTTGTGAGTTGCATTCACTGCATATGATATTGAAATTCCCATTCATTTATATTGAGACTCGATATAGGTCATGCATCAATAATAAACAATTGAAAATATTTAAATCAAAAGGCAGAACCAAGCATGTTACCATCGACCCAACATGAATTTCCAGCAGCCCAATCCTCCATCTCCACAATCCCTTTACACCCACCATAATCCAAATACCTAAACCCAATCAGCCCATTATTCAAGCACCCAAACAATCAACTAGACACCTCCTCCAAATCTTTCCATTCCAAATACAATACCTGAAGATGATTGGTATATGGACTATGGGTCCACCCATCATGTTAGCCCTGACCTCAACTCTCTGTCTAATCCCATGCCTTACAATGGTACTGAGCACGTGACTATCGGTAATGGTGCCTCTTTACCTATTTCTCATATTGGCTCCACTACTTTGTTGTCCCCTTCTTCTTCCTCTATAAAATTATTACATTTTTTATTCACACTATCTATCTCAAACAAACTCATTAGCATATCTAAATTATGTAGAGATAATATGGCATCTGTTGAATTTTATCCTATATATTTTATTGTGAAGGATCTTTTATCCAAGAAGATACTCCTTTAGAATCATCTTGATGTTGGTCTCTACAAACTTCTGTTGCGGCCCTCCTAGACATGTGCAAATCATTCAAGCTTTCCACCTGCTGTTCTACTTACAATATCCCATCCACTTTATGGCATTTTCAATTAGGTCATCATGCCTTACTAGTTGTTAGACAATTTTTGAAAGTTTGTAACATTGATTGTTCCAAAATCAATGTGTCTGACACTTCTTTCTCATGTCAAAAGGCTAAGAGTCATAGACCACCTTTTTCTTTAAGCTTAAGTAAATGTTCAAAATCTTTTGATCTTGTTCATTCTGATTTATAGGGCTCATCCCCTAATAAAGCTATTAATGGTGCCCGTTACTTTTTACTTTCCATTGATGATTTTACTCGTTTCACATGGATTTACCTTCTAAAAACAAAAGATGAAGTCTTTCCCTTTTTTCTTCAATTTCAAGCCATGATAAAGACCCAATTTAATCAGATGACATAAAAGCTCTTCAAACTGATTGGGGCGGCAAATATCGCTCTTTGTCTAGGTTTTTAACTTCTCATGGAATACAACATCGGGTCTCTTGTTCTTATACTCCACCACAAAATGGCAAGGTTGAACGGAAAAACCGACACATTGTTGAGGTTGGTCTTTCTCTTTTAGCTCACTCTTCAATTCCTTTATCTTATTGGCCTTTTCCTTTTCAAACTGTCGTTTATCTTATAAATCACTTACCCACTCCTATCCTTGGAAGTAAATGATCTCTTTATGAAATGTTACATAATACACTTCCAGATTATAGTCTCCTAAAGGTTTTTGGTTGCTTATACTTCCCCTTTCTTTGTCCTTTTAATAAACACAAATTAGAATTTTGTTCCAATATTTTTCTGGGCTATAGTTCTTATCATAAATGATACGTATGCTTACTTTTCTCCTCTTGTCTTATATATATGTCCAAGCATGTCATACTTAATGAAAAATCCTTTCCTGTATCCATTTCACAAGGTCGTTTAGCTACTGCACCTTCAATTTCCTCAAATTCAAAATTTTCCTCCCCTTTCTTCATTCCCCCATTTCCATACACGTGTATTTAGCACCATTCTACAACTCCATCTATTAATCATAATTATAGCCTTTCCATCACACTTGGCACTTCTACTCATCACTTGTCCCTTTGACCAACGTCCTGTTAAGATTAATCTATACATTTTTAAATACACGAATAGTTGGATACATGAATTACATACATGATAGTTGGATACATGAATTACATCTAATTATATACATGAATAGTTGGATACATGAAATCATTAAGTACATTGATGAATGCTCATGTATTTGTGAAGAGTCATGTATTAGTATTTAATATTGATGTCTTTTAATGTACTTTCCTACTAGTATAAATATGTGTAGGATTTTTCATTTGAAATCAAGAAAAACTGAAGTGAAGTTATTTACCAAAAATACAAGTTCTTGTTTTTCCAAAATTGTGTGTGAGTAAGAGAACAATTTTCTTCTCCTGTCTCTTGAGTTGTGTTGTGAGTGTCTACTACGTTTCCAACAAGTGGTATCAGACCAAAGATCAAAGATGTCATCAAGTGGTAACATGTTGCAACCCCAATTTCCAAAATTCAGCGGAAATAATTTTAGTCAATGGAGTATTCAAATGAAAGTGTTATACGGGCTCGCAAGATTTGTGGGAAATTGTCGAAAGAGGATACACTAAAGTTGAGAATTAAAATGGGCTCACCAATCAACAACTTACTGAGTTGAGAGAAAATCGTAAGAAGGACAAGAAGGCTTTATTCTTTATTTATCAAGCTGTTGATGAATGAATATTTGAAAGAATTTCAACAGCTGCTACTACAAAGGAGGCTTGGGATATTCTACAATCCACCTATCAAGGAGATGATAGGGTAAAGATGGTAAGATTACAAGCCCTCAGATCTGAATTTGATTCCATAAGGATGAAAAGCCTGAAAGTATTGAAGTTTTTTCTAATTGTATTCTTGCGATTGTCAACAATTTGAGATCAAATGGAGAAGTAATAGGCGATCAAAGAGTTGTTAAAAAGATTCTTAGAAGTATGCCGAGAAAGTTTGAGCATATTGTTGTTGCAATTAAAGAGTTGAAAGACTTGTCTACATTATCTTTAAATAGCTTAATGGGTTCCCTTCAATCCCATGAGCTTAGATTAAATCAATCTGATGTTACTCCTCTGGAAGCTTTTCAGATGCAAACTTCCTTCAGTGGAGGTTCTCATGGAAGACTTGGCGATCGTGGTGGACGAGGAGGTGGAAGAAACTATGATAACAAAAATGGTGCAAATTATGAAAATAAGCAAGAAAGTTCATCTTCATCTCGAGGAAAAGGAGGTGGAAGAGAAAGAGGTTTTGGTAGAAACCAAAGAAATGGTCAGAGCAATTTTTCTCACATTCAATGTTTTAACTGTAAAAAGTATGGACATTTTCAAGCAGATTGTTGGGCTCCGAAAAATAGAGATGGAAATATTAATTCCACCATGATGTATAAGGAGGAGAAAAATGATGAAGTCGTTTTATTTCTTGCATGTAGTGTTCAAGAAGATGATGTGGAGCCTACATGGTATCTTGATAGTGGTTGTAGTAACCACATGACAGGAAACAAAAGTATATTTGTTACTTTGGATGAATCTCTCCAAAGTGAAGTAAAAACTGGTAATAATACCATATTGCAAGTCAAAGGTCGAGGTGATATTCTTGTTAAGACAAAGAAAGGCGCAAAACGAGTTGTGGATGTGTTCTATGTTCCAGGTCTGAAGAATAATCTTTTAAGTATTGGTCAACTGCTCCAGTGAGGACTCAAAGTTTCATTTGAAGATGGTGTGTGTGCAATCAAAGATCAGAGTAATGTTCTTATTGCCAAGGTAAAAATGACTAATAATAAGATGTTTCCTCTAAAATTTACATATGGTCAAATCTCTTGTTTTAATAGCATATTGAAGGATCCATCTTGGCTTTGGCATTTTCAATATGGTCACTTGAATTTTGGATCATTATCGTATCTGTACAAAAATCATATGGTGAGGGGCATTCAAAATATCAATCATGAGTCAAATATTTGTGAGGTCTGTATACTTGCAAAACACCATCAGGATTCGTTTCCAATTGGTAAAGCTTGGAGAGCTTTCAAACCTCTAGAACTTATTCATACAAATTTGTGTGGTCCCATGCGCACAATATCAAACGGAGGTAATTGTTATTTTATAACCTTCATTGATGATTTCAGCAGAAAGTTATGGATTTATTTTCTGAAAGAGAAAAGTGAAGCATTTGAATGTTTTAAAACTTTCAAAGCTTTAGTTGAGAATCAAAGTTGCTATAAGATAAAAACTTTGAGATCCGACCGCACTGGAAAGTATATAGTTTTTGATGAATTTTTCAAGGAGCACGGTATTCATCATCAAAAGACTGTTCGAATGACTCCACAACATAATGGAGTTGCAGAGAGAAAGAATAGAACGATCATGGAGATGGCTAGAAGTATGTTAAAAGCCAAGAAGATGCCAGATGAATTTTGGGGAGATGTTGTTGCATGTACTACTTACATCTTGAATCGAGCTCCAACAAAGAGGGTCCCAGGTATGACTCCTTATGAAGCATGGTATGGTGAGAAACCATGTGTTAGTCACTTAAGAGTTTTTGGGAGTATAGCTTATTCTCATATTCCAGATAAGCTAAGAGGCAAGTTAGATGATAAATCTGAAAAAAGTATTATGGTGGGTTACAGTGAGAATTTTAAAGCTTATCGGTTGTATAATCCTGTGTCGAGAAAGATTATTATTAATCGAGACGTGATTTTTAATGAAGAGGAATCTTGGAATTGGGATGTAGCTTGTGAAGCTGAAAGTCCATTTCATGTTAACATGGATGAAAATAAAAGTGCTCAAGATTTGGAGCAAGTAGAGATTCAAGTAGATGAATCATCTTTGTCACCAGCTAGTGATGAAGAAACTTCACCAAGGAGAATGAGAAATATTCAAGAAATTTATAATGCTACTAGGCAAAATTGATAATTTTGTGCTGCGTAATTTTTGCGCAATACCGCAAGTGTACGGGTCAAGTTTTAATATAGTGAAAGAGTGTTCGAGTATTGTTCTCAGGATTGGTTTTCTAATTCACCTAAGTACTATGAATATTATCGCCCAATTTTATTTAGTGAATAGAATTGAATGATGGATGCAAGATTTAAATAAAACAATTATAATAAAAATTGAAACAATCAGAGAAGAGAATATCCTAGGGAGTTGATTTCACCTATTAGACTAAAATAAATAAATTACTTAAACATCCAAGATTGATCAAACAAATATTTCATAAGTCTAGAAGTCTTTTATCATGAATGTCTCTCTCGAGGCAAACAATTCTTATGCAATAAGGCAAAACCTACATCTCTGATGATTTTTAACGTTATGCATAGCATTAAGTTCCTTCGTTAACAACTTCGAAAGGAGCCCTAATCATTATCAAGTTAGAACTACCTTTAGTCATGCAATTAGAATCTAATCTAAATTACCTTTCTCAAGCGTGAATTTAGATCAACATAACATTTAATCCGTGATCAAAAGATAAAAAGCATTAAGAATATAAAAGCATGAATGAAATTAATGACAATCAATCATGGAATTTAAATAATTAAAACATAAGGTCTAATGGCTACATCAATCCCTAGAATAAGAAAAGAGTTTAGCCACTCATGTTCACTATCACAAAATCTAAACTCTTAAACAACATTTAAATACTAAATAAAAAGAAAGAAGAAAAACTATGCTAGTGTGTCGATCTTCCGTATCCGTATGATGTCACACCCCTTCCCAGCTTACTTGCCTAACCTAGGAAGAGATGTAAAGACAGAGACAATCAACCCTCTTACTAGCTCTCCCTGACGATCCTAACATATACCTGAAAATGAAGGCAACACAACACGTTTGAACAAGTAAGTTTGAAACGCTCAAATACACATATGAGCAAGACACATTCACTTTCAGTACTATGTTCTTTAACAAGTCATAACATTTTATAGTTATTACAACCCCGCTAAAATGCTTTTACTACAAACTATATACATAAGAAAGTGTATATACAAGGAGCTAAAACGACGTGGTGGCAAACAGGTCTTGTCAAGGCTAAGCACCAGGAACTCGTCTGCTACCTGGAAAGAGAAAACATAATGAAAACGTGAGCTGGGAAGCCCAGTGAGTGTCTATCTTAAAAACATTATAAGCTCAAAGGTGAAGCATAATGATGGACAAGCTACAAGTTAGAGATAACTTATCACTTATTTGTAAGCATAATCAAACCATGCTACCCATTTACAGGTTTAAGTCACCACATTATGTATAGCATAGAAACTCATAATGTAGTACCATACTGAAGAATAGACATTTCAAAAGCGTGGAATCTCATAACAATAAAACTCATAACATGATACCACTTTCGAACCTTAGCTGTGGTAGAGTCATCTCTATACCAACAACGTTCATACCTCTCTCTCACGTGCACGTGGAATGCCATTAAAACACACTGGTCTTCCCTAATACCTTCTCTATGTCCTTCAGTATTGGGGTTAGACCAGTTACTACCCGAATACCTTCTCTTTGTCCTTCAGTATCGGAAATCATGATTCCTCCCTCCCAAGTACCTTCTCAATGTCCTTCAGTACTGGGGGTTAACAACATACCGGGGCATACTTTGATTACCTTGGAAATCATGTTTTGATAACACAAACAACAAATTCTCAACATTTGCACTTTTCCTTTCTAAACATGTTTCCAAGTGGATTTACACAAGGCACTTTCTAAAGGAAGTCATACTTCCATAATTTAGTTTCCATGCTTGAATGTGTAGTTACAAACTAATTCAAATCATGCTTAAGTTTCATCAATGACATTCTATTAAAAGCTCCATGAAAAATATACAAAAGTAAGTCAAGCATGTTTAAATGATCAACATTTATGCTTTTGAAGAAAAACAAAGGTCAAGCATAGTTCTAAAATAGAGTCACTCACAATCACCAAAACGGTTCCAAGGATTATAAGCTATTCCTATCTCTGTTTGCCCTGAAAAAGAAATTAATAACATTAATTCCTTTCCTTATACACCTTAAAAACATATCTAATTCAGTCTCATAACTCAATTCATAATAACCATATGCACTTGGGTGTAAGGTATATAGAAATTGAAGCACATCTCCTTCAATCTCTTGCTAGCAGTTTTTTTTTTTTTGCACCTAAAATTCCAGGTTCAACTTTCAGCTTGGGTTCCTCAAAATTTAGCAAAACAACCACCTAATATTTTTTGATAAACCTCAAGTACAACATCTTAGCTTACTTACCTCAAAGTTTCAGCTTCTAATTCCTCCTCAAGAGCTCAAAAGAAACTGATTTCTTCACATTTTCTTGCTAGCAGTTTTTTTTTTCTTGCACCTAAAATTCCAGGTTCAACTTTCAGCTTGGGTTCCTCAAAATTTAGCAAAACAACCACCTAATATTTTTTTGATAAACCTCAAGTACAACATCTTAGCTTACTTACCTCAAAGTTTCAGCTTCTAATTCCTCCTCAAGAGCTCAAAAGAAACTAATTTCTTCACACTGTTCTGCTACCCGATAACTGTGAACACATCTCGGTTTTCTGCAATTTTCACCTCTTTCCTCTTCGTATTTTCAAAACAGCCACCCACTTTCGTTTCTACACTCAATTTATGAGATTTTGACTCAAAAATCATCGAATTTGGTGCAGTAAATTAAGAGATATGATTGTTTGAAGTTGATCATCTTCCAAAAGCTTCCAGCTGGACAGCACCTACTTGCAAAAGACAAATCCGTGGCTCCACAAATCTTTGCCAGCTCCTACTTCCTCATTTACATCTTAATCCCCTTTTTTAAAACACCAAAACAAGCCAATAAATTCACCTAACACATTTAGCCAACTTTACTTAAGTTTGTGAGAAATAAGAACTTTCATTCAATACATAATGCACCTAAAATTTACCCAACTTGTTAATGACCTTAACTTACTTCAATTCAACTCTTAATATGCTTATTCAATGGCTTACCTATCTCCTTATGAAGCTTTATACACATTATAGTTCACAATCCAAAAGATTCCCAAATCCCATCACGACATCTTTTAGTGCAACCTATATCAATTTGCATATGTCGAAACATCATATATGAGCACAATATGATCAAAAGAGAGTTTAGGGCTTACATATGATCTCCACGAACTTGTCCTTGAATATTTCTATCAAGTCTCTTCTTACTCTTGTATGTAGAATTTTAGAGTTGTGCTCTCCAAAGTTGAATCCTTGAAGTGAAGAGAATGTGGGTATTTATAATGGGTTAATCCATATCCTAATCTAATTAGGAATTCATTATTTAATTAAATTAGGAATCCAAAATCTAATCAAGTTAGGAATCCATAACCTAATTAAATTAGGAATATTTTCCTTCTCCAAAAATTGTCCCCAAAATTGGTTGCTTAATTAGCTCATTTATCACCATATTTCTTCTAAAATCTTCGTTTTGCTCCAAATGCTCATTTCTACAAAATAAACAATTATGAACGTGAAAATCATATTTTTAAGTCTCAAAACTAGCATAAAATAAAGCCTAAAGATAGCACATAGTGTGTGCTATCATTTTGCTAATTTTGCATTATTTGCCGGTGTTGATCCTATACATTTTGATGAGGCAATCAAAGACGAAAAATTGAAGATTGCAATGGATCAAGAAATTGATGCTATAAAAAGAAATGAAATATGGGAGTTATTAGAGCTTCCTGTAAACAAACAAGCGCTTGGAGTGAAATGGGTGTATAGAACAAAGCTGAAGTCAAATGGTGATTTTGAAAAATACAAGGCAATACTTGTTGTAAAAGGCTACAAGCAGAAGTACGGAGTGGATTATGAAGAGATATTTGCCCCTGTCACAAGAATTGAGACCATTCGATTGATTTTGTCTTTGGCTGCTCAAAATAGGTGGAATGTTTACCAAATGGATGTAAAGTCCGCTTTTTTGAATGGATACTTGAAGGAAGAGATAATTGTTGAATAACCTCTGGGTTATGTGAAAAAATGAGAAGAAGAGAAAGTATATAAGCTAAAAAAGGTTTTGTATGGATTGAAGCAAGCTCCACGAGCTTGGTATAGTCGCATCGACAGTTTCTTTTTGAAGACGGGATTTCAAAGGTGTCCATATGAGTATGCACTCTATGTCAAATAAGATAAGTATGGAAAATTTCTTATCGTTTCATTATATGTCGATGATTTGCTATTTACTAGAAATGATAAATTGATGTGTGGTGACTTTAAGAATTCCATGAAAAGGGAATTTGAAATGAGCGATATGGGCCTCGTCCATTACTTTCTTGGAATTGAAGTAAATCAAAAAGATGGAGAGATTGTTATCTCACAACAAAAGTACTAAGTTGGTGACTTGTTGAAAAAGTTCAGGATGGAAAATGTTTTTCCTTGTAACACGCTCATGGATGCAAATTTGAAATTGAGTAAAAATGATACTAGAGAAGAGGTTGATCCAAGTTTGTATCAAAGCTTAGTTGGAAGTTTGATGTACTTGACCGCAAGGAGACCTGATATTTTATTTGCTGTAAGTATGTTAAGTAGATTCATGACAAGCCTGAAGAGAAGTCATTGGGAAGCAAGTAAAAGAGTTCTTCGTTATATTCGTGGCACCATAAATTTTGGAATTCATTACAAGAAAGTTTTGGAATCAGTGTTGGTTGGTTTTTGTGATAGTGGCTGGATTGATGATCATAAAAGTACATCTGGTTATGCTTTTAGTATTGGTTCGGGTGTTTTTTCATGGGTTTCAAAGAAATAGCCTGTTGTTGCTCTTTCTACCATTGAAGCAGAATATCTTTATCTGCAACTGGATGTCAAGCTTTATGGCTCAGGTGGATGTTGAAAGAATTGAAGTGTGCTCAAAGAAGTGAGACTGTTTTATTTTGTGATAATGGTTCTGCCATTGCATTATCAAATAATCCAGTCTTTCATGGAAGAAGCAAACATATTAGACGAATCAAGTATCATTTCATCATAGAGTTGGTTAAAGATGGAGAAGTGATAGTGAAGTATTGCAAGACTCAAGATCAAATGACAAACATTTTTACGAAGGCACTGAAGTTTGACTTATTTGTTAAGTTCAGAGAAAAGCTTGGAGTATTGCTCAAATTTAGATTAAGGGAGGATGTTAAGATTAACCTAGACATTTTCAAATACATGAATAGTTGGATACAGGAATTACATTTAATTATATACATGAATAGTTGGATACATGAATTACATTTAATTATATACATGAATAGTTGGATACATGAATCATTAAGTACATTGATGAATGTTCATGTATTTGTGAAGAGTCATGGATTAATATTTAGGGTAAACTACATAAATGGGTAATGAAGGATATTCATGTTTCAATTGTGTCCACAAGTTTCAAAATTAGCATCCATGTCCACTAATTTTAAAATAACAAAATCAATATTATAGCTCATTTACCATGTTGCCCCCTCTTCTACAAAAAGTAGAAAAAAATAATAAAATTGGAAAAGGAAATATAAAATTCAGATATTTACTTTAGCTAATCTTTCCAAAATCACTCCCCAATTATTTCTTCCTTTCCAAAAATACATCTCACCAAAAATCACTCCCCAATTATTTCTTTCCTTCCTAAAGTATATTCCACCATTTTGACCTATTCCCATAAGGAAAAAACCCACAATTTCCACCATCAAGAAGAGGTTTTTTACGCTACTCACAATGGATATGGTTGCCGTTCATGGCACGTTGCTCCAGCAAATCTAGGTTGCTAGAGTTTTGTCCAAACGTTGTGTGAATCAAGGATTTGTTGGAGGATATATAATGTTGGAAGCTATGGTCGTCGCATGCTGCAGATTTGTGGGTCTGCTCGTTGGAAGTTTGTGTCGTCATTAGTCGCCGGCGTCATGGAGATTCGTTGGAGTTGAAGAAGACAAAGGAGGTGGCTGGACGTGAGAGCGAAAAAGGGCAGGATGTTTTTTTTCCTCTAATTTTTCTCTGTTCTCTCCTCCTTTCTTCTTGTTCCTCCATTCGTTTCTTCAAGTACCCAATAAGGTGAAAATAGGATGTTGTAATGACATATAGTTTTTATAGTTGTATATAATTGTTTCATACCGTATTTATATTTTTAAAAATGGAGTGGTATATTTAACATATGAGGTATATATTTTGTATAATTTATTTCTGAAAAAGATATATATAATGAGAATATATTTGTCAATGACCATGATGAACAAATGTACCAAGTATATATTTGCAAATATCTAAATATATCGAGTCTATATGACATCTCAATAAAGATTGACTAATATATATAAACCTATATGTGTTAGATTATATTAATTAAATATTATCACCTATATTATCATGCTTGCGATATATGTATGACAAAAAAAAAACTGGTACATGTGGCTATGATAATTAAAACAAATTGTGCACATGGTATATATGAAGTATATCTTTCAGCTTGAAAATCTTGAATGTTGCGGCTGGTAGAGTAACTTAATTAAAAAAAAGGCTGGTGGAGTATATAGATTATATAATACGCAACGATCTTTATATATGAAATATGTTTAATATATATAGGTATATAATATATGTATTATCAATACAATATGATGTATTAAATTTCATTACTATTCTTACATTAATTTTATGAAATTCTTAATATAACTCGAATAAATATATAATAAAAAAAATTACATACTTTATTGTTGGAATTGGAAAATTGGCCCAACGAAAATGGGTGTTGCCGAATGGAAATGGTTGACGAAAAATGTAGATGTTGGCTGAAATGGATGTTAGAGAATTTAGATGCCGGCAAAAGGCAGCAAAAATGACAAAATTGATGGAAATTGATGGTAGAAATGGAAATAGAATTTGAATATGATTGAAAACTAAAGCTCAACATTAAGGGGCTGTTTGGGGGATGGGTTTGGTTTGGGTTGGATTGGCTTCCAAATCCAATCCCATGTTTGGGGGATAAGTTTCCCATCCCTAGGCTTCAAACAACAAACCCCCATCCAATCCCATGGGATTCCTTCTCCAAACCCATGGGTTCTCTTGAAATTACAAAAAAGTTAGTGGGACCCATCACTTTTCTCTCTACTTTTGTAATAATTATGGTGGGTCCCACCACTTCTCTCTCCAATTTTTTCTCATAATTATGATGTATCCCACCATTTTTCTCTTCCTCCTTATCTATCTTTCTCTATTAAAATATTTTTTTAAATTATAATTATATAGTTTTTCTTCAATTAAAAATGTGAAGTTACATTATCTTAATCTAAATAAAATTATTTTTTTATTTATATTTAATTCAATTAACAATAGTTCAAAATATGTATAATTTTTAAATTTTAATATAAGAAAAATATATTTTAGATGACTTACTTATATTAATATTTTAAAAAAGAACATTTAATTTTAAGTTAACATATTAAAATTTAAGCCTATATGTTATTTTCAAATTAACAATATTCAATGTAACAAAAATAAATGGTATTTTATTTTGAATTTATTAAAATAAAATAAAAAATATTTAATTTTAAATTCGTTATAGTAAAGAAAATATTTAATTTTTAAATTAGATACACAAAAAAAACGAAAGTATATGTATGATATTAATTTTGAACTTAGTTATATTAAAATAACTGATATAACTAAAATATATGTTATTTTATTTTTAATTTAGTCATTTTAAAATAACATATATAATGTATTTTATTTTAATTTAATCAAATTAAAATTAGAGAAACTATATACATTTTTCTCTATATGTAATTCTATAAACTAATTTCACTTTTTCCCCATGAACCATGTGATTTTTTTTCTCATTAACTACTTTAACTTATGTCACCTACCAAAATTTATGAAAAATTGGAAAAATACTTGGAAAAAAAAAGTTCATTTCTCAATGTTTGAACTTTTTGTCAAACTACTTTGTAAAATATACTTTCAAAATTCCAAAACTTTAGGCCCCGTTTGACAACTATTTGGTTTTCAGTTTTTGGTTTTAAAAATTTTGCTTGTTTTCTCATCATTTCTCTACATTGACTTTCATCTTCTCTACAATGGTTTTCATCTTTCTTAAGAAAACACTTGAATTCTTGGCCAAATTCCAAAAAAAAAAAAAAAAAAAAAAATTGAAAGCTACTTTTTTTAGTTTCCAAAACTTGGCTTGATTTTTGAAAACACATCTAAAAAGCATATAAGAAAACATGGAAAGCTATAAGTGGAAGTAGTATTTATAGGCTTAATTTTCAAAAACCAAAAACCAAAAACCAAATGGTTATCAAACGGGGCCTTAACAATACCCTTCTTACTTTTAACTTATTCATTTTATGCTTTTGATAATGTTATTTAAATTGACATCACCATGAATGGAGTGAATGACATAGATTAGAGTTACACAAACTACACATGGTATAATTCCAATTTGAATATGGTTTGGACAAAATCTTTAAATATTGATATACAAATTTTCACACAAATCTTGTCAAAATATTGATATGCAATTCAAAAACAAATTATTAGGTCACAAAAAATGGAAAAAAAAAAAGCAGCATAAAAAATGTCTTTAAAAAAAAGGTATAAACAGCTTCATTCCAACCCCAACCCTGCACTCCAAACATAGGTTTCAGCAAACCAGACAGACTCAACACTGCACCCCAAATACAGTAATCAGGATTCCCAGGCTTTCTGATTACGACCCAGGATTCCCAGGCTTTCTGATTCCCAGACTTCATGATTACAAAACAGCGCGCCAAACAGCCCCTAATAGTGTCTTTATTGTTATGGAATTCTACTAATGGGAGAGAGAAACAACAAATCCATAACATTTATTATTAATTGAAATTAGTTATTGTAGAAACATATAAAAGAAAAGTCTAATTTTAATTTTTATATACAGAAAAACAATATACACAACTGTAAAGGGGGCAAAAACGTCCTAAATTTTTTTTATAATGTATTTAAAAATGGTTAAAATTCATACATGTAAATTTTAAACAAAATGGACATATTTGTAAACAAGTTTTATAAAGAACCCATTTATCAGAATTACTCTAATATTTAATATTGATGTCTTTTGATGTACTTTCCTACTAATATAAATATGTGTAGAATTTGTCATTTGAAATCAAGAAAAACTAAAGTGAAGTTATTTACCAAAAATAGAAGTTCTTGTTTCTCCAAATTTGTGTGTGAGTAAGAGAACAATTTTCTTCTCTTGTCTCTTGAGTTGTGTGGTGAGTGTCTACTATGTTTCCAACACGTCCACTCTTTGACCCACCCTATTTCCTCGCCTTTCGCACCATCAACCTGGCCATCTTCTGCATCCCATTTCGCCTCACCTTCACCATCAAATACCTTACTCTTGGATATTTTGGTGCAACGAAGTTTGATTTTCCTTTCGAATCGTTGATCCATCCGACATCAAAACTCATTATTATTTATTACCATGTCACCTTTCAGTTAACTTTATATTCCATTGCTTCGTACAATTTGTATATGGTCCCACGATCTTTTACATATTGGATTTATTGAAACTTAATAACATTTTGTTGTCAATATATACTGACATCACATCCTCCAATTTAATATTTCATATGTTTATTTATTTATTTATTTCTATGCTTATCATCAAACATTGCATCTATTTCTCTGAGCTGTGGGCCTTTAATTTCACCACCTGGTTGTTGCGTTTGGGCTAGAGAAGACACATCTTCTACTTTACTCTTTTTCTAACTTTTAATTCTGTTTGTATCCATAATATATATATATATATATATAAACTCAAAAAAACAAAAAACAAAAAAGAATCTTTTTCTGTTTTTTAGCTGCAGTAGATTTGTGCCCGCCCACAATTTATTTCAAGCTGGAATTATCGATTTTGGACAACTATTTTATAATATTGTTTTGAAAAATGTTCCATTCCTATACCTCTAGGCTCTACCACTCTAGTTTGTAACATTAACCCCGTTTGATAATTGGTTTTTTAAATTTGTGCTCGGTAGTTCTCTATTTCTATACAATAGTCTTCATCTTTCTTAGAGAAACATTTGAATTCTTAACTAAATTTCAAAAATAAAAAATATATTGTCTATGATTTTTTAGTTTTTAAAACTTGGCTTGGAGTTTGAAAACATTTGTCAAAAGTAGATAACAAAACAAAGAAACCCATTAGTGGAAATAGTATTTTTAAGCTTAATTTTTAAAAACTAAAAACCAAGAATGAAATAGTTATCAAGTGGGTCTAAACTTTTAATTTCTTTGATTTTAACCCTACTAATACCCTCCAATAATTAAATTAAAGTTCTCTCTGATCTCTCTTCTTTTTTTTCTTTTTAAGATTTTAGATTAATTATGAGCGATTTTATGGTTTTTTTTTTTAGTTCAACATGCAAGGTGGAGATTGACCTCTAATCTTTTGGTTTGATATTATAATGCCTTAACCAATTAAGTGAGTTGACATGAACAATTTATAGGCGAGAAAACTATTTTTGCATGTATTTATCCTTTCAATTAGTTGAATGCTTTTAATTAGTTAAGTCTGATCATTTTGTTTCTATGTTTAAGCGCTGTTTTATGTACTTGATATTGTAAACATTTTCAATTTTTCATAAGAGATAAGAGAAAAATTCTTTTAGGAATATTATATTGTTTGAAAGAGAAATTGTTTTGGAAAAGACAAACCTAGAGTACATCCCCAATACATCTCAGTGAAACAAAATATATTTTTTTAATAATATTTAAATTAAAACTACAATATTTGTAAAAGAAAAAAAAAACACCATCTTCTGATAATATAAAAAGGGAATCGTAGATGCCTTGGTTTCCCATCGAGTTGAAGCAATATGAGGGTTTTAGTACTTTTCATTGTTGCAATTTCTTTTGGCATTGCCATTCATGGCATTGAAGCTAGCCTGCGTTTATCACAGGCAAATTCCCTCAGTGATACTTACAAAAGATTTATCGGGCGTGTCCGTCAAGAACTTGGGTCTGAAACTTATCAACTCTATGGTATACCTGTGTTGAAACACTCCTTGTCAAATGCCAATCGTTTCTATCTCATCAGTCTCACTAGCAACGACGATGAAACCATCACTCTAGCAGTAGACGTGGAGGATATGGGGGCTGTCGCATATCAAGCTGCTGGAAGCAATGAGTCCTATTTTTTTCTGAATGCTCCACAGATAGCTTTTCATATTCTCTTCTCTGATACCCATCAAAACGTTTTAAATTTCGACAACACCTTTCAGTCCATTGAGAATGCAGCTGGTACTACCAGGCAAAGAACTCTCCTTGGGGCGGATCCTTTAGATTTTGCCATCTTCAACTTGTTTCAAGTTCAACGTCGTCGTGAGTTTCTCCCTGTATCATTTCTTATCATCATTCAAATGGTCTTAGAAGCTTCCAAATTCAGATTCATTGAGCAATCTATTGCTAATAGTTTAAAGGATAAAAAGAGTTTCATACCTGACCTTGCGATTGTGAGCTTAGAGGACAATTGGTCCGAACTCTCTTTACAAATTCAAGCATCAACGTCGTTACAAGGACTGTTTGGCAGTGTTATTGAGCTTTATAACTCCAACAATGAGCTTATTGAAGTGGATAGCATATACTATCCAATCATACTTGCCAATGTTGCTTTGCAACTATATCATTGCAAGGTTAGTATTCGGGATGGCATTGTGCCTGTGCAAAACTACATAAAGATGATGCCTGAAGGTGACAAAAATTCTCGATGCTATGTAAAAACACGCACCACACGCATTAGCGGTCGAGAGGGATTTTGTGCAGATGTAGCAGGGGCGTTGTCTAGTGATGGTTCTAGCGTGATTTTGTACCCATGTGGACAACAAGTTAATCAGAAATGGACGTTTCACAGTGATCAAACAATTCGATCCTTGGGAAAATGTTTGACCACAAATAGCTCAAAGTTTGGAAACTCTCTTGTGATATACAATTGTAGTACGATTGCACGAGAAGACATTACTTGGGATGTTTCTATTAGCGGGACAATCATGAATCCAAGTTATGACGATCTTGCCATGACGTCAAAGAAGGCAACTAGGAGGACCAACTTAACGATGGAGGTGAACACATATGCTGCTAGTCAAGGATGGAGAGTTGGAAATTATGTCAGCCCAATCATAACTTCCATTGTAGGGATGAAAGACATGTGTTTGGAGGCCACAGATGAAAACACAAATATGTGGTTAGAAGAGTGTGTGAAGAACAAGATGGAGCAATCTTGGGCACTTTACAGTGATGGAACTATTAGAGTGAACAATAATCATAGCCTGTGTGTGACTTCTTCTTCCGATAGTTCATCAAAGGTCATCACCATCGTTAACTGCAACGGGTCAAGTAATCAACGCTGGCTTTTCAAGGCCGATGGCACAATCTCAACCCCAAAAAATGAAACGTTGGTGATGGATGTGGCGCAAGAAGATGTTGATCTCCAGAAAATCATTTTATACCCTCGAAATGGTCAGCGTAACCAACAATGGGTGGTTTTCTACTAAGTTTTCCTATTCGAAACTACACATGAAGTCAATACATATGTACTTCAAATCTACTAGACTCTGCATTTATTATTAAATGCATGATCTAATAATTAAATAAGTGTGGTTCTCCCTTTACTATGTTGTATCAAATGTAATTTTTCTAAGTTAGAATGCTTAAGAACATGTAAAATTTGAACATGTGAGATCTTTTCTTTTTGCAAAGATAGATATGTTTACTGCAAAAAAGGGACCTCACCATCCGAGGCCAAGACACAAAGAAATTAGGTCACACAATAAAATAACAAAGTTCCACAACCCAAGCAGAAGAAACAAACCAGCGAACCACAAACAAACCAACCCAAGCAAACTAAAAAAAAATCAAGAAAACAAAAGCCAAAGGGAATTAGACGACGAGTGCCCTCTCATCTGAGTGGAACAACGAGCAGCCATGATAGGACCTATAAAGTCCTATTTAATTACACTTATTTCTTGTTAATTAGAAGGATTTTATGTGTTTTATTATTATTTTTTAGGGATTCGAACAATTCACGTGTTTTGAAGAGTTTGCACCATTTCAGAATTAATTCAGACCAAATTGGAGGTGATTCGAGCAACTGAATTTCTATACCAAATTTGACCGGTCATATCATGATATTTTGAGATGAAAATATATTCAAATTTGTATTCAAATCGAATCTTATTGAATTATCTTTCTAACGGTATAAGATTCATTGTATTCCAATAAGTATTATGAAAGTTATGGCATTTTGAGTGATTACTGCTCCTGCTGGAAAACTGCTGTACCCGAAATATTTTGTGCCAACTTCCGTTCCCATTATCTTGCTGCTCACGTTTTGGAATATATTAAAATTAGATATCATTTTAAAGATCTCGGAATGATCTTTCCAACCATATAAATATCACATTGATCCAAGATTTGGAGAAGAAGTTATGAGCAAAATAATGAAGACTGCGCAATCCAGAAACTTTCCTTATTTGCAACATTCTATGTTTGTTTTCAGATTTTAGGGAAGGATTTTCGAGTTTTAGATGTATTTTCCAGCATTTTACAAGAGAGAACATTATTTACTTTATTTTATTTTATTTTAAATATTATTCCCTAATTGTTTTGGGAAAACATCTTTCTAGAATTTATGGTTTCTTACTTGTGTAAGTTGTCTACTTGAAGGCTATTTAAGCCTTCTTATGGACAGCAAGGGGGATCTCTTTTTGGCCTCTTGGCCTAGACGTTTTTAGAAAGCTTTTAGACTCATTTTCTCTTTTCTCCTTAGACAATAATGGTATCAAATTTTATCACGATGCTCGGCTAAACTCTGCGATTCCAATTCATAGGTCGGTTGTAATCAGTTGCAACATTGTGAGGCTTGAACCTTAACTTAGTTTTCTTTCAATTGCAAGTATTCTTTAATTCCCGTGTTAATTTTATAAGTATGTATTTTGATTAAATTTACGCCTTAATCACTCTACATATTTTATTGCTAATCATGATCATGATCCGTAATTGTCATGTTGAATGAACATGTAGCATTAGGATTATCACATGTGTATGTTTTGTGGGTTTCCATATTGCATGGCTTGCATGTTTAATTCTAGGAATTAAAGAAGCTTCTTAATTAGGTGAAAGCTGTTTTACCTGATTAGTTGTTTTGGTCGTTCCAAGGTTCGTAATGCCTTTATCTAAATAATTTGGAGCGGTTTCGTCAAAATTGTTTAGGTAATTAGAGTTAACTTAACGTTCATTAGAGTTAATGAATTTAGGGAATTTGCACTTTTTGGGGTTTCCTAATAAGTTGACCAAGTACTTGCATGGTTAAGTTTAAATATTTTGAATGTCTATGATCAATGTTTGCAATTGAGTATAACCGTACCTTTGGATTGGATTTTGGTAAGATTTGATCTATCCCTATCTTTATTGTTTATGTTTTATTTTATTTATAAAAACACAAAACCCCCATTTTTAATTGCTTTCTCCTTTGCAAATTTAACTTGAGAAATTAATATTCGGTTCCCTGAGATCGACTCGGTCCACTCAATGCTACAAGTAGCTTAGGATCGGTTTATAAATTTTAATTTGACGAGCCCTCGACAAGCTCGCATCAAGCCACATCTACTTAAATAGCAAAAAAGACAGATTGAGGGGGCCGATTAGCCAACTCATGAAACCTAAGATTCCGCTCCTTCCAAATATGATAAAGAGGGGCACACCAGGAAAGCCTCCAAACTAATGAGTATAGCCACCCCAAGAAAGCCCACACTAACTCATTGGCTTAAGAAGAAATCCGATGAGTAAAGTCACCCCAAGAAAGCACACTACCCTAAATAGCTCGACTGAAGGGACACTCAAAGAATACACGATCCCTAGACTCCACAGAAGATAGGCAGAGTAAGCAATCAGATGGAATGAAGTCATCCCAGCTATGAAGACGGTCTCTAGTGAATAACCTAGCACTCACTACCAATCAAGAGATAAAAGAATGCTTTAGAATATTCCCTCCAAACTAGAGGAGTCTATCCCCATGGCACTGTCGATTGACGAAGTCTAATAGCTTCCTAAGCACTAGCCATAGAAAACTGACAAGAACAATCTGGACACCATACAAGCTTATCTTCTTGATCCATGCAAGCCAAATAGCATGAACCAAAGGTAAAAGCTCATGCAACATACATGGCCAAACCCAAGATCCATCCGGGAGCAAAAACTCAGCCACTGTAGCGAGAAAGGAACTCCTCGCAGTAGAAATTACCCAATCACTATACTGGGGCAAAATAGATCCAACTAGCAGCCAAGGATCCAACCAAATACGAAACTTTGACCATTACCAATAGAAAACCAGACCAATTGCCAAAACTGGTCACGAAGATTCACAATCGACCTCAACACCATGAACCACTAATAAAAGCCCTGACTATCCAAATTGAATAACCACATAGCATATAAGCCTCAACCTAGGCTATCCATAAAGAACCAACCTTAACAATCAGCATCCAAAGAAGTTTCATTATAGCAGCAGAATTCTAGGACATAAGATATCTGGTACCAACCCCCCTTCACAATGAGGAGGGCAAATATCTTTCCAAGCCACCTTCCCACCCCCCACAAAAAGGTTTTCTCGCCAAAGATACGCATGTAGAGAGTCCGATCAACCTCATGGACAACACAAGCCAGAAGCACAAAAACACTAGCCCAGAACACCTGAAACTTTGAATGACAGACTGAATGAGTTGTAACCCGACTGATGTAATGTAGGATGACATATTTTATACATCTAGGTTTGGGCATATGAGACGTTGTCTACAATAGCTGGGAAGGTTGCAACTTGACTAAACGACGATGCAGTGCCTCGCATACTTTGATGGTCATGCACACAACCAGTTACATTTAGAGCATTTGAGCAAAACATGTTTGAGTGTCGTAAGCTTATAACGTTGGTCTAAGATAAGACACCATAAGTCTTTGGTTGTTGCTTAGTTATAAATACCTTTTTTTTGTTTGTTTGATCCAGATAGTGATTACACGAAAACTCTGCATGTCCGAGTTTGAGCGACAATATCAAGACACAGAGGTGGATTGTCGACCCGTACATGGTCTTGAGGATGAGCATGCTCTGGAGGATGATGATGTTCATGAGGAAGACTGAGTAAATCGATTTTGTGGGGACTATATAGACATGCGAAGGGAGGACCTCTTGCAGGTAGATAACATGGACATGGATGAGGAGTTCGAGCATAATGTCATAGAAGAACATGTTGCGGAACATCGTCTGCCATCTGAGACTCAGCCTCATATACCGACTCCAGCTCCGATACCTATGTCATTGGGTCGGTCAGAGAAGCAGTGTCCCAAAACGAGCAATGCAAGTGACCACGACGAGCTAAGGACTTATTTGCAACGTCTAGATAGGCATCTCGAAGATGGGCTACATGGGCTTCAAGGTGAACTTCAAGAAGTTAAGTTAGAGCTAAAAACCCTTGCCTCTCTGTTACACACGTTGTGCAAGGTATGTCGTATGACTACATATGGGTTGACTTTTAGACCATTGCACATCTTTGTATTAAGTTTTATATATTTGATATTGCACAGGGGAAACTTAAAAAACTAAAATGTAATAAACTTACAAAATTGATCTAAATTGTTTAGGAAACACAATCTATACAAAAGTTAGGTCATACAGAGTAAAAATGGTGATTAACCAAAAATGTATTATCTTACTCTTAGATATTTTAGTATAAAAAAGTTTGATTTTTCTTTGGAATTGTTGATCCATCCGATGTCAAAAGTCATTATTATTTATTACCATGTCACCTTTCTGTTAACTTTATATTCTATTACTATATATTCTTTGTACAATTTTGGAGAAACATTATATATGGTCCCATGATCTTTTACATATTGGATTTATTGAAAATTATAACATTTGTTGTCAATATACTGACATCACATCTCTCCAATTAAATATTTCATATGTTTATTTATTTGTATGCTTATCATCAAACCTCTATTTCTGAGTTATGGGTCTTTAATTTCACCACCTGGTTGTCGCGTTTGGCTAGAGAAGACACATCTTCTACTTTTACTTTTATTCAACCTTTTAATTCTGTTTGTATCCATAAGGATGACCGAGTATATATATATATATATATATATATATGAATATCTCAAATTATATTTGAATATTCTAATTAGATGCCCATAATCTCATAGATTATCTACTCCATCCCTCTCATTATCTTCCCTAAGTTTCCCTTTTGAATTGGGATTTGAAAGAAGAATTCCTTCTCTTCTTAGGATTTGTGTATATCTTGTAAATCCTATAAATAACAAACTTGGACTGTCTTTGATTTTATTTAAAATTAAACTAAACAAATAACAAACTTACTTTGAGTAAATATGGAGATATTTCTGGCGGGTCTTTATCTCCTCCACAAAGTCTTCTTGGCTATGACTCGAACACATGACCAAGGCTTGTGGGAGCCTCTTGAAAGAAAATCCACAAGAGATTAGAGAGAAAGAGGTCTAGAGATAATTCTCTAATTCTCTCTATTGAAGAGATGTGTGTTATGTCTAATGGCTCAACCCAAGAGTCCTATTTATGGAGACCAAGGGAAAATATTTGCCATAATTAAATTATTATATTTTAATATCTAATATATTAAAATATATATTATATTTATTTGAATCTCATTCAAATCTCCTACGATCTTTATTTATTTGAATCTTATTTAAATTCTATAAATATCTTTTATTTAATGTATCTAATATACATTAATTATTTTAATATTTAATGTATCAAATACAATAAATATATTTTCCTCTTTTATATTTAATATATCTAATATATTAAATATTAATTTGAACATTTCAAATTTTTCTTTCAACTAAATTGATCTTTTAGTGTTACTATGAGCTAGCAAAGGGACCTTATGGACCTACAGATTATAAACTCCAATGATACAAAATCAATTAATTAAACTCTTTAATTAATTAATTTTCATTCATTAACTATAGGTCACTCCACTATAGACCTAGAGTTGCACTCTTATGCACTATAAGATAAGTTGTGTCCATAGATATGATAACTACATGTAAGTCAATCCTTCACGAGTTGTTCATAATTACAGCTGGATCAAAAGTCTGTTTTACCCCTATAATTACATCTTGCACCTTAAGTACCACTGATTCTCTAATGAAGAATCTGTTTATAATCTTATTATAAACTAAGTCCCTCTGGGGCCAGTGAGAGGGTGGGGCCCCATTGTTCAAGTCCCGAAATTAGCACTTAAGGGAACTACTCATCTACTTACTCTATATGGGAATGAGTGAATTCCATCTTGTGAAATTATGTTCCCAGCTCCCTATTTGGTCAAGCCCCCAAAATGGTAGGCATGTTGAATCGGCTACAAAATCCACTCTCACCCATGCAAATCAAAGGACAAGCCCTCACAGGCAGGAGTTTATAACTCACTCAAGATTAAGATCGAATCGCATATAATCATCCTGATGAAATATTAATCTTCTCAATTAACAAATTTATAAAGAGAGATTAAATATTTCGTGGTCCAGTCTTACACAAACTCATTGTATAAGATACCCCCACTCACATGTCTCCACATGAACGATTTGAATTAAATTATTTGTAACTATTACAAATTGAGTCATATCAATAGTGTTACCAGGATAAGGCACCTAATCTTATCCATATACTATGACCCTTTAGGTTATTTCTTGAACATGATCCTTCCGTATGTCAACCACATATTGTTCAAGATTACACTAATAACCTTGGATTTTTCATATAATGCATAATATTATATTGCAAATAAAATAATCAAAATTATTATTAATTATTAAATAAATCATTAATTACGAGGCTTTAGGGCATAAATCCCAACACACATAACATGCTAAAGGGGCCGGTTGGGGTGTGAGCAGAGGGGAAGTTGGAGGTGGCGGTGGTTTTTGGGAAGACCGTTCTTCGTTCAACCAATTTTCCCGAAAGTCCTCCAACTCATGCTCCTCCTCGGCTTGGCTAGAGGAAATGGTTGTGGTGTTCAGCATGGGTGGGCTTCATGGCTATAACTCCCCCTATAATGGGATTGACGGGTATTCCAGAAAACTATCGTCAGATGAGTATTCCATTTTGGGCGAGTGAATGTGTTTAGTGAGTTATTCATTTTAGGGTTTATTAATAGGCAAAATGGATTAGCATGCCAAAGGTCGCCATTATTGAATCCACGAATGGATTGACATGCAAGGCACCCTTCCGTCTCCCCAACCACGAGCATGCGTATTCACTAACAGTGAAAATTGACATTAGATATTCGTCAATCTTACTAGTATCGCCTAACTCTTGCTCTCTTAATATCATTCTCGAGCTCGTGGAAACGTTCTTGGGCTCGTGGGAACATTCTCTCGCTCGCGGGACACGCCACTCGAGTGCCTTTAAATAGTGGCTCGTTCTCTCACACTCTCACTTTAGTTGTTGTTTATTCCTCCATTTCAAGTCATTTAAAAAAACAAACGAACAGTTTTCTTCCACTTCTTTCAATTGACATTCAAAACTCACTCTCTCTCCCTCGATATGCTACGCTTCATCTTCTTCCTCCATCTCAGAACACGCTGGAGTGCTTCCTCACCGTCATTCATCACCGCCGTTCATCTTCACCACCGACCGTTCTTTCTTCAAAAGGGTAAGCCTAAACTGACCGTTCATTTTTTAAATTCCTTCATTTATTGTTTCGTATTTGGTTTTCTCCTTTACATTGTTTGCAATAGAGGGCGAGGTTTATGGTTGTTTTGGTTTTGTGCATTAGGGGTGTACAAATAACTCGGTAACCCGAGTAACCTAGACTACCCAACCAAAACTGTAAGGGTTGGTTGGGTTAGGTTTTTTTTCGGTTTAGGTTGTGTTAGAAATTTGGAGAACCAAAATTTTGGGTCAATTCTTGGGTTGGCCTTTTTTGGCTCGGGTTGACCAAACCCAACCTAACCCAACCCAAAATTTATGTTATATATATATATATATATTTATTTATTTATTTATTTATACACTTATAAATGAATTATTTGTGAACTTTTAATGTTTTTCATCTAGGATTGTAACAAAGATTAAGATGTTATGAACTTTGAAATTTGATATTTGTATTTTATGTGATTTTAGTTATTAATTCAAGCAAAAATTATTTTAAATAATTAAGAAAAATTTTTAAAATAAAATAAAAAATCAACCCGACAACCCAACCCGAAAATATATGGTTGGGTTGGGTGGGGTTGCAACCCTTGATTGGATCATTCAGGTAGCCAATCTGACTAATGTACACCCTTATTGTGCATGTTCGTGAAAACGAGTGGGTTTGATTGAGGAAGTTGCAGAGCTAGAGCAAGTTTACAAGGACGAGAGCGATAGAGCTAGAGCAAGCTTACAGGGATGAGAGGGATGGAGCTAGAACGAGTTAGGGTTTTGAGCAAAATTGCTAGATTGAGTGAATGAGAGCGATAGAGCTAGAGCGAGCTTACTGGAACGAGAGCGTGAATGAGATAGGGTTTCTACGAACGAAAGCTTAGGGATTATGCAAACGAAAGCAAGGACGAGAGTGAGAGCGAGAACGAGAATTGTAAGCGAGCGGGAGAGCGAGAGCGATAATTCAATTTCTAATCTGCCATTCTCTGTGCTGTGTTTTTTTTTTCCCTTTTTTTATTTTATTCTTACCGTGTTTGTAATTTATGCAGTACTGAGATGGTAGCAGTTCTAAGAATCGCTAAGGATGATTGGTTCACAGGCCAAGCTTCTAGCCTTGCCCACATAAGTAGTGCAAATAAAGTTGTAAAGGAGAAGTTGACCCCAGGGTAGATGAAAATGTTCGGGAGGACTATTTTTGGGCCATTTGTTGATGTAGAATTGGAGTTCAACAGCCCGTTGGTGCATCACATCCTTTTGAAGGAGGTTGTTGACAATCGAGAGGATATGATAAGGTTTTATCTGAATGGTACAGTGGTACAGTTCTCAAAGGCTGAATTCCTCTTTATGACTGGGTTGTGGCCATCACTTGAGAGAGTGTCTCAGGCAAAGGTCTCTACTGAAGCCCTGCGACTCAAGTACTTGATGACATGGGCACTGAAATCCGCATGGATGCTTTTGAATATGCATATAAAGGATTGCAGTTTGAGATAGATGAGGATGCAGTGAATGTGTCCTTGATCTACTATACTGAGATGGTCATGATGGGGAAGAATAAATCAAAGGTCGTGATTGATAGGTCCATGTATGGGAAAGTTGAAGACTTGGAGTACTTCAACAGTTTGGATTGGGGGAGAAGAATTTGGGATAGAAAAGTTTGTGGCCTTAAGGCAGTCTTGAGGGACAAGGTTGCAACATACAAGTTCAAGGCCAGGACGAATAAAAATTATACTGTTAAGTATAACCTTCCTGGGTTTCCTCCTGCTTTCCAAGTATTCCACATTTTATAATAATTTTTTTTAGCTTGTTACGTATGTAGTATACTGTAAACTAACTAAGGTTGTATTGTTTCTAGGTATAGGCATATGAGACGCTATTATCAGTAGCGGGTCGTATTGCCACTCGTCTAAATAATGATGCAGTGCCTTACATGAGGAGATGGTCCTGCTCCCACTCCGTTCCATACAAGGTATTGGAGCGAGATGTATTCAACTCTCCAAAGGTTAGAATGCTCACTTGCGTATTACATAATTTAGTTTCATGTAGTTTTATTATCCTAACATCTACTTGTTTGTTACATATGGTGGTCATGTCGGAGGCTGAGCAACAGTACCGCGATACTTAGATTGGTCATGGGTTTACAATGACATGATGACGACGACCGAGAGTTTGAGATACATTTTGAGGGTAAAACCGGAGATGGTCAAACCATAGAGGGTCAACATGGAGAGGATCAAACTGGAGAGGGTCAAGCTAGAGAGGGTCAAACTAAAGAGGTCAGACCAGAAAGGGTCAAACTGGAGAGGGTCAGACTAGAGAGGAACAGATTGATCCTCAGATTAGGGACGAGACTGATAAGGGGCTACCCTCTTCCCTCGAGCAATCGCCAACCCATGATCGACACCCTAGACACAAGGGTTCATCGAGCTTGGGTTATCTTCGTAGCATCGATGCTTGTGTCTATCGAGTAGAGAAGTCTGTAGGGGATTTGAAGTCGCAAATGGGCGACTTGAAGTCAAAGATGGGAGAGGTGAAGTCCCATTTGATCACCATCACTGAGTTACGACGCAGAATATGCAAGGTATGTGACAATATTTAGGACCCATTTTTGTATTATTCTCATGCTCCCGACTAACGTGTGTTTTGTGTTATGTAGGATGGGGCCCACGACTGGGTTGAGTCTCAAGACCTACTAGTCGATCAGTCGCCGAAGTCCACTATCCCCATCACCATCCCTATATCCCTCCCCATTCCCACCACCACCACTGCCTCCACCCTCCCCATCTCCCTCTCCATGCCCACCACCACCATCGTCCCCACCATCCCTATCTCCCTCTCCATTCCCACCACCACCATCCTCATCTCCTTCCCCATTCCCATCTCCACCACCGCCTCCACCCTTCCCATCTCCCTCTCCATTCCCACCACCACCACCACCTTCACTGTCTCCATCTCCCTCCCCATGCCCAACACCACGATCACCTCCACCATCTTTATCACCGTCTCCAGCTCTCTCTCCATTCCCACCACCACCACCGAGTCCACCATCCCCATCTCCCTCCCACCGCCTCCACCATCCCCATCTACCTCCCACCTCCTCCACCCTTCCCATCTCCTTCCCCATCACCCCTCATGGTTCCACCTTCGCCCTTACTCTAACCTTTATTGACCTCATCATCTCCACCTTACGTATTCCCGACACCACCGACCCGATCCTTGCCAGCCTCCACACCATCGTTGCCACACTACAAAGCCTCAAGTCCACCGCCACCCACCCCCTAAACCCTGACGACACAGTGCCTAGTCCCTATTGACACTAGCACGATGGTCGACACCAACTCCACTCACCTCACCATTCAGAACGTCGACATCACCATTCCCATTGCCAGTGAAAGCCCCATTAGCTCGACCGCATCCGAGGTTGATATGCTCCTTAAGAAGGGTAACCGGATGAGGAAGGTGTCAGACCGGTATACTCCGTCAGACTAGGCAAAGAAGTCGAAGGAGGAGTGGCTAGGGCAGCCAAAGAAGATTCGATATTCACTCCATGGTATGATTACGACACTGCATAAGTCGTTGATTATTTACAACTTAGCCCACGGTGTTCAACGTGACAATGGGGTGGATCCAGGATTTGAACACAGACACAGAGATTCGACCTGGCATCGGTACCACGACGACAAGCATTTAGAAGAAATTCTTCAGAGACTTGCTAACACCAAGCTATTGGGTCGAGTGCTATGTAAGTACCTTTCTTCTTTTGGGTTAATATTTATTACTGTCAAGTTTCTTATTTAGTAACTAATGGCTTCTTCCATTCAGGCTATAAACATGTTCATGTTTATCAAGAGGAAGCTATCAGCTCGACCAGGAATGTGCATACACCAATTCACCATATTGCCTACAAGCATCCTGGTATGTATTGACTCTAAAATTACGTCTGCTCAAGTTTGTTTCATTATCATAACAACTCACAATGCATGTGTTGTCTTTTGTAGGCTCATTTAAACTTGTGAACTCGAGAAAGTATATACCACAAGATCAAGAAGAAACATTTGTTGGGATTTATGCCCTAAAGCCTCGTAATTAATAATTTATTTAATAATTAATAATAATTTTGATTATTTTATTTGCAATATAATATTATCCGTTATATGAAAAATTCAAGGTTATTAGTGTAATCTTGAACAGTATGTAGTTGACATACGGGCGGATCATGTTCAAGAAATAACCTAAATGGTCATAGTTTATGGATAAGGTTGGGTGTCTTATCCTAGTAACACTATTGATATGGCCCACTTTGTAATAGTTACAAATGATTTGATCCAAATCATTCAAGTGGAGACATGTGAGTGGTGGTATCTTATACAATGTGTTTGTATAAGATTGGATCACGAAATATTTAATCTCTCTTTATAAATCTGTTAATTGAGAAGATTAATATTTCATCAGGATTATCATATGCGACTCAATCTTAATCCTGAGTGAGTTATGAACTCCTGCCTGTGAAGACCTGTCCTTTGATTTGTATGGATGAGAGTGGCTTTTGTAGCCGATTCAATATGCCTACCATTTTGGGGGCTTGACCCAATAGGGAGTTGGGAACATAATCTCACAAGATGGAATTCACTCCTTCCCATATAGGGTAAGTAGATAAGTAGTTCCCTTAAGTGCTAATTTCGGGACTTGAACAATGGGGCCCCACCCTCTCACTGGCCCGAGAGGGACTTAGTTTATAATTAGATTATAAATAGATTGTTCATTTGAGAATCAGTGGTACTTAAGGTGCAAGATGTAATTATAGGGGTAAAATGGACTTTTGACCCAGCTGTAATTACAAACAACTCGTGAATGATCGACTTGCATGTAATAATTATATCTATGGACACAACTTGTTCTACAGTGCATAAGAATCAACTCTAGGTCTATAGTGTAGTGATCTATAGTTAATGAATGAAAATTAATTAATTAAAGAGTTTAATTAATTGATTTTGTATCATTGGAGCTTATAATCTGTAGGTCCATAAGGTCCCATCGCTAGCTCATAGTAACACTAAAAGATCAATTTAGTTGAATTTTTTTTTTTGAAATGTCCAAATTAATATTTAATTTGAAGTGTTCAAATTAATATTTAATATATTAGATATATTAAATATAAAAGAGGAAAATATATTTATTGTATTTGATACATTAAATATTAAAATAATTAATGCATATTTGATACATTAAATAAAGGATATTTATAAAATTTGAATAAGATTCAAATAAATAAATATCGTAGAAGATTAAATGAGATTCAAATCAGTATAAGATATATTTTAATATATTATATATTAAAATATAATATTTTAATTATGGCTAAGATTTTCCTTTGGTCTCTATAAATAGAACCCTTGGGTTAAGCCATTAGACATAACACACATTTCCTCAATAGAGAATTAGAGAATTCTCTCTAGACCTCTTCCTATCCAATCCCTTGTAAATTTTCTTTCAAGAGACTCCCACAAGCTTGGTCATGTGTTCGAGTCATAGCTAGGAAGATTTTATGGAGGAGATAAAGATTTATCAGAAATATCTCCATATTTACTCCAAGTAAGAGTTTGTTTAATTTTTTTTTGTTTAATTTTAAATAAAATCAAAGACGATTCAATGTTTTTGCTGCAGAGTGAAACGTTCATTCCTTCAATTGGTACCATAGCAATCTTTGAGTTTTATTTAGAATTAAAGTGTTGAGATGGTGGGTATTTTATTTTCATATATGTGATATGTGATTGCAAAATTGATTGTCGAGGAATATTTGTTGGCATTAGAATTTAAACACTTTGATTAGATCAATTGTGAAACCATAAGGGTTAGAGTTTATGTAATTTTTTTTTTGTTTTAAAAATTATTGCAATTTGCAACCAACTGGCGATCATTTTAATTCAAAGCTATCTGCGGTATAAATGAGAACACAATAAGGAGTAATCAACGATTTATTTTTCAGGTGATGATTAAGCAGTTGTGCTGCCAATTAACACATCTTGGTGATATAAATATTTACTCCAACGATGGATATGAGGACAAAGAAGCAATTTGCATCTCACTTCCATCTGGCAAAGGTGATGGATGAATTTTTTAATGGTCAAATCTAATCACTAGAAATCATATGAATTTGAACTTCAAAATTTGGCAATCACACATTCAATCGGTGATCAAATTTGTAAATCAAATTTTGCCGGTAGTACATGCTTAATCGACATTAAACATGTTGGGTAGTGGATTCAATTAACGGAAACTCTAGGGAAGCAAATTTAAGGTTTATTAAATCCTAATTTGAGTAGGTTTCAAAAGGGAAAGAGATCTTGAAGGCCAAGTTGGAAATTCAAATTGGGTAGTTTTGAATTTAGTCTTCAATTTCTAGGATATGTCAAATATGTCGGTATATTTTGCTTGGTTTTAATTTAATTATACATGTGATGTATGTTTTAAATTATTTGATTATTGCATAAAGTATGCCATTTAGTTTTAAATCTCACCATAGGTTAAGCATTATCATGCATCTTAATTAATTTTGAATATAATAATTATATTTGAAAATTTGATTAGGTTGTTTCCTAATACAATTGATATATTTTCCTAATACAATTGATATATTTTCCTAATAAGTTTATATTTTCCATATCGTTGAATATAATTGTTATATTTGGAAAATTAAATTAGGATATTTTCTTTCATAAATGAAATCCATATTTTCTTAATAGAATTAGGGTATATCCTAATGAGATTAGGATTTCCTTAAAATAAAGATATTTCTAATTCATGCTTTAAATAGTTTAAATTTTGAATTTAATATATCTTTATTTGTTTCTAATAATATTAGAATATAGGAAAATCTTTTAATTTAGTTTTAAAGGGTTTAAAATGGAAGAATTTCAAGATTATCCATAGTTTAAAATTTGAATTTAATTCATCTTTATTTGTTTCCTAATAAGATTAGATTCTTTTAAAAATAAGATGAGATCTTTTAATTTTCTAATAAGATTAGGTCTTCCATAAATAAAGATAATTTAATTCAAAGATAAAATAGTTTAAGTTTTGAATTTAATTTATCTTTTATTTTTTTCTAATAGGATTAGAATAAAATATCCATGATTATCTTTTAATTTGTTTAAAGGTTTAAAATAATGTATTTTTAAGACTATCCAAGTGAATTATTTTTTAATAGGATTAAAAAAAATTATTTATAAATTCACTTATGTTCATTAATCTAATAATTAATAGTTAATTAAAGATTAATGAATTTGAAATAAAAATTGACTATAAGGGAACTTTGTCTATGGAAGATTCTTTCTAGACTAAGGTATTTAAGCTGATCGAAAGGGAACACCTCCAACTGGGAACCGACCTGGGAGTTGAATTAGTCAAATTTTATTTAATTTTACTAAGCATGCTCATAATGTGATTAATTTTTTTTAATAATTTAAAAACTTGGTAATTCACATTAAAATCAATCTAACAACATAAGGGTTATAAAAGTTAGATTGGGGAACTTAGATAAATGAGATTAGCCTAATTTGTCTAAGTAAGAGAAAACCCTATTTCAAAATAGTATGTGGGAGAAGAAAATGTGTCAACATGTCATACGGTCTCCATCATTGGTTCACATCGTGAGATTCATGCGGGGTCTCGTGGCTGCTTTTGGATCGTCCCCCTACGGGAAGGTGTTTGCATGGGTCAATATTAGGGTGAACTCCTGAGAATGATAAGATTGTAGTTTTGTTTCCAACACTTCACCTACCCTACGGTGGCACTTGTTGGGATAAAACTACAGGATATAAAATGATGGGTCACACTTACAAATGACTTATTAAGGTTGTTAATGATGTCCTTGACCAAACTAATGGTAACTAAATATTATAGGAATAAGAGTTATTATGGTATAAAACTTGGTTGAGATTGTCTCAGTTTAGTGAAGGAATACTTGACCTACCCTACACGACACTTGTTCTAACTCACTAAAGTACCAGAACATTAGAAATGATTTATAGGGTTCATTTTTTCAAATTGTTTGATTTATGTGCTAAAATTAAATGGATAAATGTTTGCATGATGTTAAATTATATATAATATATATTTTAATATTATGTCAGTTTTTCTCATAATTTTTAATTTTATTACTGAAAATCAAAATTGAGAATTTTTTTACTTGGAAAAGTAACATTAACACTATAATGATAGTGTAAAATTTTGAATTTGTCTTTATTAAGAAATGTTCTAAAAAACCTGTTGCTACTGCTATTCAAATTGTTCGTGAAGCACATGATTAATGAATCAAAAGTAAACTAAATAGCTTGTACGTATCTCCTAATTGACATGTTAGATGTCAAGCTTAGAAGATAAAGAAAATGACAACAACATATGAGATGTTGAAGTCAACATAAGCTAAATTTAGAAAATTGTCTAAATGAGAAAATTAAGTATTACAAAAATCCAAGAAAAGAAACCAAATGACTGAAGCTATATAAAAGGAAATAGTTCCTAATTTAGCTATGATAGTCATAATAAGAGGAATTTTTGAAATATCTCTCTAGGAAGAAAAATATAAATGAAAGTAAATTTGATTTACTAGATTTTTGGTGGAATATAAATAATGTCACCTAGATAGTCGATATAAGATCTACTATCAAGATTTATTCTTCACTATATTTAATATGTAATTCTTGGAAAATACTTGACATGTAGAATAGTTTCTACAAGTTTGCACCAGGAAGCCCATCTCAGTTAGCATAGTACGAGACATTAAGATGTCATTAAGTAATAATTGTTAATTAATGCTGAATGTGATGTTTTATTACCATAAGAGAAATTCAATTTTTATAACTTTATTAGTAAAAGGTTCATATAGTATGAATTATTTTTTATATTTTCAAAATTGTTTGAAAATACATTCAGTTGAAAATAAGAACAATTTGTATATGTTAAAATGTTGACATACATCATACTATAAAATACTGAGATATTCAGGATTATAGAATCCAGAATAGAAAGACATTGTTTTCTCCTAAAAGATGATACTCTACTTTGGCTGTTAAGGTTGATTAACATCAACTTGAATAGAATGAAAAGACTAGTAAGAGGTAATTATCTAAAAAGTTAGTTAATTACTTTACATGTCTGTAGATGTTGCCTTTCATGCAAGATAATCATTGGGTCTTTATTAGATAGGGCTAGAATGCCAAAGAATACTTCGGCTTACACATTCTGACCCAAGTGGTCTGATGAATGTAAATGCCAAATAAAGTCAAGAATATTTCGTCACTCTAGTTGATGATCATTCAAGGTACAAGTATCTTTACCTAATACAACATAAGTCTAAATTTTTGAAAAGTTCAAGAAAATTAAGACTAAAGTTAAAAATCGATTAGGTAATTAAATCTATCAAGACATTATGATCAGATCATAATTGTAAAAGCCCGGATTTTCCAATACGGTCATTCTAACAATAATGCAGAAGCGTAACAATTAAAACTAAAATAGACTTAAATAAATTCAGCTGAAGTAATTTCTTACAAAGGATTTCTAAAAGAAGCTATTGAATCCATAACAATAACTTTCTAATTCTTGTGCCAGAGTGCTAAACTTCACTTCTTTTGAGACCATCACTTGATCATTCGTCTGAAAACATTTTGGAAAAACAAAAATGAGTACAGAAATACTCAATAAGCAATTTCATCATCAAGTTCAGAAATTCATTTTTCTTCAAAACAAAACATAGAATTCAGTTTAACAAATCATTTCAATAGTTAAATCAAAAGTCAAATATTCATTTGGTCATTTTCTTTTAAAACAATCAGAATCAAAATACAAATATCCTTGTAAAACTTTTAATACAACTATCAAAACGTTCAGTCAAAACTTTCCAAAAACAAAAATCTTTCAATTGAACAAAACTTTCATTAAAACAAACTTACTTTCAATTCAAACAGTACTTTCAATCAATCATTACTTTCAAATATCATAGTGGGAATATGCATTATTTGGCTAGCCTTCAGAACATATATGATGGTTACCCGTTGGTAACACCAATCAATCAATCAGAACATTCAATCAGAGTTGTCGATAAAAATCAACCAAAACATTCAATTCAATTACTTAAGTGTGAGGTCATGTGAGTGAAACACACACATGAATCTTCATTCCAAAGGAATGTCAAACCACAAACTGTGCCTTCCCACAAATAAGCTTCAATCAGTCAGAGATGTCGATAAAATCGACCAGAACAATCAATATAATTACTTAAGTGTGAGGCCACGTGAGTGAATAACACACACATGAATCTTCATTCCAAAGGAATGCCAAACCACAAATGTGTCTTCTCACAAATAAGCCAGAACAATTTCATCAATTCCAATTTAGGTTACTACCACAAATAAGCAAAGTATTCCCAAAATAGAAAATGGGCATATACGGATAGCCCTTATCAAAACGATCAAAAATTCTTTCGTAAACATTTGAAACAAAACGTGTAGTTTCAAATAACAATTTCAATAAAGATTCATCAAATCAACCATTCAAATTCAGAACCAAAACAAATTTACTTTCACTTTGAAATCAATCAAAATACATTTATTTCAAATTATCCAAAATGGCAAAAATACTTTCAAATAGCAAAACACTTTAAAGCATATAAAACCATTTCGGCCAATTTCCAATCATACAAAACATTCTTTCAAACATTTGTCAAATAAACAATATTAAAAACATAATTGCAAGGGATGTGGAAATTACATACCTCGATCGATAATCCTACAATTCTCAATCTCAATCTCAATTCCAAATCTTGTCCACTTTCTTGAGCAATCATCAATTTTTCCTAGAAGTCCAAACATATCCAATACTACACTAATCAAAAATCAAAATCCTATCTTAAAGGTCCAAAAGCTTATCTAAAACAATACTAAAACATCACTGAAAAACTGGGTTAAAAACACTTTAAAATCCAATTAAAACGTATTAAAATTGATAAAATCAATGCCTTTTAATACGTAATAAAATAGCAAACAATTTTAAAATTTTAAAATTTTTAAAACCTTTAAAACTATCATAAATTATGGACAAACAACCCAGAAAAATTTCTGCTCATAAAACAAAATTTTTCAAAATTTTAACATCAAAAGAATCAAGATTGTCACTTTTTAACCCAAATTCCAGATCTGAAAAGCTTGATAAAACTTCTTTAAAAACCATAAAAACATAATGTTTTCATGTAGAAATTAAAGCTATAAATCACACTTTAAAGAAACAATCATTTGGTAAACTTTCTTGTACAAAAAGAACCCAAAAACATTACAAAAACAGTCCCAAATTTGAAGAAAATAAAAGCCGAAAAATTCTGAAAATTTTTCCTTTATCAAACCTTCAGTTTAATCCAAAATCCATAAGATGAAAAATTTTGATAAAGAATTAAGCAAACCAAAAACCTAAGAACTTTTTAGGGCAAAAGATTTCAAGAATCTTTTCATTCTAAACATCCATGAATTGAAAACAAAAACCCAAAATTTTCCAAGAAAGATTCAATCAAGAAATAAAACAAACTTGAAAATGGAATGGAAGAAATCTTACTGCTTTTTCTTTAGAGAGGAAACTACAGAACGTCTTTTTTTTTCTCTCTTTTTTTGCCGTCAAAAGGTTTTGTCTAAAAGGTTAGGGCTTAAGAGACCATTTTTAAAAGAACTCTAATCAAAACTCTTAAAAGATTATCTTCTCTTTAAAAAAAAAAGAAAATAAATATTTATCTCCTAATTTTAAAAAAAAATAAAATCCTAATTCAAAAAGGTTTTAAAAAAATCAATAAAATAAATAAATAAAATCTTTTTTTTCTTCGGTTGTTACAATAATAGAAAGTACATGAACCTTACGTACTAAAACTAATTGATAGAAAATGAGTTTTTATCCCAATTATCTTAATACCAAGTACAATTTTGTGAAATTGTGCTGCAAGAGAAGAAACAGAACCCTGTTAGATATGATCATATCAGTAATGTGTTACATACCATTACCAAACTCTGGTTAGGAAATGTAATAGAGATTGCATGGTGAATATGATTCCCTTCAAAAGTGTCACGAGACAATTTTAAGTTTATAAAAGAGTAGTAAAACTGGTTTACAACACTTCATCATTTGGAAATGTTAAGCTCACATGCTGAAACAAGCCTAAAAATCTTGTATATGTTCAAAGATAAGCCTAAGTGTAGGTCATCCCTAAGGAGTACAAGATGGTCTTTTATCTAGTTCTAAAACGAATAAGGTATTTGTATGACAAATATCAATTTTATAAGGAATATAAAATAAAAGACTACAAACCTTTAATAAGGTGAGATAGTGTTAATAAATTGGTTCCAAGTGAAGCCACTGAATAGTTAACAAAAGTTATTAACAATTTAATTACATTTGAAAGTCAAATGGATCCTAGTCATGAATTGGATAAGTGATAAGCCTTAGAATTAACAATTTAACTCTCAATTGCTTAAAATATTCTTGTTTTGACTTAAGATCATTTGAAAATAGTGGAAGATTGCTTGAATTTAAGGAAGAAATGAATGTGATGGCATTTGGAATAGAATTCTAAGTAAATTGATCTTGTTTGCAGAAATTGTGGAAATTGCAAAATCAAATTACAAATTCGTGATTCTGCAATTGTTTATGGAGCAGGGAATGTAAAAATGGCAAAATCAAATTGCAAAATCGGATTCTGCAATCTGGAGCAGTAGAAAGTTCAAAAAAGGAAAAAAAAATCTGCATTAAACCCATTCCGAAAATCTTCAATTACAGCCCGATTTGGAGGAATTTAAGCACGAAATTTGGGCATTCTTCAACCCTAATGAAGGCCTATAAAAGGTGAAAAAGAGGAGGAGCAACACAATTCGTTTTGGAGGCGTTTTTGGAGCTTTACATCATGGGTTCTTGTCAAGTTTTTCCTCCTCTGTTTCTGCAGAATTTTTTACTCTGTTCTTGTCGAAAACAACAGTTTCTGCTTTTTATTTTCTGAATTTTCTTCTTGTATTATCAAGAGATGATGGTAGTATAGTCTTGTTCTTCATTCGATTTCTGTTTTGCATTAAGTTTCGGTTTAATTCCAGCCTTTGTTTCGTGGGTTTGTGTCTAACTTTTCTTCCTCTGTTTTTTTTTTCTTTCTTTCTGTTCTTCACCAAGAGCTACTGCTATATTAGTTCTATTTTTGAGTTTTCTGTTTTTAATGAAAAAGAGAAACTATAATGTTTTGCCATAAAACTTTAATGATTTCATTTTCAGTTTGAAGGTTTTTTTTTTTTTTTTATGATTCTATTTTTGCTTCAAGTTTTCTGTTTTTCCTCTTTTATGATGGTTATTATGTTGGTTCCATTTTTGCTTCAATTGTTATTTCGTGGGTTTATTTTTCTATAGTTTATGGTTTAGTTTTCAGTTTTGTTTGATTCGATTTGGGATGGCAAAATCCTTTAATTCCTTTAAATCTTTGTTGAATTTAGCATTTTAATATATTATTCTAGTATGAATTTTTATTCTAAAATTAGTTGTCAGACTTTTACTTTCAATTTGAGCTAAACTTCTTAGGGGGTTCAAGGATGTGAATTCCCTAAGAAGTAATTGTAGCCAAAATTTCAATAAAAACCAAGCCTACATCTCAATTGTTTGCTTGTGTTGAATAAATTTCCGTTGAGATCCTAGATTGATCAACTAGGGTAGCAACTCAAGCTTAGATCTAATACCGACGGGGTTAGTGATAAGCGGATTTCACACAAGTAATGGAAAAAAGAGCTTAGACATAAGCCAATCCTTACCTTAGACATAGGGATTAAGGACTCCAAAACCCATAAAATTGTTGAGCCAAATAATCTAAGATAGAGGGACTATAGACATATAAGTCACTCACTTAGCCTCCTAAAACCCTAAATTCAAGGTGAATAGGAGATGCAATTTTGGTTTACAATTGAGTGTGGAGTAGGTTGGAATTGCAATTTTGGCTTGTAATTACGACTTAGGGCAATGACATTCTTGAGCCCCATCTTTATCTAAATTCCATTTGAAATTTTAGTTTACTATCTAATATTGTCATTTCTAAATTCTGCATTTCAATTCTGCAATTTTGTTATTTCAATTATTGTCATTTTTAGATTCTGCAATTAGATACTGAAATTTTCTTTAACAACACACCATCCCAACACTATTTTTGCATTTTTAGTTTTCAAAGTTGCAATTTTCCTTACACTTTGCTTTACAACATTTTTGTTACTCCGTTCCCTGTGGGATTCGATACTTGGTACTCAGATACCATTTTATATTACTTCGATCGCGTGCGCTTACAATCCGATCAATAAGCCTCATCATAGTGGGAGAGTTATGAGATAACTCAACATTTACAATGACTTAATTGAAGCCCAAATTGTTATGTTAGATGACAAAATTGAAGGCTTATTGCCCTCAAAGTAAGACTAATGGCAAAGGGTTAAACTTAATAGGAGAAAATAGACTGTAAGTAAACTTTCTCACTTGTTGCTATACTGAAATCTGTAAGCATTATTTAATTCATTATTGCATATGGGATATGAAAAATGAATGTTTAGAATTCGTTTATGAAAAGAAATCTTACATAATACATCTACACAAATCAAAGAGGTTTATTTTCAAAGATCAAAAGAATGAAGGTTTGCAAAATAATAAAGGTTCATTTACGAAATGAATTTTACCATTAGATCTTTGAATATAAGGTTTGATAAAAAGTATTAAAATCTATGACTTTGGATAAATATTAATGAAGCTTGTATAGACAAGAAAATCATTAATTACTTAGTGGATTTTTCTTATATTTTATGTTGATGATATTTTACTCATTATGAATGATGTAAGATGTCTATCTAACACAAAAAATTGATTAAGTAACCAATTCCAAATAAGTGATTTGGAATGACTCAGTATACTTTACATGTCAAAAATGGAGATTTTAAGAACAAAATGTTAACTTTGTCTCAAACATCTTATATTGATAAAATTGTTGTCAAATATGTGATATTTATGTCTAAGGAAGAATATCCTAAGACACATCAAATGTTGAAAGTATATGATATATATATATATGAGACTGAACATTTAATATACAATTGGTTAGTATATATTAGTTAAACAAATGGTATGACCATTAAGTAGAAAATTAACAACTTTCTCAAATTATCTATGGATAATGAGAAATTTTGGTGTATGGAGTTAAAGATTTGATCTTTACAATATACACTGGTTCTTACAAAAATTTAAAAAATCTGTGTAAAGATAAATTTTACCCTAAGTGGTAGAGTATGGTATACAAGTTAAATTGTTTTGCTTGTGAAGCAGCAAAGGACTTGTATGACTATAATAGTTCCTTAAAGATCTAAAAGGTGTTTCAAATATGATCTAGTTTATTCTCTTTATTATGATAATAGTGGTGCAAAGACTAATATTAAGGAAATTAGAAAACACTAATGTATAGGGAATCATATTGAGAGAGAAAGAATCATGGTAGTGACCAAGATTGCTTTTAATGGCAGTCGTTTGAATCTATATAAAAAGACTCTCCATGCTAAAATGTTTGAGGGTCACTTAGATGTCTAGGATTACGAGACATGTCTCATCTTTGCTAGGGCAAGTGGGAGAACATATTGGGTATAGAATATGCCCTATGATACATGTCTCGCCGGCTTTAGTGCAAATGGGAGATTGGATGTATGCCCTAAAACCTCATAATTAATAATAATTTTGATTATTTTATTTGTAATATAATATTATCCATTATATGAAAAATTCAAGGTTATTAGTGTAATCTTGAACAGTATGTGGTTGACATACGGGAGGATCATGTTCAAGAAATAACCTAAAGTGTCATAGTATATGGATAAGGTCGGGTGCCTTATCCTGGTAACACTATTGATAAGACCCACTTTGTAATAGTTTGATCCAAATCGTTCATGTGGAGACATGTGAGTGGAGTATCTTATACAATGAGTTTGTATAAGACTGGACCACGAAATATTTAATCTCTCTTTATAAATCCATTAATTGAGAAGATTAATATTTCATTAGGATGATCATTGATAGCTCTTAGAATGAGAGCTATTTAGGGGGTTTTAGTGAAGATTTTGTGACTTAAAAGCACTATTTTAGGTACTTTTGTACTTAGAAGCCTCTTTAAATTGATGACTTAGTAGTAAAGAAGTACATTTTCATGTGAAAAGCACTTTTGAGCTTTTTAAGGCATAATATTACTTAAATGTGCTATTTTTGACTTATGCAGACCAATGGTTGAAGGTAAAGATAGCTAAGTCTGGAAAATTCAACCTGTAATGCTAGAGCTTTGCTGTTGATGGAAAGTCAAGATTGCTGGAGCAATTGTTGTGTTTGATAAAGCATTATTAAAGCTGGAGCATTTACCTGAGATCAGTTACAGAAAACGCACGTGGGAATTATTTCATTAATTGACGTGGACAATTTATAACACCTGTACTGATTTGAACGAATGAGGTGCTGCCATTAGTCTAAAAGTGCCCACTCAGCCCTGATTTCAAGAAATAGGAGAGGTATAAAGCCCTAACTTGCCATTTTTGGAGGGGCTTGGAGATTAGACATTTTGGAGGGGCTGAAAATCGATAGAAGAAGAAGAATCCTTCTAGGGAGGTGATCCACTTCTGGAAAGGAGGGAATCCTGCCATAAAGGAGCTGCCCAACATCATTTCTTGTCCATTTCTCCTAGTTTCTACAGTACTTCTTCATTTTCCAGCATTTTGATATTAAAGACAGGATTTAGAATGTTATTTCAGACTTTTCTTACTGTTTTATTGCTGTCATTTCTTGTAATTATGAACTAATCACCCCTTGGGTGAGGGATTAGAGGATTTATTGCTGATTCTTGCTGAATGAGATAGTATACTTGCATAATCTTCACTCCTATGCCTTGTGTGCTTCATTTTTAGCTTGGAATTGTCTGGCCAACTTATCTAAGCTGCGTTTTTCTTAAACTTGGGAAAGGGAGAGATGAACTGATTGCATGGCATAGCATTAGTTCTGATTAGGAGCATGCTCTAAGGTAATTGGGGACACTAGGGATAGTAACCCACCTAATGTTTGCAGTTATGGGCTTAATGTCAGAGGTTAATGGGAGTTAATCACTGATTCTCGGGAATTCTGGAAAGAATCCGCGAATTAACGTGCATTGAGTGTTGAAGCATGATATATGCTGTAGCATTTAGTTTGATGAAGCAAGATTTTACCCGTAATCCTGATCCCTTTTCACAGATTCTGTTTAGTCTCATTTTACTTACTGTTTTTCCTGTTGTTACAGCATTTTAGTACCTTTTCAATCTTGTTCCTTAGTTCTTTTAATTTCATTGCACCATGTGATGTTTATTTCTTGTTACCTAACTAAAATCAACTTAGGCATTGCAAAAATCCACATAACTAATCCCTGAGGAGACGATATAAAAATACTTATCACTTGCTGCATTAGACTGTGTATACTTGCACATTTAGGAGTGTTTTCATTCTGAATTTGCATACACTCTGCTAAGCAACAATCATATGCGACTCAATCTTAATCCTGAGTGAGTTATGAACTCCTGCCTGTGAAGGTCTGTCCTTTGATTTGTATGGGTGAGAGTGGCTTTTGTAGCCGATTCAATATAATACCATTTTGGGGAATTGACCAAATAGGGAGCTGGGAACATAATCTCACAAGATGGAATTCACTCATTCCCATATAGGGTAAGTAGATAAGTAGTTCCCTTAAGTGCTGATTTCGGGACTTGAACAATGGGGTCTCACCCTCTCACTGGCCCAAGAGGGACTTAGTTTATAATTAGATTATAAACAGATTCTTCATTAGAGAATCAGTGGTACTTAAGGTGCAAGATGTAATTATAGGGGTAAAATAAACTTTTGACCTAGCTATAATTACGGACAACTCGTGAATGATCGACTGGCATGTAATGATTTCTATGAACACAACTTGTCCTACAGTGCATAAGAATGCAACTGTAGGTCTATAGTGGAGTGACCTATAGTTAATGAATGAAAATTAATTAATTAAAAGGTTTAATTAATTGATTTTGTATCATTGGAGCTTTATAATCTGTAAGTCCATAAAGTCTCCTTTCTAGCTCATAGTAATACTAAAAGATCAATTTAGTTAAAAGAAAATTTTGAAATGTTTAAATTAATATTTAATTTGAAGTGTTCAAATTAATATTTAATATATTAGATATATTAAATATAAAAGAGGAAAATATATTTATTGTATTTGATACATTAAAGATTAAAATAATTAATGTATATTTGATACATTAAATAAAAGATATTTATAAAATTTGAATAAGATTCAACTAATTAAATATCGTTGGAGATTGAATGAGATTCAAATCAGTATAAGATATATTTTAATATATTAGATATTAAAATATAATATTTTAATTATGACAAAGATTTGTCCTTGGTCTCTATAAATAGAACCTTGGGGTTGAGCCATTAAACATAACACACATCTCTTCAATAGAGAATTAGAGAATTCTCTCTAGACCTCTTCCTCTCCAATCCCTTGTGGATTTTCTTTCAAGAGATTCTCATAAGCTTTGGTAATGTGTTCAAGTTATAGCTAGGAAGATTTTATGGAGAAGATAAAGATATGCTAGAAATATCTCCATATTTACTCCAAGTAACAATTTGTTTAATTTTAAATAAAATTAAAGGCGATTCAATGCTTTCGCTGCAGAGTGAAACGTTCATTCCTTCAACCTTTGCTCAAAGCTGCGCTAGCATGGGAAGTAGAGAATACTTACATCGAGTTCGTGAAATGAGTGCACGACGACTACAAGTCTGCTTGGCACGTAGACTTTGTATACTGCCCCATCAACATGAACGAGCACTGGTTCTCACTGGCCATGGACCTAAATAGAGGGCAGTTGTTGGTGTACGACTCATACCCCTTGTACATCGCAATTGGGCTCGCCTAGAAGTTCCTGGAGCCCCTTGCGTACACATTACCTTCGTTGTTCTACTTTTATGATGTCCCTCTTGACAAGCCAGATATGCGAACATCCACGTAGCTAGTTTATTGTGTAAAGAACCCCGACAAACAGCATGATTCACTGGACTGCCAGATCTTATGTGCTAAATGGTTCGAGTACTTGGTGACAGGCACAAAGACTTCTGTATTTGTACAAGAGCGGATGATGGAATTTAGGACCTAGTATGCGTGTCAACTATGGTCGAACAGTGAGTTCTTTTGATGGGGGTAGGGATTTTATTGTACAAAACTTTAATATTTGATGGGGCTAGGGGTTTTATTGTACAAAATTTTCATTTTTTGTGGATCCTAAATGTATTATTTTGAATTAGAATAAATCGGTCTTAATAGTTCTACAAACGTTGGTTCTGCCTTTAAGCGAGAACAAGAGTGAACACGAGAGCGAGTATGAGAATTGCATGCGAGCGGGAGAGTAAGAATGAGTGAGTGTGAGAGCGAGAGTAAATATACATGTTTAAATATACATACTATAACGAATTGGTAAATCGTCAACGATAGTGAGCGTTAAGACAATAGCGAGAGCGTGTCGAGTGTTAATAGCTAGAGCGAAATTCGTATGTAAATTCGTTAGTCACATAAATGTCAATGAGAACGAGAAAGATAACAAGAATGTCAACAAGATTCACAAAAAGATAAAAACAGAATGCGTTGTGCTATAACACATTCAACCAACTGGTTCAATTACATACAGAAACAAGATACACAAACACAAACATAGTATACGAATAGAGACATCTACTGATCTGGTTGGTTGAATATTGTGGTTGATAGAGGTTGATTGCATAACTGCCGTTTATGTCCAACATTCCCACACCTATCACATTTTCGTGTTTGTCGGTGTTCGCTTGCAGAAGGGATTCTTTGTACCCTTCTCCGTCCAACTCAAGCAACTCTTTTCGGTAGAAGTATTTTCATCTCCACATATCCAAGTGGTTTTGGCCATTCCGATACATGTCCAACTGGATATATAGGCTCCACATATACTGCCTAAGGAGCTTCAACAGCATAACATTTATTACGAAGACTAAACATGGTAATGTTGCGTTCTCTAGCAGCAACAATAGCATGGGAACATGTTATTTCATACAAGTCGAACTATTTGCAAGTGCATTGTCAAGTTTGAAGATTAACAATACCATTCAATCGATCGTCTTTTACATGACATGTGTAATAATCAATTAGGTCAACTTGGTATCATCTACCTTTCTCGCAATCCTTGGCCATTCATTGCTTAGCATAGTCCGATAGCAATGTCGTGCGCGAAAACCAATAGTTCCGTTTTTCATAAAACCACCCCTATAGATGCTCTCTTATATAATCGAGCAATGGAACATGGGCAACAGTCGTGCTTCTGTAGTCAATGAATTGAAGCACTCTGCACTGTTCGAAGTCATATTGTAATATCGTTTATTTATCTGAAAACAACGTGCCCACCGTTAAATACCAATGCCCTCCAAATATCGGGCAGAAGTTGATCCTAATACATCTTGAATTCTGACTCACGGAATGCCCTGGTTGCATTTTTTTAACAATTCTACTACCACCTTGTCCTTGTAATTGATCAACGCATTACTCTCCAGGAGGTAGGTGCACACTCCACGAAAAGTTATGAGGAATACAACTTGAACACTAAGCACAATACTCGTGTGGCAGTCTGAAACATTAACCAAATTAGAGGAGTCTTCAATGGCTAACTTCAGTTTAGTCATGAACATGTCTATGACTGATTGTTCTCATTGTCTATGATCGCATATGTCAATGGATAAAATTGTTTATCTTCATCCCTCCCTACACCAACCAACATGTATCCTTTGTACTTTTCCTTTAAATGGGCCCCATCAACAATGATGACATCTCGCATGCTGATGTGGTACGACTTGTCGAATGTCATATCAAGATTAAATTTATAAAACCAAACCTCTAAATATGTTGCAATAATAGTGGCTGGGGTCATCCACAGGGATCGAAGTTCTTTAGATTTAATTAAGTACATCAATTAATTGTGCATAATTTTATTTAGAGAAAAACTAAGTTGAATTTGGTTTGAAAGCATAAAATCTATCCTATTATTTACAAAGTTGGAGTCCAATTTTAGAGAGACATTCGTTAATTGCTATTCATGAAGTGCGACTATGAAATTGACCATTGAATTGTAAATCAGCATCTGTTCTAAGTCAAGAATTACTAAGGTATTCAATTTACTCTCTCGAGCTCAATTGAACTCATGCAATGTGTAAATCAACCTATCGGTCTATTTCTACAACTAAGCACAACATTATGAAATTCTTTTATCAACTTCTAGTTTTAACCTATTCATTCTCATGCAATAGATTAAACCTAGTCATGCATCCAAGTTCTTGATTAGATTTACTTTCTCAAACTAAATCTAACCTAACATACAAAGCTATGGCCAATAGCTAAGAATACTAAAGCAAGATGCATAAAAAACGTCACAATTACATTCAACAAGCAAACATAGTTCATACATCCTTACAATTAACTAGAAAGTCTAAAAAGTAATCAATTACATGCAAATTTAGTTACTAAATCCTAAATTGAGAAGGCGAGAGAAAGGGAAAAGAGAAAAACTGGACGACATGTGCCAACACTCGTTCTCGACATGATGTCCCGCGATCCCGAGCCTTGAGTCTTCTCCTTAGCTCTCCAATTTGCTCTCTAAACCTCTCAAACACTGCCTCTATCGAAATTAGGGTTTAGGTCTCTCCAAAACGACTCACTTTGCTCGAATGAATAAGTTCCCTTTTATACACTCGAGACAACGTTGCAACGCTAGGGGCAGCGTTGCAATGCTGTCCCTTCGAATTTTATAAAAAGGGAAAGAATATATTTGAGTAGCATTGCAACGCTATGTCTGATGGTCTCCAAGGTTGAAAGGTTGCTGATGTAGCGTTGCAACGCTACATATGGTGTTTCAACGCTATGCTCTCGGGTCCAGTTACCTTGTTTCATTCTCTTCAACACTTGAATCTTCAAATATGGCCTTAAGTCACTCAAATTTATCCAATTATCTCACAATTCTCCAGTTTTGCTCCAAATGCTCAGTTCCTGAGAAATAAACATAAAAATACATAAAAGCACACAAAATCATAGCAAAACTAGCATAAAACTAAGTTAAGAAATACCACTATTTTGCCCACTATCACATGCGTGCATTACCTCTAATGCAAGGCCTCAATGCCATGAATGCATATTTGAAATAGAGGAAGTCTGTAAGTTCTACCTCAAGCATGGTGCCTGGGTTAGCAATTTTTAGGGCTTATCTATACGCATGAATCATGGTGTACGAGTCTTCTAGAGTCCCCTTAGCAAATGAATGTGCCATTTTCCTAGCACGCCACACTTTCTTGTAGCTTATATTCACCCTATACTCTTGCCTGACATCCTCAATGATGTGTTTTGGCTTATATCTCGACCAACTCCCTCAAATTTACTTTTTATTATGTGCCCGATTACTTCAGCACTCACTTGCTGATGGTCGATTTAAAAGTTCAATCGAACATGTGTGTGCACTTACATACTTGTTTATCTTAAACATATATGTTCCCTCCATCTTCACCGCTCGGAGCCTCCATGTACAAGTCTTGTCGATGCATTCCACATTGTACAAATCCTTTGTGGATTTCTTTACTATGAATTCAAAATTCTTGCTCATGGCCAGCATCGAGAGTCTGTTCTTTAAGTCCTTCTTACAGACAAACAACTCACCAACTTCAACATCCACACCAGATGCAGAGCCAGACGAAGATGAACCGGGCAAAGAAGTAATCGACGGTCTGACTTGAGAATGGGCACAATCAAGTGCCCTTGGAGTTGGAGTGGGCCTTATCTCATTCTCAACAACTGGACGATCCACCCAGTGACTTTGGACTCCTTCGTTTCGATTGGCATGCATTGCTCTATGTAGTCTCATACTTCATTTCGGTCCATGTGATGATGTTGAGTATAATATGACTCCCTTGGGTTATTGTTGTCAGTTCCTAGGGAGGACCCTATCTCATACAATGGTATCTCCTCTTCCTCTCCATACATGTTCAATGATTTTAAATTTTCTATATCCATACCCTCATTCTCAACCATCACATGAGAATTGACTTCATAATCTTGCACATCCTCATCCGGCTGCACGTTTCCATCATTCTTTTGTACGATTGTTATAAATACTTGCAACTTTAAAACATTTTCTTGGAAGAGTAGAAATTCAACATCACGATCATTCCTTATGTACATCGGAGGGGATTGCTCTTCCAACTGCTTCTTCACTCTTATTATAATGTCAAACATCACCGGACTAATGTTTGTAACTTCATATATCAGACATTTCAACTCATCGTATCTGACAATGCTCGGCATGACAACCCCTGTTAGCCAACCTCCAATGTAACAGTTCTCAGTCTCATTCCAACTGCCACCATATTGAATGAATTGAGATTTCTTGTCCATCCTTTGAAAAAAAGTAAATAAATAGTAAGTGACAGTAAGAAAATATAATTAAAAAAACAACGCAACAATGGAAACTCTAGCTCTCGTTCACCCTCTTGCTCATTCACGCTCTCACTCTCGCCCTCGCTCTTGTGCTCATTCTTTTAGGGGCCGTTTGGTTCAAAGTTTCTTATATGCCTGGGAATAATGGATGCATGGGAATAAGATGCTTGAGAATAAGATTGCTGGGAATCATTGATTGTTGTGTTTGGTTGTGCACCTGATAATGCTAATTTTCATAATAATAAATGATATTTTTATCTTTTTATGAGATTAATTTTATAAATTTTATATAATTATCATGCATTAATTAATAAACTCTTCAACAAATAGATGTAAATTAATTTATCATAATAGATATATAATTTGAATTAAATAAATAATTGTAAAAAGTTATAATTTGTATACAAAATTATTTCAATTAATTAAATATATTAAATAGATTACTAATGTATTAAAGTTTTAATAAATACACAATTAAATTAATTTAGTTTATTTTTATAAAGGAAAAAAAAATTCAATTTTACCTGTAAACATGTCACCATGTATCAATTTTCACTCTAAACTTTTAATTTTTACCCATAAACTAATGAATAACTATACCAAAACTCACAAATTTTAACAAAATGTAGTTCTAACATTGTTTTTTTTTTTTTTTTGTTTTTTAAATCTAATCAATTTTGTACCATGCCCATGTCTTGTATAATTCATTGAAAACATATGAAATGACTTTTTTTAATGAATTTTCAAAAGAAAACTTATTGGATGATAGAAATTGCAAATTTTTTTTTAAAGTTTAAGGTTAAGATTGCAATATTTATCTAAGTTTGGGTAAATTTTAATGAAATTAAAAGTTTAAGGTAGAAATTGATACAACTCGACAAACTTAGGTGTAAAAATTGATTTTTTTTATTTTTTTTTATTTTTATAAATGAGAATTCATTGTGTATATTTTTAATTAATCAATTAGTTATAATTAATTTATTACAATTTTTTATTAAAATTAAATAACTAATTAGGTTAATTCAATACATTATTATAAAATAATTTTAATATAATCGGGTTGATTATAAAAATTAATCTAAATTAATTAATTTTAATAGAATAAATAAATATATTCAAAAGAAAGATGAATATTAACAAAAATAAGAGAGAGAAAGAGGAGGGCATAAAGAAAACCCAAGCTTTTGCAAGGGTATCAAATACCCTTACTCATGGGTATACAAAACCCATGGGAATAACTCATTCTCATGCCCAAGCCTCCAAACCTTGTACCAAACAAGGGTATCCAAAGCCCTTGCCCATTCTCATCCTCAAAACCCTTGTACCAAACGACCCCTTAGGGTTTAGGGTTTACTTACTCTCACTCTAGTTCTACTTGTCTCACTCTAATACCATAGTAACCAATGTTCTAAAACTAAAAAAAACTTTCAAAACCTAACACGTTTGAACCATAGAAACGTAGGAAGAAAGCTTTCAAAACCCTAAACCCTAAAACATTTGTTCTATGTTTGAAACGTAGAAAGATATCTTCCAAAAATATAAACTACGTATTTGAACGTACCTATTTTTTGAATGTGGATTGGTTGATGCTTGGATGTTGGTTGTACATGAAGAACAGTTCAAAAGAGAAAAATTTTGAAAGTAAGTTTGAACAAATGAGAAAACAAAGGAAAAAATAATTTTTGTTTGATATAAACCATAAAAATTTTATATAATTTATCTATAATCTATAATATATTAAAAAGCTACAATCCTTGAAAAACTTTATTTACAAAATATGTCCTTGACAATTAATTATAAATGATAAATAAATAAATTAATAGTTAATTATCTATAAATGTATAACATCTTAAAAGTTGGAATGTAAAATGTTTTTTCCTACCACTTAAAGATTTTTTCTTTAATTTAAATTAAAATGAAAATATAAAAGTTTTAAAATTCAAAAAGTTTTTGTAACTCTCACATCCTACTACTATAAAAATGGATTTTTTCACCAACACCTAGAGCATCATTCTTTCTTTATTTTTGTTCTCTCAATATATTGCTTTCAAAGACTCTTCAATTTTTAAAGCATCGATCTTAAGATGTTGGTGTTACATTCAAGTTGCAAGAGATGCTTATGTCGTATCTATATCCCAAACCTATTTTTGTTCTCTCAATGCATTGCTCTCAAAGGCTCTTCAATTTTCAAAGCATCATTCTCACGATGTTGGTGTTACATTCAAGTTGCAAGGGATGCATGTGTCGTATCTATATCCTAACCCTAGGCTTGCAACATTACAACTCAAATTTGATGAAATTGAATTACAATGTGTAACATCCGATCCTTTGAGGTAATTAATTTTCCAATTTTGATATGAATATTAACTCAATTGTAGGTCTAGTTTGTTTTGTTTGGGTTAATTAACTTAATGTGGGAGAATAGGTAATTTTTTTAGGAGGAAAGGAAAAATTAAGTGAGTTTGCGGCATTTTTGTAATAAAAGTGACTCCAAGCCAAGCTACCTAAGCCAAACCCTAATCGTTTTATTTATTTAAAGCCGCACGCAGTCCCGATTAAGCCAAGCTCTCGATTTTCTTCTTCCTCCTTCATCTCGTTTTCGAAAACAGCCCCACCTTCACCACCACCTCCTACAACCTCTCATTCTTCTTCCCGTCGGTAGCCCCATCCATCGCCGCTCGTAGTCGCCGGAGTAACCGCAGCGTCGAGCGCCAGTCGCCTGCCCTCGCCGTGCTCAGTCCGTCGCTCCGGAGTTTGATCGCCGCCCAGTCCGCCGCCCAGATCCGTTGCAGCCACGAACCGCCGCACGCGAGGTTGCGGAGGCCGAGCTGCCGCCGGCCGTGCACCTTGATCGCCGAAGAACCCAACGGGAGGGCGTCGGGTTTCTGGTAGTTCCGAGACTGCAATCTGTCGGTAAATTTTATGGGTCATGGGCATGTTTTGGACCATTTTCGTTACTGTTTAGGTGGTTGGGTGTTAACCCATTTTGTTTCAGGTTTGGTATTAGGATACCCATCGCGTGTGGAGGCCGGATTGTCGAGATTGGGCTGATTCGACTCCAAATTAGCAAAGTTCAGGTACTGTTTGGGTAAGTAATAAATGACAAATTTCACCTGTAATTGGTTAGAACATGGGTTCAGTGGTTGGAAGTTAAGCGCTAAAGCTTTGGGGCGTTATTGTGAAGTTTTTTTTAAAATTTACTTCTGGTTAGGAGCTTTTGGGCAATGGGTTAATTGATTTGGAAGGGGTTCCATTTGATAAAGGGTGTGGGTTTCCTTCTTTGGATCTTGTGGGTAAAAGATTTAGTTGACCAAAAGTAAAGCTACAATTTAGTGTTCAAGGTTTTAGCTCAAGGTCGTGAGTGCCAAGAGTAATTATTCATTTACTTATTTATTTTTTTTCTCTCTTGCAATTTGTTTTAGGAGGTGCGAAAGATCGACTTAGGAAAAGGAAATTTTGATTTTTCTGGTTTGGCTCAAAAAGGTAAGTAGCCAATTTGGATAAATCTCCCTAAAGTCTCGAACACGAATTCTAGCATGTTGGCATGTTAATTGATCGACAAGTTATATTCTGAGTTTTCTGGTGTATGTGATGCATGATGGAATTTTTCCTCTCACTCTCTCACTGGCTCTCCTCCCTTCTAACAGCTCTCCCCGTCGCCGCTGTGGCTGCTTCTCTCTCGTTAGTTTTAGTCATAAAAGCCTTTCTAGTTGAAGGTCATAATTCTCTCTCTCAGATCAACAACAAATTTCATATTACTTGTTCTTTAGCTTTGTTTTCGGGCGCCATCGGTCTTATTTGCCAATGGCGCCGAATAAGAGGAATAGGGATAGGTTGCGAAACCCGCAGCCTTTTCTCACGGCAGACGACAACCCGGTGCCCAACAAGCAACATTCCAAAGCAAGAAAACGCCATCATCAGGAGGATGAGATGCTTTTATCCTCCGGAATGAGCTCCAAGATATTTAGAGAAGCTCGTATTCAGCAGAAAGAGAATGAAATTGAAGCTAGAAGCCAACTTCACGCCAACCCTTTCCTTGAGCTTCCGGATGAGCTTCCCAAGGACAATGAGGACGACATTGATGATTTTACTGGATTCTCTGAAACTCAAATTCAAATTGGTTCATATGAGGAGGTACCGTAGTGTCACCATATATAAGAATTTGATATAATGTGCTTTAGGTCATAATGTGCTTTAGGTCTTTGGCTATATGGGACTTCAATTGATTTTTTTCTCTCCAAATTATCTACTGTATCAGGAGGACATTGCCGATGAAGAAGAGCGATTAGTGGAAGCTTTTTTGTCAAAGGATGTTGGGCAACAACATACTCTTGCTGACCTTATTGTTAGGAAAATCAAAGAAAACGATGCTATCGTCTCTTCAGGTCTAGGTGTGTTTTAGTGTTTAAGCAAATTTCAGTTTGGTGATACGTTTTATAACAGTTGATTCATGTTGTGATTTCATTGCCATTGATGTTTGTGAATGCAGATGCACAGCCTCTGCCAAAATTAGACACCTCAGTCATAGACTTATACAAAGGGTATAGAATCTGTCAATTCTGTTGATGTTATTTGAAAAGAGAAAGTTGGGATATATTTTTGAACTGAATTGAAATACTTTATGCAGAGTGGGAAAATCGCTCAACAAATATATGGCTGGAAAAGTACCCAAAGCTTTTAAGCGCATCCCTTCCATGCCGCTTTGGGAGGAAGTTTTATATTTAACTGAGCCTGACAATTGGTCACCAAATGCAATGTTTCAAGCCACAAGAATTTTTGCATCCAATTTGGGAGTCAAAAAGGTGGAGAAATTCTATAAGCTGGTTTTGCTTCCAGCAGTAAGGAAAGACATTCAAAAGAATAAGCGGTTACACTTTGCCTTGTATCAAGCATTGAAAAAGTCCCTGTATAAACCCACTGCCTTCTTCAAAGGAATTTTGCTTCCTCTTTGTGAGGTATTTAATTCTTTACCATGACATCTTCTGTCCATTTATATTTCTTCGTGAATTTAGCTTTGTTACTTTCATATTCATTCTAAAGTAGCTTATTTTAGGATATTAAATTTTATCATGGGAAGGGGTGAATCAACCAATATGGTAGATGCTCGCACCCTATTAGATGTGGCTAGCGGCCATGAACTTTAAAGTCTTCTAAAGTTTTGGGCACTACTAAATTGGTAAAAAAGGATAATTAGGAATGATGATTAACAATAGTCTCATTTGAAAAAGTTTAGTTTCTAGAAGGGAGGTATGACTCCGTGGGTTTCCTCATAGGGATTGTAGGGATTTTTCTCAATTTATCCTTAACCTCAAAGGTATTTAAATATTTTTATTATATACCTTAAATTTTCGACCATTTCCTCTTTATCATTGCAGAAATCATTGTATCATTTGCAAATTGGAGATGGGATACTTGAACCACACCATTTCTCACCAAGAAACCTTGAATATGACCGTGGGATAGTTCATTTTTTAGCAACCTGCTCAATACCAATTAGTAAAAATAGAAAGGGAGACCATGGATCCCCTTGCCTTAATTCTCATGAAGCTTTATTCTTCCTCTTGGTCTTCCATTGAGGAAGATGGAAAATTTTGTACCATATAGGCACCCTTTGATCAATTTTATCCATCTCCAAACCCTTTTAATTTCAATATTTCCATAAAAATTCCCATTCCATCCTATCAAAGGCTTTTCTAGATCCAAATTGTTTCATTTGTCACAAAATATCGGGTCAATGATTTTTCTTCCTTTGATAAAAGCACTTTCCGAAATTTTAGCTGGTGATACCATTTTTAATCTTTCTGTCATTACTTTTTGCTATTATTTTGTACACACTGGTCACTGAACTTATGGGTCTATAGTCTTCAACTCCTCTTGCTTTCTCCTTTTTACCTTCATTCCGCACTATATATAGAAAGTGATACCTCAGCAACGTGTAGAGCTCTTAATTTTATTGCTTAGTTGAAATTTATGGTGCTCTAATGAAACCTTGGTTTTTTCTTTCAACAGTCTGGCACTTGTAGTCTGAGGGAGGCTGTGATCATTGGGAGCATTATTGAAAAGGTTACCATTCCTGTGCTTCATTCAAGGCAAGTTAGTCACTTTTGTATCAATTTTTATTTATTTTTAGAATTTCTTTATTGAGATCAGGTACACACACAAGAAAACATGAAATGCTTTTTTGCGAGCTGTTTAATTGACGATTTTGGATTTGTCTTTCGTTTGCAGTGTTGCATTATTCAAGCTTGCAGAGATGGAATATTGTGGCACAACAAGGTATTAACTGTGAACTCATGCTAGTGGTATTGTGCACAATTGCATGTGTTTTTATTCTCACCAGTTGAAAGTTGCAGTGATGAAATATTGTGGCACGATAAGTTATTAATTATGAACTCATGCTAGTGGTATTGTGCATAACTGCATGTTTTTATTTTATTCTCATGAAGAGGTGAAAGTAGAGTTTTGTTTAGTGAGTATTGGGGATAAGTCAATGAACTCTGAACTTTTGCTAGTATGTGGTGCACTTTTCTGTTATATATTCTTGTCTTGCATAGTAAGTCGATTAGACGTACATTCTAGCTGTAATTTATTTCAAAAGTTTCCTCTTTGATTTATTGAGCCATTGGTTTTTTAATAAAAAATAATAATAATAAAATCCCTTCTCGTATTTGGTGGCCCCTTTTTGTTGGCAGGGCCTCTTTTTAGGGCCCTTCTCTTCTAATTCTTCATTTGTCTAACGGATAGTGCTTTTTTCAAAAAAATAATAATGAAGTTAATAGAATGTACTTTTACTTGGATGCAGTTAAAACATATTTTAAACTTGATGCGTGTTACTTCATGCATCTTTTATTGCTAATAAATTGCATATTAACTATCTAAATACTTCTTAAAGTTTTAGTTTTTACTAAAAGAGCCTTATTTGAAGCACCCTAAGCAATATATACAAGATCGGGAAGAGAAATTTTTTGAATTGAAAAAATGAAAGAAATAAGCTTGTTGCTAATCATGATGGTAAACAAGGACTCATGTAGTCCATGCTAGGTTCGTCATATTTGGGGAACTATAATTTTGAAGTCAACTGAGACCTAGATGACAACTAACCTTGTAAATTATGATTGTAAAAGGAACACCCTGAGAGCTTGAGTACACATCTTGTATAGTATGGTAGAGTGGGGAGCTTCAAAGTTGGCCTTTTTACTAGAGATAGGGGTGCACTCTAGGAAAAACATGGGTAGAAAGGTTTGAATGGTACGATCTCTGTCACCCTAGAATGAAAAGGAAATCTCGTAGTTCTTGGTTTTTCGAGATTTCTTGTTAGGTGCTCCATAGTTATGAAAGGTCTACTTTACAAAGGGAACATCATTTCCATACCATTGTCACCAACTATTTGTCATAGCATAAAAGCAGCTAGCCTTGCCCATTCGCAAGTACTTTTAGTATGTTTATTGCGTTTTAGTGAGTGCTCTCGGGTATGATCGTTATTGTCTAGCCACCTTTCAAGGATCAAGTTTGCTTGTGAACGTCTGATAACTTCTAGACAAACTTGCTCAATGTTGATCTTTCGCAGTTCATCTTGTGATTCTCATCCATTGATGTTTCTTTTCTTGATTCTATCAGATTCCATTTGACTTTTTGATTTTTGTTCTTCCACCACTCTTGACTCAACTTTTCTTGCTCGCGTTCTGCATCCCTTCATTTCCATTTCTGGATCTTTTCCATTATTGATTGCATTGTTTCAGTAATACATCTCAATTCAGGATATAACCACTCCCTCAATTGAGATTCTAAATGCCCATGACCATAATCAATGCTCTTATACTAGATTGTTAGGATCTCATATATAAGAAAATTATAATGCAACTATTTTGCAATATGAAAGAAAAATTACAATATAGCAATAACCTTTTGAGAGGGCAATCTCTCTCCCAAAATCCGCCATGGACTAATATCCAAAATTATGCCTACCTTCCCAAACCCCCAACTCCCTCTATATATATACCATCCACTGTAATCAACTTACCAAGTAATTACAATTAGACTAATATCCTAATAAGTAATAACATCCCCAATGTATCCCTATTAATACTCTCAACCCAAACCCCCTTTCACTATTTTCTTCTTTAGTTATTTTTAATATTGGCCTTTCAGTTGGGGAGGACTCCACTATTCATGTTTGGGAGGATCATTGGCATTGACCTTTTTTAAGCCTGTTTTTTCTCCGTCTCTTTAATCTCTTTGGTGTAATGTTTTGCCATAGTTTTTCCTTCCTTGGAAAGAGGCTTAGAATGTGATTCACTCGATATCTCAATGGAGTCTTGTTTCTAAGTGCTTTTCTGTCATCACTTTGTTTTTTATTCTTAATGATTGGAACTGTTTTTGGCAATTCTTTGGTGGCTCCGTTCTTAGCTTATATTTTTGTATGACTTAGTGTTGTCATATGCACTTCTTGATGAAAGTGGGTTCTTATCTAAGAAGCACGGACACGGACACGAGACACGGACACGACAGGACACGGCGATACGTCAATTTCTAAAAAACTAGGACACGGATACGTTGGGGACACGTTCTTTTTTTTTTTATTATTATTATTTTAACATATATGTAAATTTAACATAAAATACTAAATATACTCCACTAAAACGCATAAAATGTCAAGTTAATTAAGTTTAACTTACTCTAATTTAATTTAACTTATAGAAAGTTGAGGGAAAAAAACATACTTTTAAAAGGTGAACAATCGGTGGCGAAAAGGACTGACAATGTCAAAGAGAATTGACGGCTACGGGTGAGTGGTTACTTGTTAGGGGTTTTAGATTTCATGATTTTATGTCATTTTTGTTTTTATTCTTTTAAATTTAAATGATTTGAGCCTTTTTTTTTTCAAAATTTTTTTGATCTGTGAACAAGCCGTGTCCAGCCGTGTCCAAGCCGTGTCCGAAATTAAAAAAAATAAAAATAAAAAAGGACACGAAAAATAGCATGTCGGACACGTGTCCGGAGCGTGTCTGACACGGACACTTGGCCTAAAATGAAGTGTCCGTGCTTCCTAGGTTCTTATCATAAAATAAAATAATTAGCATAGAATAGAAATAAACGAGTGAGATGAAGGTAATAGTAGAAGATAAAAGACATATGACCTTCATTGACCTTGTCATTTTTTAGCAGTTTTAAGTCAAAGTGAATTTTTTGCATAAACTTTGAAGATAATGACTTCAAATGAATCATGGAAAAGATGAAGTCCACTTTTGGTAGTAGAGTTGGGCTAATTGTGCAAATGTAAAGATCAGGATGACAGAAATAGCCCCCGCCAAAATCTTAAAAGCAGGGAGAATTCAACTCATCATTTTAGAATATCATTCAGTGTGTAATCTTAACAAAATCTTTTCCCAACTTATTGTTTTGACTATATTAAAAGGAGTAATAGCTAATTCCAGAATGAGTCCAATTTGTAGAGTATTCAGTTGGAAGGCAATCCATCTTGGTTTAAATATCCACACCTCTTAACTAGTTTGTACTTGCAACCAACAATGAAAACCAGGACCACCTTTTCTTAGTTGTTCGCAACTGACAATGTTGTCTATAAACATTCATACAAGATATTGTCATTAGATTTGTTGGTGAAATCCGTATGTCTGGGATTTTTCTTTGGTGATTGTTTGGGGGGAGGGGGGGAAGGGTGGTGGTAATCTTCTGTTTTTAGATTTGGGGGAAGTGTCATATCTTCGCCAGTATTTTTGTACATTTTGGATTACTGATGAAATTAATTTTTTTGTAAATTTCTGTGACTTAGCTTATAATTGTTTAGCTATTGTTTTTGACATTGTTTTCTGTGTGTGAACTTGCTCTGTATACGGGCAGTGAGAAGGCAACAAAATAACAGATGTTCTAGAACTGGTGTGATAAAATTTCTTTGTGCAGTACCTAACCTGTGGCTTCCTTTAATTATGGCAGTTATTTTATTAAGCTTATCTTGGAGAAGAAATATGCATTGCCATACCGTGTAGTTGATGCGGTTGTTGCACATTTTATGAGGTTTCAAGAAGAGACGCGAGTAATGCCTGTAATATGGCACCAGTCACTGCTTGCATTTGTGCAGAGGTTAGCAATTTTTCTTTTGTGCTAGGTTTCATTCTTTTTAGACATAATGACTTATATTTAGTTGTAACAAAGAGAAGTATATCACAAATGCATTAAAAGTTAAAGAGTTTGTGTATATGTTTTCGTCAATGAATGCCTCTTTTTAGAATATCGTGGTTTCACTTGAGACTACATTTTTAGTTTTGCGTACATCTCATTGCAGGTATAAAAATGAACTGCGGAAGGAAGATAAAGCAAACATTAGAATTCTTCTTCAAAGTCATAGGCACAAAGATGTAAGACTGAATTCTTTTGATATGTAGCTTCACGAATCTTAATATTACTTTCCAGTATGGTATCAAATTACCTTATAACGTGCCTTTCGGAATGTAGGTTACTCCAGAAATTATGAGGGAACTAAATAATAGCCGCAGTCGTGGTGAGAAGGACACTACTACAAATATCCTTGAACATAGTAAAATCTCGTATCATTATTGTTAAATATCTTTTTGCAGGCAGGAAATTTATCTAATGTGTATTCTTTTTATGCAATGATTTTTGTTGGCCAACAAAATCGTCTGTTTCCAAAACATCATAAATTAGGCTAAATTATGAATTTGGTCCCCTTAGACATATTATGAATTTGGCCCCTAAAGCTTTTAGAAGTTCCATTCTGGTTCATGTGTTTTCAAAAGTTTCAAGTTGATCGCTGTAGTTGAGTCAAATTTAACAAATTGTCCTGATAGAAACCATATTAAATACTTGACAATTTTTCTTTTATTTACGTGGCAAAACTAATGATCTCTATTTAGTTCACTGTATATAAGTTCAGTGCTAGAGTGAAAAATAGGGGAAAATGGGTTGATTGTTTGGGTGGGTAAGAGATGGTTTAGGAAAGTTTTGTGAGGTTTAACCAAACTATAGTTCTATAGGAAGGAGTTGAAACTTTTAAAACCATAGGAAGGAGTTGATCTATGCTGTGTTCGATTTTAGTTGTTCCTTTTGTTTGGGTTTTTGGATTAATTGTTTGATGTTAAAGTAGTCTGTCTGTTCCTTGACTAGCTTTTACCTCCAGCTCCTGTGACTAAACCTGTGGAAGAAGACAGGTTCAATATTCCACTAGTTCCAATGGAAGAGGATTAGGATTGACCCATTGCTCTGCTGTGGCATCAGCATCAACATCAACATCGTTGGTGCTCAAGATTTTGTAGTTGAGAATTGAGATAATATTGATTTGTAAAGATTAATTTATATATGCACATCGAAATCACAGTTTATAAACTTGTTTTGAAAAAAAAAAAAGATATGTTCTTTTATATAAAAAAGTTTGGGAAGATTTTATTTTTCAACTAATGTGTTGGTGTTGCTCAATGAGTCAATTTTAATGTAAAATTTGAAAGTTTTATTATTTTTTTCTTTTTTTCATTTTGGGTTTAGACTTTGCTAAGTTTGGTTATGTTGTGATTTTGAGAATTTTGTTAGTTAATTTTGTTTACCTTATTGGTTGATTCATGGATCTTCCATTTATCATTTGGGCTTGTTTCTAGTGATTCTTATGTCATGTTGGACTATCATGAGCAGTTATTTGTCTTTTGGTTCCATGTTTAAAGTTGGTTCAATTATGAGTGATTGTGTTGATGAGAATTGTCTATACAATTTCTTTGGCAAAATATGTATTTTTTTTGCTAAATTATAAAAAATAGTTTTGAACTTTAGGGTAAGTTTCAATAATGCTTTTAACTTTCAAAAGTTTACTATCACCTCTATGCTTTAATTTTTTTTCAAAGTTATCATTCCATCAACTTTTTTGTTAAATTGGAGATAGAAAAGTCACAATAAGTTGTAAAATAGTGGTACATGTGGCAAAGGTGGTAGGTTTCAATTATGCAAACTCAAGAATATGTTTCAATTAGGGATGTCCATTTAACCTGCGGGGACCCGCCCCGAACGGGGCGGGGAATCCCAGAATACACAGGGAATGGGGGAGGGAGCGGGGAAGTTTTTTTCCCCGTTGGCTAAACGGGGACGAGGACGGGGAATATATTCCCCTCCCTGCCCCGCCCCGATTCCCCGCCCCGATTCCCCGATTAATAATATATATATATATATATATATATATATATATATATATATATATTACCTATAAATAGAATTTTTTTTAAAAAAAAAAAACTATAGTAGGAATTAATTTAAGACTATTTCGTTATAAAAAAAAAATTAAAATCTATGTTGTAATATTGAAATTTGAATTTTTAGAAATTAAGTTGTTTCGACATTATAGTATTTTTACTTATGGTATATTATTGTTTTTATTAGGAAATTTTATAACATTTACTTTAAATAGAATTATATTGAAAATTATTCATTTAGAAATAATTTTTATTGTGGTTGAGAATAAATTTAAAAAATCAAAAAGATAAAAACAAAAAAAAAAAAAGAAAAAAGGAACCGAATTCCCCGCGGGGAATCCCCGCCCTGATCCCCGCGAAATTAAACGGAGAATTTCGCGGGGATGGGGAATGAAATGGGGGGCGGGGACGGGGACGGGGAATCCATTCCCCGGCCCCGTCTCGCCCCGTGGACATCTCTAGTTTCAATTATCCCTTCTCTAGGATAATTTTGTAGTAGGGTTAGGTGGTTGTTCAGTGAGATTAGTCGAAGTGCATGCAAGCTGACTCGAACACTCATAAATATCAAAAAACAAAAAAAAATCATATCCTCGCTATTTCAAAAGTTTTATTTGAATTCTCAATTGAAATTGTTTCGAAACAATCATTTTATTAGCTCTCACTTAAAACAAAGATAGAAATATGATATGACATTAGCTTTCCCACTTAAAACAAAGATAGAAATATGATATGGTAGTGAGTTGTAAAAAAAACAAATAAATAAAAGAGTTTTAGTTACACATTTGAAATAATGTTATATAATTTGAGAGTAAGGCAACAAATTTGGAAATTGGGATAAAATATTGTTTGCCTTCCTCACAATTAAAAGATTTGGGGGGAAACAAAATATTTGAAGGGGGTAAGTAAACCAGGAAAGAGGAAAAAATTTGGGGCCTCTATCTCATGATCAATTTACAAAAATTAATGTTAGGGCATGAAGAAGAAGAGGAAGGACACAAACAAAGAAATCGAAGATAATTAAATCTAGGGACCATTGTTTCTCGATAAATTTCTTACATTTGAGGATGAAAATTAACTTGCTTTGATAGCCGATCTTTTTCTTTGTTGTTCTCCTAGCTTCCATAATTGATCCTACTCTTCCACAAACTCTCTCCTAAATATATTCATCTCACAAAGCTTTCTCTCTTTACTTCTCTTTCCTTCAACTTTTTCAGTGTCTGAGTTTCCATAGTCAAAATTGTTGATTTTTACCAGCGCATGATTTTCTCACAATTATACATGGCTTTCCCGCCATTTCAACCAGAACTGTAACTATTAAATTTGTTTCCTCTCTAATTGAGATATTTTGAATGTGATTAAAACTCTTCAATTTGTTTTCAACTCACAACCATGTAACCTTTATTTTTTTTTTTAACTATTCACTACATTATATTTTTGACTTAATTCTAATGAAGTTAACAAATGAAACAATTTTAAACGCTAAGGATAAAAATAAAAATTTTGAAACAACAAGGCCATAATTGAAAGCTAACCTAAAGTTCAAGGGCATAATTGAAATTTGTCACCTTTACTACATGGACTAGTATTTTACAAGTCACTGTCACATTACTTTTCCATTTTCCTTTTATTGGAAAAGTTGATAGAAGGACAATTTTGAAACAAGTTTAAAGTTCAAGAGTAAACATGATTACTTTTGAAAGTTTAAGGACATTATTGAAACTTACCTTAAAATTTAGGAAACACTTCGTTGATTTATTAATGGAATATAAGAAACATATCTATATAGTGATGATCGTTTGAGATTGCATCTTATGGATCCTACAATGACAAACGATGAAAATAACCATATTTAAGGGGATCCCCGTAGCTACTCTAGCAATCAAGTCAAGAGGTTGTATTAGTAGGAGCGGTACCACATTCGAGTGTTGAGGTGCATATGAGGAATGTATATACCAGACCACAAATAGTATAAGGATGGAAGCAAATGTCAATCTAAACATTGCTTAGTGGATAAGACACCAATTACCATTTCAAAGTTGATGGTTCAATCTCCCACCCTTGCAATTGTTGTAGTAAAAGAAAAAAGGATGCGAGAAAATCAAATGTAAGAGGGAAGCTTCCATATATCCCGGAAGATACATGGCATTGTTTATAGGGTGGTTATTGCAATAGGCACAAAGTCTCTCTAAATGGACTCCAACCTTGTAAATATTTAGCTTAGTTTTATATTCTTGTTTCAATCTAAGTTTAGGTTCTCTAAATAAAATTGGGCATAATTAACTGTGATATTTAATTAAATCTAAGAACTCCAATTCCTGTGGATGACCCTGGCCACTATTATTGCAAAATATTTAAAGGTCCGATTTTTATAAATTTAATCTTGATAGACCTTCGACAAGTCCTTTATCAAATTTGGGGCCGTTGCTGGGGATTGGAATATCTTTATTTTAATTAATATCGTGGTGAAAGTGTTTGATTTTAATTTAGAGTTTAAATAGTGTAAATTTATATAAATTTTCTTCTTTTGTTTTTTCTTGTATATTTGTATAATTGTGTAATTGTTTAGTTTTCTTTTCTTCTTTTAGTTTTTCTTCTTTTTGTAAATTATGTATATGTTGTGTATTAGTGTAATTTTTGGTTCTTGTTGTATGCTTATGTATTTTTCTTGTGTTGTATTTCCTTGTTGTGGTAGTTCTGTTAAGTTAGTGTACTATATGTAAAATATTTTGTTTCCTTGTTGGTTGTACTTTATGTATGTTTCTTTGTTCTATTTTGTTTGTTTAGTTTGTGTAGTTAGTTTGTTTAGTTTTGCTCTTTACTAGTGTTTTTATTCTTCTTTTGTTTAGGCTTCCGTAGTGCATGCCCAGAATTTGAGATACTTTAGTGCCTTTTGATCCTAAGATTGAGCATACTTGTATTCGAAACCGTCGAGCTCAGAGAGAAAAGCTAGACTTACCAATGGCAGAGAGCGAATTGATAAGTAGAAGGTGATTAGGGACTACTTCAAACATGTGTTCCCCGTAGAGAGTTCAGGGATAGTCCATGCACCTATAGCAACAAACAACTTTGAGTTGAAAGCTGGTCTCATTCACATGGCCAGAGGCAGCCCATTTAGAGGACTTCCTACAGAAGATCCCAATTCTCATTTGAAAATTTTTCTTTCTCTTTGTGGAACTGTTAAAATCAATGGTGTTTCCTATGATGCTATTCGCTTACTCTTATTTCCTTTCACTTTACAGGATAAAGCTAGAGATTGGTTGGAAAGCTTGGAGCCACAAAGCATCTCCACCTGGGAGGAGCTTGCTCAAGCATTCCTATCAAAATTCTTCCCACCTGCTAAGACTGCCAGACTTAGAACTGAAATTGGAACATTTAGGCAACTTGAAGGAGAGTTGATGTTTGAGGCCCGGGAGAGGTATAAGGACCTCTTGAGGAAGTGCCCACAACATGGGTACCCTGATTGGCTACAAATCCAATTTTTTTACAATAGGTTGAATGGAAACACCAAGACAACACTAGAGCAGCAGTTGGAGGGACAATTTCATCTAAAACCGTAGCTGAAGCCAAGACTTTGCTGGAGGAGATGGAGGCCACAAGCTATCAATGGCCTATAAAACGATCAATGGCAAAGCCAATGACAGGCATTTATGAAATCAGTGAGGTAAGTGCCCTGAAAGCACAAATGGCTTCTCTAACCAATGCCTTATCTCATTTGATAGGTTTAGGGAGCAATACTTCTATTGCATCATTGGCAGCATCTCAACAACCACAATTTGGGGGAGATTCGAATATGGTGCAGGTGAATTATGTGAACAACAAAGGATACAACCAAGGGAGAAATCACATGCACAATGCAGTTCCTACACACTACCATTCAAGTTTGAGATATCATGAAAATTTCTCTTATGCTAATAATAGGAATGTTTTGCAACCTCCTTCAGGTTTAACTTCAAGTTCACAACAAGCTGAGAAGAAATCCTCTCTGGAGGATCTGATTGGAAACTTCATTGCTGAATCAAATAAGAGGACATATCAGTTGGAGCAGAAAATTGAAGGTATTATTTTTGGACAGGGAAGTGCAATTAAAAGTCTGGAGGTGCAAATGAGTCAGTTGGCTTCCTTCCTAAATGCTTTGCATAAAGGGAAGTTCCCAAGTGACACCGAAGTCAACCCTAGAGAACAATGCAAGGTAATAAGTTTGAGGAGTGGGAAACAGCTAGAAGGACCAGTAAGACGATCATATGATGCAATGCAAGGTAATAGCTTTTCTTTCCATTCAAGTCTTTGCCTCATCTTCAACTTTTGCATATCGACAATATCTTTAGGAGTGACTTTTAGACATATTTCAATTCCTTACCACTTATCTTCAACAAATGAGCCTTGATTCTGGTATAAGAGCTCTTCTTTTTGACGTGACAGAAATTGCATTGCCATGAAAAATTTCCACCCCCATCACTCAATTTTTTAATCTTAGTCACCTATTGTCATAGAAGTTTTGAATAGTCTTTGATATTAGAGGAGGATGAGTCTATAGAAGGATTTAATGATTGACAGTGGCTAGAGGTTGAAGATGTCATCCTTATTCATTCCTAATAAAGTTATAAACTTATAATTTCATTGAATGACAACGCTAGGAATAAGAATTCAAAGAATTTGATAATAATTTAGTTCAACATCGTTCTTGAACTTCTAAATATAGTTTAACTTTTATAGGAAGTAAAAAAGAAAAAAAAACATACTCTTTCAAAAACAGAACAACCGACAGGAAGATTTAACGGTGGCGATGAACAAAATTGATGGTCGGTGGTTGGCGGCAAACAGAGGACGCCGACGAGTGGGTGTCAACAGTGAAGGGATCGACGACAAAGGCGAGAGTGTGGTGAGTCAGTGGCTGGTGCTCTTCTTTGTGCGAATGGGTGATGAGATTCACGACTAGGATAACTTTTATTTTGTTCATTTATGTTTTTTTTTCCTAAAGAAAATCTAACTTTGGGTTTTTTTTACTTGGGCCCATAAAAATAAGAAGGTTGGTCCCCTTTTTTTGTTTAAAATGTTTCTAAAGTGTTCGTGGAGTGTCCCCAATGTGTAAAAAATTAAAAAAATAAAATAAAATAGGACACGTAAAATTATGTGTCAGACATGTGTCTGGATGTATATGTGTCTGACACGTGTCCGACACTGACACTCAGCCAAATATGAAATGTCAGTGCTTTATACACTGAGGGACACAATCACCAATTCAAGTGTTGACCCTACCTTATAAGTGTCACCCTTATACTTTTTTTTTTTTTTTAATTTTTAAGTCTACATGCTTCGTAACACTCTAATGAAAAGTAAGGGGATGAACACTGAGGGATACAATCACTAATTCAGGTGTTGGTCCTACCTTATAAGTGTCACCTCTATACTCCCTTTGTTTCATTTTCAAGTTGGAGGTTTCGTAACTCTCTCATGCAAAGTAACAAATAAACACTGAGAGTCACAATCTCCAATTAAGGCATTGACCCTGTCTTATAAGTATCACCCCTATACTTTGCTTGTTTCATCTTCAAGTATGAAGGTCTTGTAACAATTTGCTCCAAAGTAAGGAATGACCACCAAGGGACACAAGTCACCAAAACTAGGTACTGGCCCTACATTGTAGGTGTCATCCTTAGACTTTCACTAGGGGTATTGTAGATGCAAAAGAAGATATCAATTTGCAAAAAGAATAATAATAATAATAATTAGCCAAATACATATACATTTTAAATATAATTTTGCAATGGCAGTAAAAAAAAAAAAACTTCTATATGTTTTATATATACTCATATAATAGTGATTTACCTTATTTGAGTGTAGGTTAATTACATTACGTTGTATAGGATCATGTGTATATATCTGTGTATATTGTATATATATATTCATGATATATATGGCTAATATACTGAATATGTGTTATATTCTGCTTTATATATTGCGTTGTATATGTATATAGTAGTAATATGTCCATGTGTATATAACACATACGTAATGGCTAGAATAAAATACACTGAAAACAATAAAAATAAACAGAAAAGTCAAAAGATTTTGAGTAGTTCTAGCATAAAAGCAACAAAAAAAAAAGAAAAAGAAATGAAAATGGGGTTATCACAATAGAATCAAAGGTATGTAATATGTGTATTGATATGTGATATTGTAATATGTTATACAAAGTATTTATTAATATGACATAATATATACTTGTGATTGCAGGATCATGAATGATGGTTAAACATTGCCAATGAATGAAGAACCAATTGTGCATGTTGTTGATGGGGGGAGAGATGATGAATATGAGGTATCATAATATATATACACTTGAATATATGATATATGATTTATTCCCAACAATATATATAGTTAATATATATTGTTGTATACTATATATCATATGTATAATTCATATCGATTTCTATATATATGAAGATGAGATTGTTCTAACTAAACAAATTAGTAGACCGAGAGATGTGAAGGGAAAAGAAAAACAAATCGATGAATGTAGAAAGGTATATACGACTAAGACTATTGTTAATATATAATATCTATAATATATTGTACTTTTAGTGATGTTATTTTATTTGACAAATGAGGACGTTGCACCTAAAGATAAGGAAGATGATAACATCCAAGAGGTATATTTAATATATGATTTAGTTATGTAATTATATATTTAATAAATAGTAACAGACTACATTGATGCAGGGTGTTCATTTGGACAGAGTAAACGAACAAACAACACATCGTGAAACATTGCCAATGAATGAATAACCAATTGTGCATGTTGTTGATGAGGGGAGAGATGATGAATCTGAGGTATCATAATATTATATACACTTGAATATATGATATATGATTTATTCCCAACAACATATATATATATATATATATATATATATATATATATAATATATATATATATATATATATATATATATATATATATAGTTAATCTATACTGTTGTATACTATATATCATATGTATAATTCATATCGGTTTCTATATATAGGAAGATGAGATCGTTCTGACTAAATATATCAGTAGACTGAGAGATGCAAAGGAAAAAAGAAAACAAATCGATGAATGTAGAAAAATATATACAACTAAGACTATTATACATATATAATGTCTCAGGAAGACAAATTGAAGAAAACAAAAGATTGAAGAAAGAACAATATTCTCCAAAAGAATAAGAAAAAAAACATATAAACTCATGTATAATGTGCATTAAGTCATTTAATTTATGTTATGGTATTTAATCTTTTTCAGCTAACAAGACAATCTAGCGCTATGAGAAAACAAGATACCAGCAAGAGGACGAAGGAATCTAATAAAGTTAAGAAGAGGAAGATATATTTTTAACTACTTGTATATTGTATATCATCTCATTCCTCACTACTTCAACTTTAATACAAAAAAATGAACATACACTGATTTATATATTTAAATAAAGATGAAGCAAAAATATGATGGAAGGAAAAAAACTGTCAAGGTGGAAAGATTATATGAAGTATTATTACATATCTCATAGTCTATATATATATATTGGTTTATCTAGGAAATTTAAGTATATTTTTTTCATAATCCAAGCTGCACCATTGTTACTACCAAGGGAAAAATGGTCTAATGTATAAAAACTTGACATATAATCGAGATATGAAGTTCTGAAGAATATAAAAGAGAAATTAAGTTAAAAGCATCTAGAAAGATTTACCAATGGTTGTTTTGGAAAGTTTTTAGAATTGAAAATCCATAAATTTCCTAGCCAACTTCTCTATCACATGATTAGGAGGCAATGCACGCCAATCAAAATGGATGAATTATGGTTTAATTTTGAGGGGAGAGTAGTTAAGTTTTGTATGAAGGATTTTGAGAGAATAACTGGGTTGAATTGTAGAGAACTACCTGAAATGAATATGCAAAAGCTTAGAGGTAGGTCTTGAATAAATACTTTGATGCTAAAAAATCAATAAAGAGGACAATTGTTAGTAACCTTTTTGTGGGCATGGAGGGAGTGAATATTAATAAGGTAACGTTGGCAAAATTGTACTTTTTGTCTAACTTCCTACTAGGGAAACAAGTAGGAACATAGGTAGAAATAGAGTATATAACACAATTGGATGATGAGAAACAATTTGATATATACCCTGGGGATGTTTAGCATACACCACCACCATAGATTCAATTAAAAAGTCAATAAAAAAAAATCCAGATGCATCAGTGGTAGGAGAAGTTGGATTTCCATATACCTTGCTCGTGTGGGCATACGAGTACATACCTATTCTTTTTGGTCTAACAATGTTTTGTGCACATAAGGTTTCTTCAGGGAGCCTTAAAATGATCAATTGGGTTGCAGATGTACATCCTGAATGGAAGCACTTGGCCATTAAGGTCTTCGAGAATGAGAATGTAAGTACTCATATAACATTGTTTACATATATACTATGATGCTTATTATATAACTTGCTTACATTTATGTTAATGTTTCACAATTTTTCTCAGTTTGAGTTCTACGAGATGGTTGATGAGAATGAAGATGTCTTACTACAAGAAGCAAACAATCAAGTTGAGGAACAACCTTGTTTTTAGGCATCCACATCTCACAACAAGAAAAAGAGCACTTATGGTGTCCACATCCATAGTGCACATGACGATTTTTTTTGTGGAATTTAAGGAGATGATTATGAATAGTCTTCAAGAATTGAACAGGAAGATAAAGTTGCTATTTGGAGAGGTTAAAAATCTAAAGTATGTTGAAAAACAAAGATGAGACTGTAGATGGGGAGGGGAGCGGAGGGAAAAATGGAGGGAGGGATGATAAAGAAGATGAATGGGGGATGATAAGGAAGAAACATGATGGAATAACGAACATGGAGTGGGGTTCTCGAGGTGATGAAGATTTCAATCAAGAATTTGGAGAAAATAAGGGACAACATGAAGGAGATAAAATGGAGGGGGAATATTGGTCGAATGGATAAGGTATATTCTCCAAAAACTTTAATGCAATACCCTGTATATTCATGAGGTAATTTTGTTGTGTTATCACTGGTAATATAGGATATGTCAAGTATAATAATGGAAGACGATATTGTTAGCCATAACTTCATAGTTGAGATAGAAAAAATTGAATAGAAAGCAATGTTATATAAGGTATATATTTGTACTTTAATGCATATATTAACCTGCAATAAGATGGTTTCATTTGATATGAATAAATATTGTAGGGAAAAATGTGATGAGAAGGAAGAAAGAAGCTCAAATTGATGCTAATGTTGCCTACATTCATGCTCTAAGTTAATCTATTTCTCTTTCTCTCTCTCTCTCTCTATATTGTTGTATGTATATATAAACTTGTATGCTAATATATACCATAACAATTGAAAGGAACTGAACCATTTGTTGAGAAGCAACCATTAAGTAGATGTGAACATAGAGATGTAGTGCCTTCAATGATAATGAGATCACCATTCACTTTAAAGTTTGGATCGAGAGAGGAAAAAAATGGCGAGATAAGCTTCAACTCTCAAGAATACAATGGACCAACCTTTAACTTGATGTCGCAAATTTTATGTGATGTTTAAGACACCGCTATTGAAGTTTGTTTTGTTTTATTTTATTTTTTGTTTTTGACACTGCTATAGAACTTTATTTTGTTTAAGACACTGATATTATGGTTGTGAACAACTTGAAAGTTTAAGATGGTTATGTTTAATTTTGATATGTTCAATATATTGTTTGATATGGTAATCAAGGAGTTTATTGTTTAGGATGGTTATGTTTGAACAGGTTGATATACAACATTGAAAGTAGTTTGAACATGTGATTTTGATATGTTCAGGATAGAAATGAATGTACACAGGGCAATACCTTCTATATACTTTTCAACACCTGTCAATATATGAAGTTTTGTAAAATACAAATTTTTTTTATAGGAATAAACAGGTATATACTAACAACATATACAGACGTATATAAGATTCATACGTAGTTTAAGAAATGCAAACAGACATATACTAACAATATATATTGAAGGATATAAAATTCATTTGTATTTTATATCATGTAAACATGCATATACTAACAATAAATATTGAAGTATATAAATTTCATTGGTATATGCATGAATGTAAATGGGTATATATTAACAATATATATTGACGTATATAAAATTCATTCGTAGTTTATTATAATGTTGTAAGTGCTTCAATAATATCACATATGTTTGATGTTAGTAAGTATAATATGTATAATAGTATAAAACTAAAATGAAGGTATATAGTTATAACATTGGTAAAATAAACTTCAATAGCAATAGTATAATGTGAATATACTAATCACATTATAGTTACAATAAAGTTCAACCCAAGTTCAACTCAAATGTACAAAAAATAAAAATACATGAAAAGATAACAAAGAACAATAACAATAATAATATTACCCAGGAAATTATGCATAAATATAAAAAACTCTATTGTGCAAGGAAAAATTTGCAAGACTTCCGATTATGGCAACTATTCCACAACAACCATATTTAACTCGTCTCTTAAATTCCATTTGTGAAGGAATTCTAATCTTCTTGGGTTTACCAGCAGAACGCTTCACATTTGGTGGAAGAATATTGATGGTCTTTACCTCTTCAGGAATATGTCAACTAGTCTCATGACCTAATTGATGGATTAAGCCACTGTAAATTGAAGAAAGAGTCTTGTTCAAATAGTAAGATGAAATATACTCCTTGATAAATAAGTGCTTCGATGTTAGAACATCACATGCATGAGAATACGGAATCTGCAAGATGTCTCACATCCTACAACTACATCTCTTGGTTGGTTATAGATGTATATCATATTGATTGGTTTCATCTATTACTTGATATTGCATATTTTCAACTCGATTAACCTATGAATATATATTATATGTGAGAAAGGTATATTTAAAATATTAAAAGAATATAAAGACATTCTGACATGCATTGAACAACCCTTGCCTATTTCCTCTCTTGCAGATTCCGTGTTCTCATGCATGCGATGTTCAATTCATCAAAGTATAGTACTCCACTGCACATACAAAAATTAATACAAATTCAAATTTTATGCTACGAATTAAATTTGTCCAAGAATCTCATTGAACAGTTAGTATATCTTACATTTTTTCAAAAATATTTTAAATAACAAATTTGTTTGATTCCACTATATTCAAAAGTGATTCCATTAATTATAAATTTAATTTTTTTTACTACATATTTTAAAGATTTTCGGTTAATCACTTTAAAGTTTTTTCCATATCTCAAATGTTTCTTCAAAACAAAAAGTTTTTAAATTAATCCAATTTTCTTGAATCACTTTTTATTTGTTAAGATTTTTTTAAAAACCCACTTTTAATCATCTAAAATCACTCAATAAACTATATTGAACACATTTCAAATTATTAATTTTTTTAAATGTGCTTATAGAAAAATCTCCCTCCTTCATATTTGTTGTACTAAAAAACTATTGCAACTTTTTGGTATTAATATTTCTCTTTGTGATGATTTATTTTTTGTCCTATTGAAAATGTTATGATTAAGTTTCATATGTTAAAAACAATCTTATGATAATTAGACCTAGCTTGATTTTGTTCAAAAAGAATTTTTTTCACAACTTATTCGAAACACACCATAATAAAAAAGATGTAGGTTATTAATAGATATGAGAAAAAGAGTAAATGTTGTAAAGTAACTAATAAAAATGTTGTGGGAACCACATAATAAGAAATAGGAAAGATATTGACAGTGATGAAAAATGAAATTACCCCTTTTAGGGTAGGGATTGCCAAATTGGTGGTGGATTCCACCAATTGATTATGGTCCTATACTTTAATCAAACACCATCATTCTCATTCTCTTGAAGTAAACAAAGCCTAAGAAAATAAAGTTTGACACTTCCTATAGCAAAATCAAGTTAGGTCTAATTATCATAGGATTTTTTTAACATAGGAAACTTAATCATAACATTTTCAATAGTACAAAAAATAAACCATCACAGAGAAATAAAGACACCAAAAAGTTACAATAGCTTTTGAGTACAACGAACGAAAAGAGATAGAGATTTGAACCTCTGACTTCAAGGAAAAGAATAAATGTCAATTATCATTGAGTTATGCTCATATTGGCCAAAAAGTTACAATAGTTAAAGACACAGATTAAAAAGACGTTTTAACCCTCCCTTAAGGAAAAATATACATAGAGGAACCAAAATTCAAACAAAAGGAACACTATTCCCTAAAACATACCAAGAGAGTTTTTCTTTACCAATTCAGAGTTTAAGCTGACCAAAAAATGGTGCCTTGTTTTTTTGCATAGCTGCCAGCAAAATGTTGTATTCTGATAACATAATGAAACAAAGTTACAAATCACAAATTAACTACAGGCAATCTGAGCATAGCTCAACGGGATAAGACACTAATTACCATCTTAAAGGTCGATAGTTCAATCCTCCATTCTACAATTGTTGAACGTAAAATCACAAATTAACTACAGAAGTTGGCCCCTACATCATCATCTTGAAAATGCAGCAATGGCAATTCAGAGCCCATGGTCAAATCAAAGCTGAATGGATCCTATTATCTATTTCAAGATAGCTAACATCAACTCCATATTTTGAGTCAGATTCGATCCGGATGTGGTTCGGAACTCCAGAGGCTGTTGCGTAAATGTTGCTAGGAAACAAAAAATACTTTTGGTCTTGTCTACTGCCTAATTTCTACACAGTGATACATACTGATTACTAGCAATCAACTGCTGGAATTCCATCATACCAATTAATGTGGTGATGTCGGTGTAGCTACGACGGCGATTCTTTCTAATGAACATATCTTCTTACCATGGCCTCCCTTTCCCTCCTAACCGGCGTGCCAGTTCAAAATCCTTTTTCACTGAATGGAAAGAACAAAGGAAATGGATAACATTCAGAGGATCAATAAGCACAACTTGGAAGATGACAGAAAATGAGATCTAACGAGGCAGGCACTTGGAATCTAACAGAGTTCATAATCATGTTAAAGAGTTTTGTACAGTCCAACTATTTTACAAGTCGAAAGTTACTGATTATCGAACCCTGGAGTATTCAGTTCTAATGTACAAACATGAAACAAATGAAGGAAAAGTAAGAAGCATGACAAGTACAAAATGAGTTGAAAAGAAATTTATCCAGTACTGACCAGGCTAACAATCCGTAATTATTTCCTAACACATGAAGCAATTTGAAGAAGCATACGTCGTCGAACCAAAAGAAGTGAACTATCTTAGTCCATATGCTGGCTTAGAAAAATGGTTCTTTGACCATTGTGTAGAAAAATCAAATGTCATCAATAAAGCCTAGTTGAAATAGATAGAAAAACTGTTTTCCCCTCAGTTGAGTGCCTTCATCAAATTCATGGAAAACAAAACCTCAATTTTTCATACCATGAAAAATATCATATATTTTAATTTAACAGTCTGGGTTTTTCTTTTTCTTAATTTTTTTTTTCAGTTAGAAACTTGGAAAAACCAAAGTAAAGTATCTTTTTACTATATTATAGAGTGACTCATGTACTCTTGCCATAATCACACTATAGATTTCAATATTATTGCTTTTCTTAAAAATAATCTCCTTATAGTATAACAGATAATATCATCCAAAACGGGGAAGGCAAAAGCTGGTGCAGTGGGTACGAGACTACGTTAATGTTGAGCACACAAACATGCCAAGAATTGACTTACTGATTGTTACACGCTTGGCATGAATAGCACATAGCATTGTATCTTCAAATAGATGAACCAAAAAATCTTCTGCTGCCTACAAATGAGAGAAATGCAAGTTTAATTGTACATTTCTACTTGATCTTAAGAAAGCTTAACCAAAAGCAGATTCCGAAAAATACAATCAGCCTTCATAGAAACAGGTGATAAAATGTGAGATTGCACATACAGAAAAACCTGAATCAGGTCCGTAAGATGTTTGTTGCAGAAATATATAAATAAATAAATAAATAAATATATATATATATATATATATATTGTTAAATCACCAATCAACCAAAAAGCTTAAGCTGATGGGTTATGGTAAATTTAATTATATCAACACTCCAACACACACACACATATATATCTTTTCTATGTAACAGAAAAGCAAAAACTGAAGAAGCTAACTCAAAAACAAAATTATAAAATAATACCAATTACAACATAAAAGTGAGAATAAATATTCTGGTAATAAACTCACTCATAATTTCTTGTACATAACACCAAGTATTTAAGCCACAGGCTACAGGCAATGGATAGAAATATAACAATGAGTCAATGATCAAATATAAACAGGACAAGAATAAATTAAGATCTAAAAAAAAAAAACCTGACAGCAGGATAAAGCTCGTTCAACGTACTTTAAATGCTTGTAGATAGAAAAGTCGAGGGAAAATATTCTAGTCCAAACCAGAACTTCAAAGGAAACACGAGGAAGGTTTGATGTTTTCACCTCGTTCTCATCTTTAAGAAACAATGTGATTCAAGTTGTCACACGGAAATAGAATTTAAAGTTAAGGATAGTACAAAATCCAACCATCTGAACTAGATGAAAACAAGATAAGCTTAAAACTAAACTGCCCAAGTACTTGCTTGGGTTCCTAGAGGCACACAGTTAGATATTGAAGGATGCTTTTAACCATTAGTCCCAAGGCAATAAATTAAAACCACCAACATTTCTACCATGTTCCTTAACACAAAAAGATTTGGGGAAACAAAAGATATTTTCAAAGTAATAAACCACAAGACCAAAATCTTTTAATATAAATCAAGAATTAAACAATAGCTAGTGAGAAAACACACACACATTCATACAACAAACTAACAAATAACATTCTCATAAAGGAAGCTCATGTTCAATAATCTTAGTAAATTACAGCAACAAATTCCTGTAAAGAAAGCAAAGAGACCAAATAAAAGGGAATCAGGCAGAGTGCATTCTTCACAGAAAAATACTTAACAAATAGCAAAAGTACTGTCAACAAACTGCTGGACATGATAAAATTGCAAGTTGCAACAAATTAAAAAAATTATGAGCTTCAAATTCCCACTGCCATTGCCAAAAATAATGTGGTATAAAGGAAGAGAAGCTGCTTCCTAGTATATACGAAGTGGAAGATACAATCCTTTTCATTAGTGTAGACAGATATAGCAAGGCTCACTCAACCAAACCATAGAAAATAAGCAATTACTTCCTGAAGAGCTATTAAAGCTTCAGCTTGCCAACGCGTAATCTGTGGAGCCAACTGGTAGCTTACTTCTTTCACCTACAAAGGTTTTAAATATTGCCATCACGTGATCAAATTTCAAAAGCAATACCAAGTTAAGTAATTAGAAAACAAGCAAGTAATATGTTCTTGCTCTTTAAAAACTCAAAACTAACAGAGCCCTATTTGAGGACTAGGGGATTCCTTTTGGCAAGCGGGTTGTCAGGCTATCGTGGGGAACATTTGGCTAGAGAGGAGAGTTTCGTAAATGGCACATGGGATGGGGTTTAGCAGATTTCAATGCCCACTCATGGTATCAAATACTATATTTTGCTTTATATTTGCACATCTTGATTAATCTCATGAGTGAACCTATCTGATCCTCCAATATTTTCTTGTCAAGAAACTCATAGAATTTTATCCTAGGTTTGTAGCATCTATTATCTTAGGTAGGTGGCTCCAGTATTTTTGTAGTTCCACCTTTCTTGATTGAAGTTATATTTTCATCCAGAAGAAATAATCACAGAAAGGTATAAAGTAAACTCTTACAAAAAGGAATATATACAACAAGACTACTGTTATGGCAAAGAAGCAGATATCTCAACATGAGATAGGAAACATGAAAGATTGGCTATCTAAACAATCGCATAGCATCCTTCAACTGCATTAAAACCATTGTATATAAATGTAAGTGCCATAAACTAGGCCATTTCTGTTATCTAGTATAGTAATCAAGGGGCTAACTACTTTTGACTCCTAAAATCAATTAAACATAAATTCAAGGGTGTCCTTGGATTCAAATGAACAAGAGAAAAAAAAAAAACTCACTGCTCGGATGAAACAGCTAGCTGGAATTAGCAGATTCCATGATTTCTGGAGTTGCCGAATTTCCTTTAATGCCACTGTCCCTGGTCTGAAGCGCCTTTTTTTTCCCGTTGTCCTTGATGGTGGACCTATATTAAAAAGTTTTTTTAGGAAAAAAAATTAGAAAAAAGACGTGTAACATAGAATAAGCCAGTTGAAGAAGCATATGCAAAAACATCGCTATCACCAAAATCAGAATGTTCTTGATAAAAAGGTGAACAAAAGCCTGAATAAAAGAACTCACTTTGAGCTTGCCTCACATTTTGTGCTCTTCCACCAAGTGGCTTTCAATTTCGCGGAAACAAATATTAATTAGCCAATTATATAAAATAAATTGCACCAAAGTATTCAAAGCAAACCATATTTGATCATAAAAATTATTTTGAATGTACAAATATAAAGTTCTCTACAAACATAGGCTTTAAAAATAAAACTTGTAGCAACTTCCAAACTGTAATTAAACAGGGCAAGGCACAACTGTTTGAGAAGTTCTTTTCCTCGTGTACTCTAGCGTCTCTAGCGCATCTACTGCAAGCTGCATCAGCTTATGTACTTTAGTGGAAAATTAAGAAGAAGACTTCCTTTCCAATTACGGAATCCCTCTAGTCCAATTGATAGTTGTAGACATAAGAGGTCTTCAAATCAAAACCAAATCGCTATATGGAACCAAGTCCCCCAGATCATGGGTTGCAAAAGTTACATCCTCACAATTAGAAACCGGCTAGGCAATCTGTTGTAATTCTTCTTTATTTACGTACATAGTTTACAGACTTTCGAGGGGTCTGTATCAATTATGCACAAAACTGAGGAGAAAAGTTTTATATTATTGCTGAATAAAACTCATGAATTACAAGTAGTCTCCTCTCTGTATAAATAGAGAAGTAAGCCCAACCAATATAACAGAAGCCCAACTAATAACTACCTTTTTTTTTTTAATAAAAAACCGAACTTTCATTGAGAAAAAATGAAAGAATACACGAGCATACAAAAAAAAACCCACAAAAAAGAGAGAGCCAACTACAAAAAGGGTCTCTAGTCAAGCAAGATAAGACCTATCGAATAATTACAAAAAAGCCTCGAAACTGAAACCCAAAGAGAAACATCGAATCTGACCAGGGACCACACATCCGTAATAGAACTCTCCCTCCCCCTAAAGATTCTATTATTTCTCTCCCTCCACACACTCCATAAGATAGCACAAACCCCAACCTACCACAAAAACAACCCTTTCTCGCGAAAAGGAGAAAAGAGAAGAAGCTCCACAAACAGCTCTCTACTATCCTGATCCTCGACAAAGCTAAAGTCGAACTCCTCCAAGAGACAACTCCAAATACCACGAGCAAAGTCACAAGACCAAAGAATATGATCAAGTTCCCCAGCCGCCTTCTTGCAAAGAATACAACAAAAATGCCCAACTAGGGGGAACCTCTGACCATCAACCGATCCAAGGCGTTAACCCTACTATGCCAAACCTGCCACACAAAGAACTTAATCTTCTTTAGAATCTTTACCTTCCACAGAGAGGAGAACTCAGAACCACTCGATGAGGTAGGACTGACTAAGCACTGAAAGAAAGAATGGCACAAAAAACCTTTGGAAGGACAGGGACTCCAAAGGCAGACATCCCCCGATGTGGGCTATACCGAAACTGGCTGATCAAGGACAACAAGGAGATAACATTTGTCGTTTCCCTATTGGTCAACGCACAACAGAAACCAAAGGAGGGAGAAGGAGTGGCTTCATAAGAGGAATGAGAGGGCGAAAGGATCGAATCTACCGTATGATTCTTCAACAAAGACAAGTGATATAACCAAGGAAACAAGGAGAAGAGGGGTCTATCCCCCAACCACCTATCCTCCCAAAAATAAGTATCCCTCCCATCACCCACCACACTCTGAACAGACTAAGAAAAGACAGGAAATTCGACCGAAATCTCTTTCCACGGATTTCTGGAGTGCCAAGAACCCCACCAATGGTCCATTCAAAAGGGTGAGGACCATACTTGCTTACAATAACCTTGTGCCATAATCCCATTAAGAAAGTCATTACGTACTCCGATTGAAGGTAATCGAGCACCGATTTCATACACCGCATGTGCATTCTTCAATCGGACGAAATTCTACCAATTCTGGTCAAATCGTGGTGATCTTGGTATAGTACTCCTCCACTGACATTGATCCTTGAACTATAGTAACTAATTGTTTGCATAATTGGAAAATGCACGGTCCATTTGTCTGGCGATATCGCTCCTTCAACTCATCCCAAAGATCTTTTGCACATCCTGTGTAAACCAAACTCACAGCAATACTCTTTGAAATAGAGTTGATAATCCAGGAGGTGACAATGTCATTGTTACATTGCCAGGTCGTGAGAAGAGCTCCTTCTAGTCTCTTGATCGTACCATTGATGAACCCTAGTTTATTCTTACCAGAGAAAGCAATCAACATAGCCTTGCTCCATGAGATGTAATTACTTATTCCGATCAACCATTCTATAACTAGAGACGTGGTAGGAGTGGTAAAATGATCAAGTAAGTAGGAAGTCAACTGAGCTTCAATGGTACTAGAATCAAGGGATTTAGCCAAGGAAGAAGACAAAGAAGAAACAGTCCCTGAGGTCGCAGCCATGGAAAAACAAAATAGGGGGAAAATGTGATACAAAGTATCAAAAGGTAAGAGAGAGAAAAAAAAATTCTCTCAGAGGGCCCTCAATTATACACGTGCAAGAAAAAATATTAATATTTCTCTGATACCATATCAATTATGCACAAAATTGAGGAGAAGAGGTTTATATTATTGCTGAATAAAACTCATATGAATTATAAGTAGTCTCCTCTCTATATAAATAGAGAAGTAAGCCCAACCAATATAACAGAAGCCCAACTAATAACTACTTATTACAACAATATTCAGCCCAATGTTAATAACAGATAAACTATTTACAACAATATGTTTGATAGTTTGCTTCTCCTTAAAACACATAAGAAGATAACTGTCTCTCCTTTCTAACCAATCAGCCTTATATACTATTTATCATTAGTAACTACCCCTACATATCCATTTATTCCAGTAACCCCTTCTAGCTTACGTGTACCTTTCCTTTGATAAGTAAAGCATATTGGAGGGATAATTTGTCTATCAAAACCTTGTCACAAGCATGGGTCGCCTGCTTCAATATCCAACAACCTAACCAGATAACATACTTCTACAAGTGAGACCTCATTGTAGAAAAGATATGTATCATAGTCATAGGACGCCCAAACTCTATCTCTCTTCCTTTTCTCTCTTGCTCATCTAAACCCTAAACCCTTTCACCATCCATGAATGACTTGACCGGTGGAATAACTTCTACAAAGGCAAGCACCACATTGATGTAAAGTCAAATCATTTGCTAAACACATCTAGGGTTGAAATATCATCGAAGTACACTTGCTAAGTGAAGCCAATAACGCATTTAAGAACGTAAACTTGAATGCAAGAAGGTAACTTAGTATTGCCATTTAATCTCACCTTTGCCACGTTTTTTTTTATGGGAAATTGATCTTTAATTGAGAAAATTGAAAAATGTACAGGGGCATACTAGAAAACAGTCCAACAAAAAGAGTCAAGATACCTCCAAGAAATGACTCCAATCCAGAAGAATGAAATCTAGATCATAATTACAAAAGGCCTTAGCTATCAAAGCCTACAATGAGGCATTAAACCTAATAATCTCCCACAATTCCCCCTCAGATTTCTCAGCTCCTCTAAAAGGTCTATAGTTCCTCTCGAGCCAAAAATGAAAGAATCTCACCTTTGCCGCATAGAACACTGTGGCAAAAATCGATAGGACAAAGATTTGATAAGTTATTCCCTCATTTCTACTGTTTTCCCAGCAAGATGAAAAGAAAGACTCATGGTTTTTTCTTCCCCTTCTTTGGAGAAGAAATTGTATGTCGAAAATGAAAAACAATGGCAACATTCTCATTTTCCAAAATTCTTAAGCCGTCGTATCAGCTGAAACCAGACATCACAAACCCATAACCTGAAATTTCCCTAACAACTTTTCCATCATACATAACCAAAGAAAATAGAAATGTTGCAAACATTCATGGAAGTCATAAACATTGTCACAAAAAACGAGAGAGAGATACCGTCGACGGCGCAGCTGCGGAAGACGGTGAAGCTCCAGTACCTAAAATTTTACAAACAAAACAAGAAGCTGTAAAAAGGAAGGGAAAAGCAAAAGCAAAAGCAAAATCAAAAGCCCAATACATCCAAAAACATTTCCATGGACAATACCAATCCGAAGGAAAACGTAAAATTAATCCAAATTACTGCGTGTGTGTAGGAGAGAGAACCTGATGGCTTGCGATTTGAGTTCCTTTGAGCTGGATGCCTTGCTCGCGCCATTGATTCGAAGTTAGAAGCAGTAGCGTGAGAGTGACGAGCAGGCAGAAAGGAATTGGAGGGAGCTCTGTGCTATTTCAATTTTGGGCCAAAGTGGCTGGTTTCAAAAAGGGTCAACAAAACACAACTTCCCGCTATTATAGTTAATTCCTCTTTTCTTTTGTAAAAAACTGATGGGCAAATTGGCAAAGTATGAATTTGAATTTTATTGTAAATATGGCACATGTAAATGCTCATTCCACATGCCCACTTAATATTCATGACAAGTGGCATTTTCTCCGTAGCCAAAGTGTCTTCTATGTGTCCAACAAAGACCATAGATTGGTGTCCAAATATACCACATATTTGGTGGATAAATAAATATATAGATATTTGGAAAAGAAACCTCTCTAATTTCATTTGCTTTTAATTTGCCATAAATCCCTATTTTTGTTTATATTATATATATATACTCCACTTGTATTATTTGTTTATATTATATATATATACTCCACTTGTATTATTTGTTTATATTATATATATATACTCCACTTGTATTATTTGTTTATATTATATATATATACTACACTTGTATTATTATTATTATATGTTTTGGTAAAGTTTTGGTGCCCGGTTTCGCCTCTCAATTTTACAACACGTTATCAGCACGAATCTCTGTCATTTTTCCCGCTAAAGGTAAGTCTTATTGGTAAGCCATTTTTACGCATTTGGTTTATGTTAAATTTCTAATATGAATATATATTATTATTTTGATAGTGTTATTATGGCAAACCTTACAAAGCTAGAATTTGCGGCCCTGGATATTAATGGAAATAACTACTTGTCATGGGTCCTTGACGCTGAGGTCCATTTAGATTCTATGAATCTTGGAGAAACAATTAAAGAAGAAAATGATGCATCAAATCAAGAAAAAGCAAAAGCCCTGATCTTCCTTCGCCATCATCTTCACGAGGGATTGAAAATGGAGTATCTTACAATAAAAAATCCCTACGTTCTATGGCAAGGTTTGAAAGAAAGGTACGATCATAAAAAAACAGTTATTCTTCCAAAAGCTCGTTATGATTGGATGCACCTGAGGTTGCAGGACTTTAAATCAGTAAGTGAGTATAATTCCGCACTCTTCAGAATTAGTTCAAAATTAAAATTATGCGGAGAAAAGATTACTGATGTTGATATGTTAGAGAAGACATTTTCCACTTTTCATGTCTCGAATATGCTCCTGCAGCAGCAATATCGAGAGAAGGGTTTTGCAAAATATTCTGAACTTATCTCATGTCTTCTCGTTGCTGAACAAAATAACGAGTTATTGATGAAAAATCACGAATCCCGACCAACTGGAGCAATACCATTCCCTGAAGTGAATGCTGTGAATTTTAATAACCGTGGTCGAGGTCGTGGTCGTGGTCGAGGTCGGGACCGCGGTAGAGGAAGAAATATCTATTTTCGTGGTGGGCATTATAATTTTAAGAAACCCACACGAAGTGATGATCATAAAGGAAAGGCTCCACAAGATAGAAGTTTGAAAGGTGATGAACATAAATGTTTTCGGTGCGGAATGACTGGGCACTGGTCACGTACCTGTCGTACGTCAAAACACCTTGTTGATCTCTATCAAGCTTCCCTGAAGGAAAAAGGAAAAGGAAAGAATGTGGAGGTAAATCTTGCCATTCAAGAAGATGATGTGTTTGACCCTTCCAATATGATGCATCTTGATGTAGCTGATTATTTTGAATCTCCTGGAGAGAGAATTGATGCAATCAAACAAGTAGAGGATGATTTGTATGAAAATATATAATTAAATACTGTTTAGTATGTTTTTGTTGTTGTTTTGTTTGTATATATATTTAAGACTCTTTGTAATCGTTTTTCTTTTCTTTTCAATGAAGAAATATGAACAATTTCAATATGTTGAGTAACTCGAAAATGAGCAATGAGGATTTATGCCTGGCAGACTGCGCAACTACGCACACGATACTCATAAATAGAAAATATTTTACTAGATTGACAATGCTGGAAGCAAAAGTCAATACTATATCAGGTTCTGCAAATCTGATTGAAGGTTTTGGAAAAGCAAACTTTATTTTGCCTAGAGGAACAAGATTTACAATTAATAATGCTCTGTTCTCTAGCAAATCAAAAAGAAACTTATTAAGTTTTAAAGATATACGTGAAAATAATTATCATGTTGAAACTGATTGTAAAAATAATATAGAGTGTCTCTATATAACATCTATTGTTTCACATGAAAAACGTATATTAGAAACACTGTCTGCTTTTTCTTCTGGATTATACTATACTCATATACGAGTAATCGAAAGTTATGCAATAATGAACCCGAAGTTCATGAATCCAGAAATATTCAGTGTTTGGCATGATTGATTGGGTCATCCAGGGTCAATAATGATGAGAAAAATTATTGAGAATTCACATGGACATCCTTTAAAGAGCCAGAAGATTCTTCAATCTAATGAGTTGTCATGTGATGCTTGTTCTCAAGGGAAATTAATTATTAGACCATCGCCAGCTAAAGTAGGGATTGAATCACCTGCATTTTTAGAGCGAATTCAAGGTGATATTTGTGGACCTATTAACCCACCAAGTGGTCCATTTAGATATTTTATGGTATTAATTGACGCATCCAGCAGATGGTCACATGTATGCTTATTATCAAGTCGAAATCTTGCATTTGCAAGATTACTTGCTCAAATAATTAAGTTAAAAGCACAATTTCCTGATAATACAATTAAAATCATTCGACTTGATAATGCTGGTGAATTTACATCCCAAACTTTTAAAAATTATTGTATGTCAATTGGGATAAGTGTTGAACATCCTGTAGCTCACGTTCATACACAAAATGGTCTAGCATAATCATTTATAAAACGTCTGCAACTAATTGCAAGACCATTGCTTATGAAAGCTAAACTTCCTACATCGGTATGGGGTCATGCTATTTTGCATGCTGCATCACTGGCACGTATTAGGCCAGTAGCTTATAATAAATACTCCCCAATGCAATTAACTTATGACCAGCAGCCAAATATTTCCCATCTAAGAATTTTTGGATGTGCAGTATATGTACCGATTGCTCCACCACAACGTACTAAGATGGGTCCTCAAAGGAGGTTAGGAATATATGTTGGTTTTGATTCCCCATCAATTATTAAATATCTTGAACCCCTGACGGGTGATGTATTTACTGCACGATTTGCTGATTGTCATTTTAATGAGACAAATTTTCCAACATTAGGGGGAGGAATTAAGAAGTTGGAAAAAGAAATTACATGGAATGCATCGTTATTATCTCATTTAGATTCTCGTAGAAATCAATGTGAACTTGAAGTTCAAAAGATAATTCATTTGCAAAATATAGCAAATCAACTACCAGATGCATTCACAGATACTAAAAGTGTGACTAAATCATATATACCAGCTACAAATGCTCCATCAAAAATTGATATCCTAAAGGAACAAGTTGTCAATAATGAGTCTGGAGCACGCCAGAAGCGTGGTAGACCAATAGGTTCTAAAGATAAAAATCCTCGAAAAAGAAAAGTAGTTGAGAATCAAAATGATTCAATAAAAGGTATGGATGTTCCAGAAGAAATCCAGAATACAACTACTCAAAAGAGTATTGGTGAAAATCAAACGCTTGAGGATAATAATGAAATTTCTATAAACTATGTTACAACAGGAAAGAGATGGAACCGAAATGATATCATTATTGACAACATTTTTTTCTTATAATGTTGCTCACGATATTATTCATGAAAGTGACGATTTTGACCCAAAATCTATCAAAGAATGTCAACGTAGAAATGATTGGCCGAAGTGGAAAGAAGCAATCCAAGCAGAGTTGAACTCACTTTCAAAACGTGAGGTTTTTGGACCAGTAGTCCCAACACCGGAAAACGTCAAACCTGTGGGATATAAATGGGTATTTGTAAGGAAAAGAAATGAAAAGAATGAAGTCACAAGATATAAAGCGAGACTTGTTGCACAAGGATTCTCGCAAAGGCCTGATATTGATTATGAGGAGACATATTCTCCTGTGGTGGATGCAATAACGCTAAGATATTTGATTGGTCTGACTGTATATGAAAAGCTTGATATGCATCTAATGGATGTAGTCACGGCGTATTTATATGGATCTCTCGATAATGACATTTATATGAAAATCCCGGAAGGATTTAAAATACCAGAAACATATGAATCAAGTTCTCGGGAATTGTATTCAATAAAGTTACAGAGATCATTATATGGATTAAAACAATCAGGACGAATGTGGTATAATCGCCTGAGTGAATATCTGTTGAAAGAAGGATACCAAAATAATCCAATATGTCCGTGCGTTTTTATAAAGAAATCTCAGTCAAGATTTGCTATTATAACTGTATATGTTGATGACTTAAATATAATTGGAACTCCTGAAGAGTTATCCAAGACAATAGAATATCTTAAGAAAGAATTCGAGATGAAAGATCTTGGAAAAACAAAATTTTGTCTTGGTTTGCAAATTGAACATTTAGCAGATGGGATATTTGTTCATCAATCAACTTATACAGAGAAAATCTTAAAAAGATTCTATATGGATAAAGCACATCCATTGAACATTCCAATGGAAGTTTGTTCACTGGATATAAAGAAAGATATATTTCGACCTCGAGATGACAATGAAGAACTACTTGGTCCTGAAGTACCATATCTTAGTGCAATTGGTGCACTTATGTATTTGGCTAATAACACAAGACCAGATATTGCATTTTCAGTAAATTTATTAGCTAGATATAGTTCATGTCCTACAAAAAGACATTGGAACGGAGTTAAGCATGTACTCCAATATCTTCGAGGGACAATTGATATGGGTTTATTTTATTCTAACAAATCAAAATATGATCTAGTTGGTTATGCAGATTCTGGTTATCTATCTGATCCACACAAAGCTAGATCTCAGACAGGTTATCTATTCACATGTGGAGGAACTGCTATATCGTGGCGATCAGTGAAACAGACTATAACGGCCACTTCTTCAAATCATGCTGAAATCCTCGCTATTCATGAAGCAAGTCGAGAATGTGTATGGCTAAGATCGATGACACAACACATTCATGAGACATGTGGCTTGTCTTCAAGTAAACCTCTTCCAACGATGTTATACGAAGACAACACAGCATGTATAGCTCAAATCAAGGGAGGATATATCAAATGAGATATAACAAAGCATATCTCACCAAAGCTCTTCTATACTCATGATCTTGAAGAAAATGGCGATATCACTATACAACAAATTTGTTCAAAAGATAACTTGGCTGACTTATTTACAAAGGCATTACCAACTGCAACCTTCGATAAATTAGTATATAGCATTGGAATGCGGCGACTCAAAGACTTTAAGTGATGTCTCCATGAGGGGGAGTGAATGTATTATAGTAACCTATATAAAATATGTACTCTTTTTCCTTCACTAGGGTTTTTTCCCATTGGGTTTTTCCCTAGTAAGGTTTTAACGAGGCATATTTTATATAAATGGGCATTTAAGGGGGAGTATTGTAAATATGGCACATGTAAATGCCCATTCCACATGCCCACTTAATATTCATGCCAAGTGGCATTTTCTCCATAGCCAAAGTGTCTTCTATGTGTCCAACAAAGGCCATAGATTGGTGTCCAAATGTACCACATCATGCTCTCCAAATTGCCTATAAATAGTGGTTTTTGGTGGATAAATAAATATATAGATATTTGGAAAAGAAACCTCTCTAATTTCATTTGCTTTTAATTTGCCATAAATCCCTATTTTTGTTTATATTATATATATATACTCCATTTGTATTATTTGTTTATATTATATATATATACTCCACTTGTATTATTTGTTTATATTATATATATATACTACACTTGTATTATTATTATTATTATTATTATTTATTATTATTATTATTATTATATGTTTTGGTAAAGTTTTGGTGCCCGGTTTCGCCTCTCAATTTTACAACAAATTTTTCTTTTTTTTCCTTTTTCTTTTAGTTCTGTTAAATAGATGGTGTGACTGACCTCTTGATAGATTGAGATTACATGTCAATTACTGCCTAGATTCACTTTGAATTTGAATTTTGAACTGTATTAAAATTAGGCTAAATATACATTTAGTTCTTTTTATTTTAACATTTTTCAATATAGCATCACCATTAGAAATGTTTGATAGGACTAACATAGTTATATATTTTCATACTTAAATCATGTTAGTTTGGAGGTTTTAATGTAATTAATTGATAATTTTGTAGGGATTTGAGCATAAGGCATGTTCCGAGAGATTCTACGTTGAATCACAATTCCAACGCATCAAACCGGAGGTCATTCGGACACCTGAGCGAAAAGTTAGAGCAAAAATAAGCAGTGCTGCGCGCTGGGTAGCGTCTAGACGCTGTCCAGAGCGTCTAGACGCTCCGTCGATTTCCTGAAGCCTCCCTCGACGCTGCGGAGAGCCCCTGTGACGCTGGGAGCGTCTAGACGCTCCGTCGATTCCTATATATAGATTTTTTCTTCCTCTAGGTCATTTGTCTCCAATTTTCAGCCGTCATGAGACCAATTTAGGCTTTCTCCTCTCTGTTTTTCAGTAGTTTAGGATAGATTAGGAGTTTTTTTTTTTCATCAAACCTTGATGTTGAATCGAGCTTGTTTGAACTCGATGTTTTCTATGGAGATGCTCAGCTAGATTCTGCAATTCCGGTTTAGAGGTCGGTTGTAATCAATTGCGACATTGTGAGGCTTAAACCTTAACTTAGTTTTCTTTCAATTGCAAGTGTTCTTTAATTCCCGTGTTAATTTTATAAGTATGTATTTTGATTAAATTGACTCCTTAATCTCTTTACATGCTTTATTGCTAATCACGATCATGATCCGTAATTGTCATGTTGAATGAACCGGTAGCATTAGGATTATCACATGTGTATGTTTTGTGGGTTTCCATATTACATGGCTTGCATGTTTAATTCTAGGAATTAAAGAAGCTTCTTAATTAGATGAAAGTTGTTTTACTTGATTGGTTGTCTTGGTCGTTCCAAAGTTCGTAATGTCTTTATCTAAATAAATTGAAGCGGTTTCGTAGAGATTTGTTTAGGTAATTAGCGTTAACTTGACGTTCGTTAGAGTTAATGATTTTAGGGAATTTGCACTTTTTGGGGTTTCCTAATAAGTTGACCAAGTACTTGCATGGTTAAGTTTAAATATTTTGAATGCCTATGATCAATGTTTGCAATTGAGTAGAACCGTACATTTGGATTGGATTTTGGTAAGATTTGATCTATCTCTATCTTTATTGTTTATGTTTTATTTTATTTATAAAAACACAAAACCCCCATTTTTAATTGCTTTCTCCTTTGCAAATTTAACTTGAGAAATTAATATTCGGTTCCCTGAGATCGACCCGGTCCACTCAATGCTACAAGTAGCTTAGGATCGGTTTATAAATTTTAATTTGACGAGCCCTCGACAAGCTCGCTTCAATGTTAAAGTTGGTTCATGACTGGGTAAATTTGTGGAAATTCAAATGAGGAAAAAGATTATGCAAGATAAAAAAAGCTTTTAATTTCTCCATCAAGTTATAAAAAAAAATGGTAGAAATTTCTAGTTTTCTTCTCTTGGATGATATTATTCTCCTCTAAATTTTTATCAATTTCCTAAATATTATGCATAGTAACTTGTAAGTTTAACATCAACTAATTTTAACATTTATTAACGATGATGGCTTAAATTGTTTTTTTTTTTTAACATAAGAGACTAAATTGAAAAACTAACTAAACATTAAGAACTAAAACATATATTTAGCCTTGAAGTTATCATTGGTCTTTTATAGTAGAAGCCTCCCTACTTACAGAATTTTTCAAAAAGAAATCCCTAAATGAAAAACTCAAGTCATTTGAAAATTTTTCTCACAATTTCTTTATAATGGTTTTCATCTTTCTTAAGGTAATATTTGAATTCTTAGGCAAACACTCCAAAAACAAAAACTATATATTTTTTTAATTTTCAAACTTGACTTGGATTTTGAAAATTTGTAAAATGTAGATAGCAAAACAAAGAAACTCATTAGGTGGAAGTAATGTTTATAAGCTTAATTTTCAAAAATCCAGAACCAAAACACAATGGTCATCAAACGGAGCCTTATTTTTAGGTCTAGTTTGATAACTATTTAGGCCCTGTTTGATAACTATTTGGTTTTTGGTTTTTGGTTTTTGAAAATTAATTAAGTCTATAAATACTATTTCTATCTATGAGTTTCCATGTTTTTTTATCTACTTTTTGCATATGTTTTCAAAACTCAAACCAAGTTTTGAAAACTAAAAAAAGTAGTTTTCAAAAACTTGTTTTTGTTTTTGGAATTTGGCTAGAAACTCAAATGTTTCCTTAAGAAAGATGAAAACCATTATAAAGAAGATGACAACCATTGTAGAGAGATTGTGAGAAAACAAGTACAATTCTCAAAAACTAAAAACCAAAAACTAAGGCCCCATTTGATAACCATTTGGTTTTTGTTTTTGTTTTTTGAAAATTAAGCCTATAAATACTACTCACATCCATGGATCTACTTGTTTTGTTATCTATCTTTTACCTATGTTTTCAAAAACCAAGCCATGTTTTGAAAACTAAAAAAAGTAGTTTTCAAAAACTTGTTTTTGTTTTTAGAATTTGGCTAAGAATTCAAATGCTTCCTTAAGGGAGATGAAGACCATTGTATAAAAATTAGGAGATAACAAGCTTAATTTTCAAAAACCAAAAACCAAAAACTAAATGGTTATCAAACGGGGCCTAAATTGGTTATCAAACGGGGTCTTAGTTTTTTGTTTTTGGTTTTTTAAAATTGTACTTGTTCTCTCATCATTTCTCTACAACGAATTTCATTTTTCTTAAATTCCAAATTCCAAAACAAAAAACAAGTTTTTGAAAACTACTTTTTTTAGTTCTCAAAACTTGGTTTGATTTTTGAAACATATGTAAAAAGGCTAAATTATAGAAAATACCCATAAACTTTGTACTTTGTTTCAAAAATACCTCTAAACTTTTAAAAGTTTCATTAATACCCTTAAACTTTCAAAAAAAAGTTCAAAAATACTCTTACCGTTAGTTTTGGATGGAAAATGTTAGTACTTTGTTTCAAAAATACCCCTAAACTTTCAAACATTTCATTAATACCCTTAAACTTTCAAAAAAAATTAAAAAATATCCTTACCGTCAATATATGGACAAAAATCATTAGTACCTTGTTTAAAAAATACCCCTGAACTTTCAAAAGTTCAATTATTCCCTTTATCTAAAAAAAAAAGTTAAAAAATGTTCTTACCATTAGTATATGGACAAAAATTGTTTATCTACACCTGATTACCTCCCTCTTCTATTTCCTCTCTTTCCTAAATTGCTTCAATCTATGACCCAACACTTCTCTATTTCTCCACTTTTTTTTCTCTTTCTTTTTCAATATCCTCTTACTCTCTTCTTTCATTTTTCAATCTCTAAAACTTTCCTCATTTCTCCTATCTTCTTAAATATTGTAACTTTAAATAAACAGGAAGAGCTTTCTCTCATTTCTAAGCGTGCCCCAACATAAATATAAGAAATTTCAACACTCAAATAGTTAATGTTTTTGAAGATATCTTGAGTTGGAAAAGAATCAATTTCAAAACAACTCATATAGATACCCTTATTTTTTTTTCATATAGATATTCTAATTTTTCCTTAATTTGTCAAATTCTCAACCATGGGGAACCTTCTTAACTTACCACAACAAATAAATAAATTTGAACTGCAAAAACAATTAATAAAATCTTCGTTTGCTACAAATTTGGTAATACATATGTTTTATTTCTTTTCCCTCCCACTAGATGTCCTCAAAATTATGACCCAAATTTTCAACGTCTTTTTTTTTTTTGTGTATTAAACCCAAACGTACTAACTCAAATTACTAATGTACAACCTTATTAAAGCATTTAAGTCCCAAGGTCCCTTGGTGGTTCCATTATTCTTCTTTCTTCTTGCTATAGTCTATATACCTTGATTGAAGGGGGTAGTTTTAGAGATTGGAAAATGGAAGAAGAGAGTACAGAGGGTATTGACAAAGAAATAAAAAAATAGAGAAAAAATAGAGAAGTGTTAGGCCATGGTTGAAGCAAATCATGAGAGAGAAGAGATGGAAGAGGGAGGTAATGGGGTGTAGATAAATGTTTTTCGTCCATATACTAATGGTAATGACATTTTTTAACTTTTCTTTTAAAAGTTAAGGGTATTAATACAACTTTTGAAAGTTCATGGGTATTTTAAAACAAGGTACTAATGATTTCTGTCCATATACTAATGGTAAGGATATTTTTGAACTATTTTTTGAAAGTTTAAGGGTATTAATGAAACTTTTGAAAGTTCAAGGGTATTTTTGAAACAAAGTACTAATGATTTCCATCCAAAACTAACGGTAATGGTATTTTTGAACTTTTTTTGAAAGTTTAAGGGTATTAATGAAACTTTTGAAAGTTCAGGAGTATTTTTGAAACAAAGTACAAAGTTTATGGATATTTTCTATAATTTAGCCAAAGTAGATAACTGTAACGACCCTGACCTACTCCCAACATGTCTAAGGACATTACTACATGCATGCATAAAAATTTGTGTAATATTCCATTATAATAAAATAAAAATAATAAAGCATAGTCAGGGATCCCTTTAAGTCGGCACAATAATATATAGCTATAATATAGCTTACAAAGCTATTACATGATCCTACCAATCAAACTTATGATAACAATAGTGATCAACATGGTTGAACCAAAATACAAACTCGATACTATCCAAAATGTGTGCGACACATGGTTTACCAAGCAATCCTTTGTCAATGTCGTTTATGTTGTCTCCTCACCTGCAATGTCTATGAGAGGTGAGTATTAGAAATATCCAGTAAGTAGCCCCTAACATGGTAATTAAAAATGCATGAACATATACATACATGAAATGCAATATAATGAAAGGGGACCCATAGGTCATAAAACCTGTCTTATATTACTTATTATAGCTTATTTGTTTGTGATCAAGCTAAACTCTTCCAATATGCATGAATTCTACCACTCTAAACGGGCAAAAGAGGATTCTGCACAAAACTGACTCTAGCTGTGATAGTAGTGGAGATCAGTCAGTAGAGCTAGGATCACCATCCAACAATTACCACTATACATGAACATATTTTGGGACTAGAGAGATGCTACCATACATGCTCATCTAGCTCATAATATAGTTAGAGCAATCGTCACACTTATAATAGATAGAGAAGTCCATTTTCTCCGCAGGGATAGGGCCTGTGGGGACCCGCCTCTAACGGGGCGGGGAATGGGGGAGGGAGTGGGGAAGAATTTTTCTCCATTAGCTAAACGGGGATGGGGACAGGGAATACATTCTCCAACCCCGTCCCCGCCTCGATTTCTTTTTTTTTTTAATATATATATATATTTATATATACATAATAAACCATAAATCTAAACTTTTATTAAATATTATTTTTTTCTAAGGAAATTAAAAAAAAAAATTCTCTTAAATAGAAATCTCTAATTAACAATTTAAATAGAAATTTTTAAAAAATAAAAAATTTGATGCCTATTAACTAAACCACTATCCATCAGAAGTTTAGAATACTTCTCTTTTCGAAGGATCTGCTCTCACACTTATCATCATCCATATTGCTATTCTTTGAATTAATTCCATATACATTATATTGTTCGTCAACTTTAATTTCTCATGCCAAGCCAACCCAAAAAACCCAATATGTATAAATCAATATATATATATATATGTATGTATAAATCAATTCATATATATTTCTTAGAATAAGGGTCTTGTTTGTATCGAAAAGTGGAAGCTTTTCAAACAACCCACGAATGAAACGTAGGCAATATTAAGATAAATCCAAAAGCATTTAATTAGATTAGGCATGTTCGTGAATCTTGAAATAGTTTCATATATATATATATAGGTAGGGGTACCTTACCTAAATTTGAAAACCAAACATGCAACGAGAGGTCGCAAGCATGCAAGGATTTTTTTTTTTTTTGGAGACAAAACTAATTAAGGAATTAAATAGGAACTGGAGAATGAAAATGAGAGATTAAAACATACCTTAAACTTTCGTACTTTCTAAGACCATGCTCCTCAAATTTTAGGGCCAACAGTTGTATTTATAAGAAGGGCTAACTACACAAATGGCCATTTTTTATTTCCTGTTTTGAAAAATAGCCAAGTAATCTAAGATTTTTAAAAATGGCCAAATCATTATTCATAATTTTAAATATTAATTATTAAATGACCATACTACCCCTAACAACTTCCATATCTAAGATTTCTTAATTATCGTGTAATTATAATAAATTTAAAACCCAAATCTAAAATAAAACTGATTATCTAAACAACAAAAGATGTTATGATTCATTATCCAAAATCTAAACAAAAATTCAAAAATTCTTAACGATAAATTAAAAAAATGGATCTAATATAGAAAAAAAAACACAACAATTAATAATTGATTACATAACAAAAAGATTAAAAAAAAAAAACTACTTAAAAGAATAGATTAAACAACCAATAAAATCACATGCAACTTGAAATATAGTTTAAACCCAAAATCAAAGTAAATCATCACTTACACGTTTTCCCGTACAATACTAATAAAAATTGAAAACAGCATTTGGAGAGAGATTTACCTTTCATCGCAAATTGAATGAGTGATTCTAGGGTTTTTTCTTTTTTGCGTTTCTTCACACAATTTCAATCGAGTTTCAAAGCTTCAAGCTCCTCAGATCATTGAACCCATCTCCTTCTTTGGCAAAGCTTGAAATCTCGTTCAGCAAGGTGATTCCTAGGCTTGTCAGGCAAAAAAGGTTAGAAATACTCACTCTTTCTTCCTTTAAAACTCAAAATCTTGCCTCCATTGGGAAATCGTGAAACTCAGGTATAAGAAAAGTAAGAAACTAATTAAAGCTTGGCTCCAATGGAAAAATATTCTCATTGAGCAAAACAATGGATAAGAGAAGGAAGAAGCGACAACAAAGACCTTTGAGACCGAAGATTAAGGTATTTACAAAAAATAATTTTAAAATATTCTTCGATCTTTAGAGAAGATACAAGGTAAAACATATATTAAAATATAAATAGATTATACATTTTTATTCTATACTTTAAATTAGCTAGTTTGTTATACCTAATGTACTGAGATTAAAAGATTTTGAATAAACATTTGAAGGTATGGTAAAAGGAACGATGCAAACTACATATTATGTTCATTACTTGTGTTATATTATGTAATGTTATCTTCTATTATTTAAAGTGTAATTTCATTGCTCAATTTTTTACAAAATAACCAAATTTTATGTTAATTAATTTTGTTTTAAATGTTTAGATCAACCAAAACATACAAAAGAATGCATCAAGTGGTCTAAAGCCAACCAGGATATATATTGATGCTTTACGTGGAACGTATAAATCAACTAATGACGCACAGGGCACATCCTTGACATATGATCCTACATTCGACCTCCACCTCAGCCAGACAAAAAATTAATGAAAAAATTCAGGAAACTCAAGACTCTTTAAGAATTTCACTTTTGATCACAAAATTAAACTTTTGTTAAATATTTAGACTGAATTGCTTTTAGTATACTTTTGTAAAATTTATAGACTGAATCTTATAGGATTTTGGGATTATTGACAAACTAGTTTATAATATGAATTGTGGTTGATAAATTTTGTGTCTTTTAACTTATTTTGCTAGTTAATGTTTTGAAGTGATATAAACTTCTGAAAGTTTCCAACTTGTGAAACATACAATTTAAATAAGTAGTATATGTCAACCTAAAGTATTCAAAAAATACAAAGAATCTAAATTATAGAGCATCTATTACTATGAATTATATAAAAAATATAAAGTACTTCCTACAATTTTAAATTTTCAACATATAATAATAGTACACAACAAAAAAATATAAATTATACAGTAGCTAGATCAGCATACATAGAAATACAAAAGCTGAATTGAGTTAAACAAAAGAACATAAAAATACAGTGTATTTAAATTATATAAAAATTACAACGTACTTCCTACAAATTTGAAATTTCAACATATAATATTAGTATACAACAAAAAATATAAATTATACAGTTGCTCAATCATGCATACATAGAAAGATAGAAGCTGAATTGAGTTAAGAAAAAAACATAGAAATACAATGTATTTGAATTATATAAAAATAACAAAGTACTCCCTATGAATTTGAAATTTCAACATATAATATTAGTACACAACAATGAATATAAATTACATAGTAACTAAATCATGCATACATAAAAAAAAACAAAAGTTGAATTGAGTTAGGAAGCAAAGGATGGGGAAATACTATGTATTTGTAAGAGATAAATAGATAATTTTAGAAAGAATAAGTATACTGTAATTGTTCTTAGAATGATCCAAATTTTTACTTGCACTGTAATTAGAGGTAGCCGTATTTGAACAGTCTAATTCAGAAATTTCTGAATAATCAATAACAACATGAAGATTATTAGCAACACTCTTTGAAATAATAGAAAGAACCCACATAACATCATTGTCCTCAGTAATTCTAATTATACTGGATTTATTCGAACCATCCCTATAAATAGTCAACTGAGTAATAATTTGATGACTCTAAAGATGAAGTTTGTTACGAATACAATCAATAAAATGTAGAAAACTAGCTAGAATCCAAACGAACCAATATATTAGCAACCTTAAAATTCTGGTATCGATTAGCTACATCACAGATCCCGTCATACAATATGCTTACGGATTGGAAAGACATCTGAACCTAAAAAAATGTATCAAGCTACAACCTGGAAACTAACGTAAAGAAGAAGAGGAAAACCAAAAATAGTGGAAAAAAACATAAACAAACCTGAAAACTGGAAGGAAGAAACCGAAATACCAGTCAACGAATGGAAGCGAAAAAAACAAAAAGTAAAGATATGAAAAATAATAAAAGAAAGTAAATTAAACAATTTGTATGTCGATAAGGACTTGAAAATAAGAAAATTGGATTTAAAAAATGAATCTTATAAAATAAAATCTTTATAAATCTTGAATTTTAAACGATTTTAAATAGTTATAAAGATACTAACTGCAATGTAAATATTTGAAATTTCAGTTTAGATACACCTGAAATAAAATAGGAGAGAGAATGATTTTTATAAAAAAAAAAAATCCAAAATGTGTAGATACACAGGGGCAAATCGGGCATTTTTAAAAGAGTACACCACATGTGCACCTCACGTTTGGCCATAATTAAAAAAAAAATACAGATGGCCATTAACCAAAACCGCCAATTTTTTTTTGGCTATATCTAGAATTATCCCTTATAAGAAAACTTCACGGTCTCATTTTGTTGTTGTCGCCTTACTTATATATGTATATAACTAAAATTCTTTAATTAATTGACAAGTTAGTTTGGATAAACTATAACAAAAAAAAATTCTTAAATTAATAACTAAGCTACTTTGGATAAACTTGATATTTAATTGTTTCTAAAATATTATTATTGATACTAAAATTATTATTACTATTAACAAAGTTACTTTAGATAGACATAGAATTTAGTAATTACGTACTAAAATATCATTATTATTAATAATTTCTCAATGGTTTAACCAATATTGGACAAACTTGAATCATTAATTATTACCAAAATAATGATTTGTAAACTAATTTTGATATTTGTTTCTAAACAACTATTTTTCATTATGTTTTGCTTTGTTGGCAGATTCAAAATTATTATTATTATAATAATAATCTAAACAACAATAAAGTACTTTAAGAATCTCTCAAAAATGAAATACAACCTAACTCTTATATAAACTTAAGCACGAGCTTGGGATATTACAATAACAAAACAAGAAAACTCATAGGTGGAAGTAGTATTTATTAGCTTAATTTTCAGAAACCAAAAACCTAAGCCTCATTTGATAACCATTTGATTTTTAGCTTTTAGTTTTTGAAAATTACTCTTATAAACACTACTTCCACATATGAGTTTCTTTGTTTTGTTATCTACTTTTTACAAATGTTTTCAAAATTCAAGCCAAGTTTTAAAAACTAAAAAAAAAAAGTTTTTAAAAACTTGTTTTTGTTTTTGGAATTTGGCTAAGAATTCAAATGTTTCCGTAAGAAAGATGAAAACCATTACAAAGAAATTGTGAGAAAACAATCATAATTTTAAAAAACCAAAAATCAAACAAGTAGGGATGTCCTTTTTTCTAGTGGGGAATCCCCATTTAGGCAAGAAACAAGGGAGGGAGCGGGGAAATTTTTTTTCCATTAGCTAAACGAAGACAGGGACGTAAATTCATTCCCTGACTCCCATCCTCATTCTCGTTCCCCGTACCCACTTGATTGATTGAACGTGTGGGCTTTGGTAGGAAACTTTTAGGGTTAAGAAAAGCTTCAGTCCAGTGCAAGTGCATACTGTCAAGCAGGTAGTAAATGGAAGTATTCTGGATATCATGTCCCAAGGGAACATATAGAAACAAAATTCCAGGAAATAGCAAGAAAGTGTTCACAACACAACCTCGGTAACCAATATGAAATAATTAGGAAGGTTGTTTGTTAGAAAGTAAAAATGAATTAACCAGGAGAATGAAAAAAGGGATTTAAGTATGATTGTGCCCCTTTGATTGGAATTGTAGCCTAATTGCAATTGCAATTGTTGACTTAACATATAAAAGATGTAAACTGGATTTAACTCCTATTCGACCTTGATCACAAGGCTCTGAAGAAGACTAAGTGATTAAATCTATATTTCTATAGCTAATTCAAACTTAGATAAATAAAAACACAGTTCTATTGGTTTTGGAGTCTTGCTCTATGTCTAAAAGTTAAAGTCTTATTTCTAAGTTTTTTCCTCCATTGCTTTTATGAAAACCACTTTCATCTAACCCTTTCAGCATTAGATTCAAGTATTATATGCAAAACTAGGTAATCAATCTAGACTCACAATAAATATTTTAATCAATAAAAGCAAACAAGCTATAGAGTTAAGTAATATTGCTTTTACACTTAGGCCTCAATTCTTTTCTCTAGGGCATTCACATTCTTGAATCCCAAAGAAAGGATTAGCTCATGATAGAATGGAGAAATAAACAAGCTGGGATTGACAGAGACTTCATAACTTAAAGGAGGTTGATCAATGTACTCGCAAGCGCACACAGTCGAAGTAATAATAAAATGGTATTCCTATCGAGTATCGTATCCACTGGGATTGGTTTTTAATTCAATTAAATATCGCAAACAATCTCATTGTACTTTATTTAGAGATCAGAACGCAAGCACAAATAGGAAAATTAAACAACTAAACCTAGAAAGTAAAATAAATGGGAGACACAAATCGATAGGTAATTCTATAGGTGTTGATTGCATTCTTGGACCTTAATTTACTTAATTAAGTTAGCAATTAGGCATAACCAAGTGTTCGATTCATAAGTCTAGAAGCCTAAAATTATGGAATCTCCTGTCGGTCTCCTCCAAACCTCGGATGCAATTAATTAAATATTGTGTCTGTCTCATTAATTAATCCTCACCCGGCATTAATGAACCTTCATTTTAAACCTCAGTTAATTTTCGTTGTTCCTATGTCACTTAGGCGGAATTTTAATTGTCATGCATTATTTTTCTAAATTTAATATACTATGTCGAGCTCAATTAAACTAACGATCATTTAACCCCTATTACCCAATGCATAAATGAACATAAATACTAATTAAACCACAATCACAAACTAAATTAAGTAAAATTAAGTGCAATGGTCCAAGAATTACAACAACCCATAAAAATTTAGGGATTAACTAAACATGTTCAGCATTTACACAACAGAAATCCCTAATTACAACTACTAAAATAACTATAAATGAAAGGAAAAGGGAAAGAAAGTGCAAACAAAGGACCATCATGCATTTTCGAGGTGATCAATCTTGAACCCGAGATCCAAGGTCTTCAATTCTGCTCCAAAATGCTCACAAATCTTCTCAAATACCCTCAAATATGTCTGGAATCGAGATTAGGGCTAAAACCCTCAAAATGGCCTCCTTTTGGACGAAGAAGAAACGATGAATTTATATTGTCCATCGAGACAGAGTCGCAATGCTAGGGACAACGTTGCAATGCTATCCAAAACACAGTCTTTTTGTAGCTGTGTGCAGAGGTAGCGTTGCAATGCTATAAGTAACGTTGCAATGTTATAAATTGCAACGCTACGGACGGAACACTTTTTCTCCGCGTGTTTCTAGCGTTGCAACACCACAAGGCAGCGTTGCAATGCTATCTCTCAGATTTGCACAATGCATTTGGGCGTTGCAACACCATTTCAAGCATTGCAACGCCGTCCTCTCGGCCCCAATTTCTAGTGCATCATCTCTTCTCTTCTTGGCTCTCCAAAATGGCCCTAAATAGCTCCGTAATAAACCAAAATACCCTCGAACACTCCATTTTACTCCTTAAGCTCAGTTTCTACAATTTAACCACAAATAGGCATCAAAACACACAAAATCATAGTAAAACTAGCTAAAATAATAAGAAATAAGATAACTTAATTGCATGCTATCAAAGGTAAACTTCTAAAACCGAGAGGACCAAAATAAATCTCAAAACAGAAGGCTAAATGATGGAAATTTGAATTGACTTTATTAAAGAACCATGCAGATTTCAATCATTACAAAAATTGAAATACAAAACTGAATTAAATAACTAAAAGCAAAAGAAATCAGTAAAGAATCTATATGGAAAATAAACCAGCAGTTGAAACAAAGCCTAATCTTAAAGTAACATGAAACAATGCTGAAAATACAAGAAAAGTTGAACTCGACACCCTCAAAGGTCTTTTCTTTTAATCAAACTCACTCCAACCTTTTTCAAGGTGGAATGAGTCGTGACAATCTAAGGTTTTCACCCATATTGGATTGAGTATGAATGGCTATAGATGACGAAGAAGGATGAACTGTAATTGTAAACGACAAAGGAACAACAGAATTTTTGTGTGATGAAATTGATACTTCTCTCGAGTTGTTTGTTGTTTTTTATAGGCTGTGAGTAGCTAGAATTTCTGCCTTCTTCCATATGTGACTTGTTGGAAGACAATCTTGCTGGAAATCAGGAGAAAATCTCGCTGGAATCTTCTAAATTGAGTTAAATCTGGATTTTCCCGCTTTTTCTACTATTACCCCAGAATTGCAATTGCAATTGAGTTGCAATTTTTCCATTTTTCTAAAATATGTATTAGCAACCAGGAAATCAACTATCATTTTGAGATATTCCTAGCATGCCCAAGTGATTTTATTTAAACTTTCTTCATCTTGCTAAACTTTATGGATCTACATAAATGAGTTTTCAAGAATAACTTATATTTAGAGGCTAAATAATACTCAAAATGAGAATTATCACACCCCTAAAGTTAAGTTATTGCTTGTCCTCAAGCAATTTCAAATCAAAACAATACAAAGCAGCTCACAACAAGGTTTTCAAAAGAATTTTTAGAAATATGCACCTCTCAGGGGATTCTCAAGCTCATAACACCCTAACTCCACTTGCTACTTCCTAACACATGAAACTTCACTCTTCCTTTATCTAGAATAACAAACCTTTCATTCACTGTCTCCTACTAAGTTCATATTCCCTATTATTTTAGTTAAGCTTCACTCATTTGCTACACAAGCTCAAGTTATAACCATTGCTTTACTTGAACTACCCCCCTCCCCAAACCTATTTCCTTATTGCTAGGACATCACATTTTTCTTCTAGAGAGAGTCTCGTTGTCAATTGTGCATTCGTTCCAATGTACTAACACTTTGTGATGAAAGTAGTTGACTATGAGTACAAGTCACTGTTTGAGATCGCTTTTCCATACTCACTTCCAGAATTAACTTTTCATGCAAAGGAAATCATGGGTATCATGAATTTCCCTAGTTACTCAATTACCTTTGGAAGGTGGAGTATCCTTATTTTCTTTCTTATTTTCTTTTTTTTTTCTTTTTTTATTTTTATGAAACTAGTAGTAGCACTAGTACAATAGATGAGCATGACACTTATGAATATTAACAATCAAAGTATACAGTAGAAGTAGAATATTCCCCCCCCCCCTCCCCAAACTTGAGATGTGTCAATGTCTCCATTGACCAAAATATAACAGAGGTGTCTAGAATGGCTTTGCATCTCAAACAAGCTAGACTCTTCTAAGATTTAGAAGAATATAAACTTAGGTAAGGTGGAAGTTTGAGGGTTTTTTTTTAGAGAAAGATGAATTGTGAAGTTGTTTGGTATAATGATCATGGAAGTGGGGTAACTAGGCATTTAATGAGCAGAGGTTGTTTCAGGTATCATCATTGAGGTTTTTATAACCAAAAAAAAAAAACTTAAGGAAACCATGTATAAAGCAATCATGTTCATCCAAAATGAGTTTAATGCATCATAGAGTAATTTCAGCAGAGTTTACAATAGACAACAAAATTGCAAAATAAAACTAAGACAAAATAATTTAACTAAGATGAGTACTAGTAATGTAAAGATGGAAGTTGAAAGAGACTCCCCTATTCGGAGGACGACAGGTCATCACTGGGTTCCAGAGTCCTTGGGTCATTTAGAAGGCTTTCGAGGAAGTCGGGGAATGACGGTCCTTTTCTTTTGGAGATTGAGGAGAGTGCTTGCTTGCTTCACCCTGTTCCTTCACATATTGCCAATATATTTTGTTTTGCTCCGTAATAAAGGCCAATTCAACTTTCACTGACCCTAGTTCGGCAGATTATGAAGGAATTGTAGTTGCAATTCCCTATTGATTATTATTTTTGACTTGAGGACTGGCCTTCCTTGCATTATTCAACATCAAACCACGAATCCCAACTGCATCTAGGGGCTTGGGTTCTAACTCCTTGCCTTGAATTGAGAGACCGACCTTCTTGTACAACTTGGTGATGAGAGAGGGAAAGAACAACTTTCCTACACTACAACAAATATCACATACGATATCATTAAAAAACGTTATCATAGGCTTTCGATGGCGTTTTTCAAAATGCTGTCATAGTTGATGTTATTGAAAGTCTCTGACTTTTCATAGCGTTTTTTCAACACTATAAAAAATGCTATAAAAAGTCTATTTTTGATTGCGTAATTAATGTTATGGAAACTTTTCATAGCGTTAGAAAAAATGCTATGATATGTCTTTCATAGCGTTCTTTATAATAGTGAAAAAACACTATGAAAGACATATCATAGCGTTGTTAGGCACGTTGTCGTAGCCAATGTTATTGAAAGTCCTTGACTTTTCATAGCATTTTTTCAACGCTATAAAAAATATATTTTCGATTGCGTAATTTTAATGTTATGAAATTTTTTCATAGCGTTAGCAAAAACGCTATAATTAATCTTTAATAACATTTTTTATAACAGCAAAAAAATGCTATAAAAAACATATCATAGCAATTTTAGTCTCATTGTAGTAGGTGGTGTTATGGATAGTAGGTGACTTTAAAAGCATTTTTTTTAATATTTTATTTTTTTTGTTTACATTTGTATCATTTTCAAGTAGTATGTAACAATTTAAGATTGTTAAATAGCTATCAAACCATATCAAATAATATTTAATAGCTATTAAACCATATCAAATAAGATTGTTAAAATCACTTTAACTTTTGTACTAATTTAATTTACATACATAGCAAAATTGAAAACTTGGAATTTAGACAATTAAATCTGTACAGGAAATAATGAACATTAATTGTTTAAGAGTTTGGACATATGAATGTGATTCTTATCACTACAACACTCCATAAACATAAACAACCATTATTTTTCTGGTGGGATAAACCATTGTCTTCAAATTGCATTATAATTAACGAAAAAAAAAAACATCTCTAGTTTCTTTAGGTCACATCCTTTACTATCAAATTCACCTCAAACTAATTAATCAAATATATGCTTGCACAAAAAAAAGCAAATAAAGTTTAAAGTAAATTTACTATCCAAAAATCTCATGAATAGTTTGTTTCTCACTGTTGTTAAGCTTTGTACAACGTGTTTTCATATAAAATTTATGGGTTAGGGCCACACAAGAAAGTAAAGAATTAGCTAAATAATAATCAAATCACCTCAAAATCATAACAATTTTACATGTACTTTAAATCAAATCACCTCACATCCGCACACAAGAACATAAATGAAAAGGTCGATAAGGTAGACTTAGCATGAAGTGCTTACTTGTTTAAACTTTTGTTTGTCGCTTTGGCTAAATTAAACTTCATAAGAACTTGATAGGTAAATCTAGCAACAAAAAGTAGAAAGTTGAAACTATCAATAATAACTTACATTAAAGTATTGCCATTATCTTGACCATTTTATTTCTGGGTACATTAAAATGAGAACATTGAAGTTAAACCATGTATAGGAGACATCACTGCATGTATGCTTAAAATAATGTGCACAACTTATAAAATTAATTCAAGTTTTCAAAATTAAAAAATGAACCTTTTGATAGAACACAAGAAGACCTTGCCAATAACGTCAAATCAACGGGCACCATTCAATTCTAGACCAACAATTCCAGTTCAACAACAAATCAATAATGTACCTGCAACAATTCTAGATCAGTAACAAATCAAGGAAAATCCTCTAGATCAGCAGTTATACAAAGCAAATTATTCTTAGCCACAAATTCCTCTCAACCAACATATGATGCAATAAACTTGGAAAGGATTTGATTCAGCATTTTGGAAACATGTTGATGATACGTATGATATTCCATATTCTAGACTTTCTCAGCAGATGATGAGGTTAGACATACGATGAGATTGATACGTAGGATTTGATTCAATATTTTTATAATATAGTACATAAAATTAGGGGTGTGCACAGTTCGATTTTGTCTAATTTTGGACGAAACTGAGGACCGAATCGCACCCCTCGATTTTTGAAATAGCTAAACCGAGTAAACCGATGTACTCGTCGATTTTGGTTCAAAACTGAACCAGTTCACTTTCGGTTTACTCGGTTCGATTTCAGTTTTTAACAGATTTTTTTTTATCAAGAGTGATGCCCAGCGAGAGATCAAACGACGATGGCTTAAGAGGAAGATTTCCGGTGTGAGATCAACGATTGTGTGCCTAACTACAAAAGAAAGCGGAAGATAGCAATAGGAGAAGGAGGAGAGACTACCGTGGGTTATACCACCACTGTGGTAGCAACGACGGTAGCAGCGGCGGCACAATCCACCACTGTGGATTGTGCCGCCGCTGCTGCCATCGTTGCTACCACCATGAGTTATGTTATCGTCACTACCACTGCGCATGAGTTGTGTGAGAGAAGAGAGCAATAGGGAGGAGAGAAAGAGTACTAGATGAAAAGGGAGGAGAAAATAAGATAACAAAACATGAGAAAAAAATAAAAATGAAGTGAGGGTTAGTCTACTTTGCACGATAAAAGAGGAAGGAGAAGAAAAGTTGTATTGAAAAAGAAATAAAAATGAAATGAGGGTTAGTCTACCTTGCACGAGAAAAGAGAAAGGAGAGGAAAAGTTGTATTGAAAAAGAAAACTACATTGGATTATGTGAGTACTTGAGTGATTTGAGACTTGGGAGAGAGAAATAGGAAAATATAAAATTGATTTTTCTTTGTGGGATGGGCTTTTTAGGTTGGGTTTAAAGTTTTTTTTTATAATAATATTCGGTTTGGTTCGGTTTTTCAAGTTTTGAAAAAACTCAAACCGTGAACCGAACCAAATTCTGCGGTTTTTTAAAGTTATAAACTGAAAAACCTATTTTTTTTTTAAAATAACCGAACCAAACCAGTCGATTTGGATCGGTTCGGTCCGGTTCTTCGATTTTCTCGGTTTAGTGCACACCCCTACGTAAAATGAAATGCAATTGAGCATAAAGTATAAGAAAAAAGAATTCACAAGAAATTGTTAAAACAAGTTTAAGAGAGGAAATGATACTCTTTAGGTTCTTTGAAAATATATACCAACAAACAGTGGTGGATCCAGGAATTTTATACAGGGGGGGCACAATATACATACAAATTCAATATAAAGAATCTATAATGAAATTTACATACAAATTCAATAAATAGCAACATAAACAAAATGCAGCATCTTTTGAAATACTATATTCTAACCAATTAGAATATTCATTAAACCAAACTGGATTAAATCGTCTTGACTTTGCTCCAAATTTTGTGAATGCAAAATTATGATTTCGAGGCTGACAAGGACCTTTTTGTAAATATGCTCTACGAACTTGATCTTGAATATTAGAATTGTAATCAGAAATTTTCCTTCTTAGACCAGGATCTGCAGGTAGTTCTCCTAAATTGACTTCTGGATAAGACCTATCAGAATTAGTATTACTTTTCTTTTCTGGAAACGATGACTCTGTTGTTGTTTTTCTTTTATAATATCTCTCCATTTTGATTTTGAGTTAACTCTACACAAATATTAATTAGAAAAAAAAAATTAATGACAATTTCCTAGAGTAAAAATAACAACTAAAAGTCTAAAAGAATTTGAATCTTACTTGTCAATGGTATATTATGTATATCCTGACGAGTAACGAAAAATAGTCCTTCCAGTATTAGCTCTGAAAGTAATGAAAAATACAATATCAATTATGTGAATCAAAAGTAAGAACTTACTTGCAAATAAAAAAATTAACGATACCTTTTTTGGCTTTTCAATAGAGCTGGAAATTCGAGGGTAAATAGCTTTCTAAATTGAAAAATAAAAAGTAAAACAGATTGTTGGTGATGGAGGCATGGAGCACTAGTTTACACTTATACACTTTTAACAAACCTAATTTACCTTATTTGAATAATTGAATTTGGGCTTTAGCCCATGAGAGATGAGAAGCCACGCATATGTAAGGGGGAGAGGAGACAAAATCTGACACAATTTTTTAAAAATCAAAATAAAGTTGTGTCTGGTTAGATTTGAAGCCTAGCTCTCTAGATCTACTTAGTGCCCCTCCTACCAACACTCCAAATCTCTTCTTTAGAACTGTATATGTATCTAAATATATATATTATATAATAATATTTATAATTTATATTAAAAATATAAAGACGACATAATTTGAGGGGGGGCACGTGCCCCCCCTGGCCCCTACGTGCATCCGCCCCTGCCAACAAAAAGGAAATGATATAAACAAAGGGTTTGCATTTAGCTAACCAAGCAAAGAGAACATAGCTTTTAGTTTCAATGATTAGATCATATTCCAAATAAAACTAGATCATATTTCAAATAAAATTGTAACTTACCTTGCTAAGAAATAAGCCAATCGATGCAATCCTATAACCCATAAAAAAAAATAAAATTTGAATGAGACGCTTTAATCATAATATCTAGAAAGTACCTGGACAAAGATGCTGGATTCCAATTCAATGGAACAACTTTCTTCAGTTCATCTTTTAATACAAGGGGAGATGTCGTTAAATGCAAATGGTATAGTACAATAACATAATAATCAAAAGGCAAGATAATTGGCATCAGTAAGATAAAACCAGTCTACTCAAACTAAACATAGAATTACAATAGTCCAAAGGAATTTTTTCTTGTATCAAAGATTTATGATTAATTAACTCAAACATCTACATAGCAATACATCAAACTAAAATTACTTACGCAATACCATCAATTGGCAACATACTTGCTTATTATTCTATCATGAGTTATAAAATTCGTAGATAGATTGAATAAATTTACTTACGCAACACCATCAATAGTCAAATAAGTTCTGCAATATTCAATGGTGCAATAAACCTCCAACAATTTGGAGGTAGACAACTTAATATATATACATGAACATTAAAGAAAATATATCAGGCATCAAACATAAGTCCCATGAAAATTGAATAACTTCTCAGGTACCTACTTTCTTCTTCTCTATTTTTTCCAATGATCAACACTAAACATTGATAAAACCAAAATTGATATAAATAGCTCCAGTCATCCCGCACAACTCACTAAATCTCCATCCCATCTCACGCAAACTCAAGTCATAGTCACCTTATCTCTAGCTCAAAGTGACAACACAAAATCTCACAAAGACTCATGACAGATTAGACATTTACATGGCTAAGGACAATCACAAAAGAGCTCTTCTAGGAAAAGATTCCACAGGAACTTAACATTTTAAGAATAGTATTGCTTCATCCCCACTTTTGCACAAAAAACACCAACTAAGAGGAAGATAAAATTAAGATACCCTAGTTGAATCTTGTCATGTGTACCCTAGTTCATGATGCCAAGTTTAATGTTCATCCATACTATCCACTTAGGCTTACAATTTTTAGAAGGTTATTAGGTTGAATATAAGACTAATTGCTCATATGCTTCCCAAAAGATTAGCTATGCAATGACATTCCTTGATCTTTCTCCCCAAGCTAATTCAAATCAAATTTTATTATCTTTTCTTTCTGCACTCAAATTAAATTAATTTTAAAACAATAAAGTTTCATGAACTTGGCTTTTTTTCCAATATAATATTGAACATCGAACTATTAACCTAGAGACAAAATGTGATCACGAAGATAGAAGGAAATTTGTACTTATTCATGTTAGGTCCGTGAGTCTTTTTTTTTTCTTTATTAAATCTCAATTGTGCTTGGATGTCAAAGAAATGACAATAAATTCAAACTATCAACCAATTTCTTAATGATTACCAACTAGAAAAAAGGGAAACAAAAAGAACCACTTCCTTCTTTAAACTTACTCTAATTTTACCCTTTTCTAACTTTTTGCTAATAAGTATGCAACAAAACACCTTAGTTTTTCTCAATCAAAAGTGAAAAACACAAAATCTTGAAACTAACAAAATGTCGACATAAAACTAGCAAAATGCTGTTATATAGCCATCTTCCATAATGCTCATTTCATCATCCATAACACATTTTGACAGAAGCAAGAGATAATAATAATTTTAATTTATTACATTTATCATATTGACCTATGAGGAAAAGTTTTAAGGAAGAAAATATGTAAGAATGATAGTTGTACTCTAACCTGTCAAAAGTATCAATTTTGCTTAACATTTTGTTAGCAACATCAACAATTGAAATGCACGAACGTCTCCATGAAATGAAATATTGGCAAGATCCCTGCACAAGAAAAAAATGATTAAATGTAAGGCAACTTTAGCACCTTTTCCCTTGCCCCTTTTTGATGAGGTAGAAATCCAATAACTTGCAACTTGCAGATAAACTTATATCAAGTTACTCCAAACTTATAATTTTCTTACTACTTGGTGAAAAATGTGTTATCTAAGATGTATTTTGCCTAGATAGTTAAACTATCATTTCATATAAAAAGAATAGTTAAATTATCATGATAATAAGTTGTGGGTTCATGGAAAGAATCCACAACTTAATTTTCAATTAAAAAAAATAAAAGTTCATAATAAACCTGTATATCTAAATGGAATTCAATCTAGCTTAACACCAGGAGTTCAAATAGATATACTTTTATTGAGTAATAAAGTTCTAGATAGGTGCTTAAGCTTAACATAATGAAAAAGGAAATGAACAAATGCAACAAAAGCCAAACCCCACACAAGACAGTCCATTAACCTCAAGTAAGAGCAGTAAACCACACGTCAAAGCAGTAAAACTACAAGTCAAATTAAAATAAAAGCCTCAGAGTTTCTAAGTTGTAACTGTTTAATTTGAGTTCTCTACCAAAAAAAAAAAACTATACAAAATTATATGTATATACTCCTTCCCTAGAGTGTTGACTCTGAGACAATAGAAAAGAAGCAAAAAACAAAAAAAAAAAATGAAAATTGTTGTAGTTGTAACAAATTCTTCAGACTTTGTTATGTTAAACTGTTAAAAGAAGAAAACCCAATATAGCTAAAAGCTCCATATCTATAACAAATTCTCTTAGCTAACTCTTTGAAGCTATGTGTATATAAGCTAAAGAAGAGAAACAATTGTATAGAGTGTGTGTGAGAAATGTTGTAAAAGAGAGTTAGTCTATGCATTCATCTTTGAATCAAGCAAGAATAAAGACATTGGCTACCTTGTAAAGTGGATGTAGGCATATTTGCTAAACCACACTATAATCCATTGTGTCGTTCTCCTCCTTTTTCCTCTTCTCCTTCATATCTATTTGCTTTCAAACTCATTTTCTTCGTCTTTGTGTTTTTTCCTTTCCTTCATTTGAGATGCATGTGAAATTGGTGAGAGAATGGTTCACCTTGGTGTTGTCAAAAACATAGCAAATAATAGGTGTTAAAGATTGAGACACGCGGTTGGTTTTAAACATTCCACATTTTTCCTTTACTTTACAAAGAAAGAATTAACGGTAGATCAAGAAGTAAAGTGTTAAGCATGAGAGCAAGGAAGAGATTGACCAAGCCAACTACAAGTCAAATATTCAGCAACACCTCAGCAAATAATAGAATACTTACCTTATGTAGTTCCATTAATTCGAACAGCCTCAACTACCAAAAAAACAGCCAGCAAATTGGTCATTGATTCTCTGATATGGAAAGAATCCATCACCCCATTCTCATTCTCCTACAACATAATTTCTTATTACCGTTAGGAGAAGCTACCATATTTGTATTTTATTTTATTCCCTCAAACTTTTCTTCTTTGGGCAAATTTATTTTCTTCTTTGATTTTTCCATCTTAAGTCAAAATACTGGTCTGCATATATAGCAAAAGCAATATTTCGTCTAAGAACACAGAAAAATACAATCTAAATTCTTTTCTTTTGGACCATTCTCCATAATTTAAGATTATTTTGTCATTTTGTTTCTTATATCCTTATAAAGAACTCCAACAAAAATTACCCTAAATGTGAGTTGATATATCTCACTGAAAGAAATTTCAAAGAACTTGCCTAAATTTCGTAACTGATAATATCGTACACTTGTGTAAAACCTTGTGTTACAAAGATGCAAATGCACTATAACCAAAGAAAAATTTCAATCTAGAGAGGGCTCTCAACTTTAATTGAGCAGTTAATCACAAGGTTGCAAACATTTAGCACTTCAAACTATTATTGTCATGAGACAAATCAAGCCCAGAGAAGGAAAGTTTGCCATTTATATTCTGGCTCGACTATTGACTCCACATATTGATTTTGTATGGTACACTAGGTGCATTCTCATTTAGTAATAAACAAGCATGGTGTTAACTTCTAAAATATCTTCGTAAAGTAGAAATCTATTGGGTTTTTTTTTTTTTAAATGACAACAACAAATAAAAATGATAAATGCTTGAATTATCAAAAAGAAATAGAGAAAGGGAGAGCAAAAATTGCACCACCAATGAGCTAACATTGGAAACCCTTAATTTTATCTATGATCATTGCTACATTAGTTAAGCCCAACAATCTCCAGATTGGTATTTGTAAGACTGAATTGTTTTTCTCTCGTTTAAATTATTTTCTTAATTTAAATTTTATTCTCTCGTTTAAATTATTTTCTTAATTTAAATTTTATTTTTAATTAGGCTTTTGTCGCACAAAATCCCCCTATATTGTGGTTTGCAATTCAATTTAAGAAAGCTTTAATAACTTAAACACCGTCTCCATGCGTTCGACTCGGTCACCATTGAGTACTACAAATTCTTGGTGCCCTCTGGTATAAATTTATTTGACGTGTCTGACAAGCACGCTTAATATATCAGGGCAGAGTGATTTGTGTGGATAATTACTTTAGTTCCAACCAAGTAAGTGTTGAACTTATCGAAGGCAAAGACTACTGCAAGTATTTCTTTTTTTGTAGTAGTGTAGTTGACTTGTGCTTCGTTTAGTATCCTGCTGGCATAATAAATTGGGTGTATAATCTTGTTTTTTTTCTTAGCCAGCATTGCTCTTACCGCAAAGTTGCTTGCATCGCACATGAGCTCAAATGGCTTGGTTCTATCATAATAGGGGGTTGAGCTTAGTGCTTCCTTGAGCCTTTCAAAGACTTCTAAGCAGTCTTTATCGATTATGAGTGGTATGTCCGTCTCAAACAATTTGCACAAGGGTTTGGATATATGTGAAAAGTTTCTGATAAACCGTCGGTAGAATCCTGTGTGTTCTAGGAAATTGTGAATCTCCTTGACTGATGTAGGGTGAGGTAATTTTGAAATTAGTTCCACCTTAGCTTTATCAACTTCAATGCCTTTCTTGGAGATTTGATGACTTAGCACTATCCCTTCTTGTACCATAAAATGACATTTTTCCCAGCTGAGCATCAGGTTAGTTTCCTCGCATCGTCGTAGGACATGTTCAAGATTTTCTAGGCAATGCTGGTAGGTTTCCCCAAATATGGAGAAATCATCTATAAAGATCTCCATGGTTCTCTCTACCATGTGTGAGAAGATAACCATCATACATCTCTGGAATGTATCTGGTGCGTTGCATAATCCGAATGGCATTCTTATGAACACGAAGGTTCCATATGGGTAGGTGAATGTCCCAAGTATCTGTCCAAAAAACAGTAGTATTCTTTTCCTGCAAGTTGATCAAGCATTTGATCGATGAATGGTAGAGGGAAATGGTCTTTCTTTGTTGCCTTGTTCAATCGACGGTAGTGCATACAGACTCTCCACATGATGATTGTCCTTGTCGGGATTTATTCGTTCTTGTCATTTTGGACAACTGTCATTCCTCCCTTCTTTAGTACACATTACATAGGACTCACCCAGTTGTTATCCACTATGAAATAGATTACCCTTGCATCGATCTATTTGATAATTTTTTTTTGCACTACCTCTTTCATTATCGGGTTTAGCCTTTGCTGACCTTGTTCTAATTTTCTTAATCATTCTTCTAAGTTGATTCAACAAAAGTCTAAAACATACAACCATTCTTGTCTAAATACATAGATAAACAACATTATAGTCCATAACAAAACTCCTAAAAATCAAAAGAAAAGTAAAGGGAAAAGAGAATAAACTAAGGTCGCATGCCAACACTCGTTCCCAACATGAAGTCCACGGTCTCGAGCCTTGAGTCTCCTCCTTATCTCCCCAAAGGTCTCCTATAAGCCCTTAGACAATGTATGAATCGATTTTAGGGTTTAGTCTCTCAAAAATGGCTCTCTTTGCTCGAATGAAGAAGTTCCCTTTTATAGAGTCGAGATAGCGTTGCAATGTTGTCCCTTCAAATTTTATAAGAAAGGTAAAAATAAATTGGGCTGGTGTTGCAACGTTGTAAGTAGCGTTGCAACGCTATGTCTTCTGGTCTCTAAGGGTAAAAGGCTGTTGAAGTGGTGTTGTAACGCAACGCTATACTCTCGAGTTCACAAGCTTGTTTCCTTCTCTTCAACACTTGGATCTTCAATTATAGCTCCAATTTGGTCCAAATTCAACCAAATACTTCTCAAAACTCTGGTTTTGCTCAAATTACTCAATTTTTGTAAATTATACATAAAAATACATGAAAGTACACACAATCATATCAAAACTAGCATAAAACTAAGCCTAGAAATATCACACTTATGCCCACTGTCAATCTAACACCACTACGTACGCATGCTTTAGGACAACAAATGATAAAAGAAGAATGATACTACCCTGAATGCGAAAAAGTCCATTATCGTCCAACAGTCCATAAACTAGATTGAGAAGCAAGGCTAAATCGCGAGCATCTATACAAGGATTGATCAGCGGGAACATTAGATCAACGCACAACTCCTAAACTAACTAACAACTAAAACAACAAAGCAAGCGAGTAAAGGAAATTTGACTCATGGCTGCCTCCAGGAAGCACAAATTTTTAACATCGATTGCTCGACAGTGCGTTCAGCACATCTCACGAATCTCCCAAAATGATTTTCTCTAATCGCATCTCTTCCAATCCACAATAATGCTTGATTCTCTGAGCATTGACTTTGAATGTCTTGCCTTCGCTATCCATCAGTTCCACTGCACCAAGAGGAAATATCTCCTTGATAGTGAAAGGCCCTAACCACCTCGACTTTAATTTACCTGGAAACAAATGCAATCATGAGTTAAACAAAAGGACTTGCTGACCTGGTATGAAGGAACTATTATGAATCATCTTATAGTGCCATCTCATCGTTCTCTCCTTATACATCTTGGCATTCTCATATGTTTGGGTCCTGAACTCCTCTAGTTCATTCAAATGAAGTAGGCATTGTTCTCTAGCTTTCTGTGGGTTAAGATTCACTTTTTGATTGTCCAATACGCTTTATGTTCCAACTCTACTGGTAAGTGACATGCTTTCTTGAACACTAAATAATACGACGAGGTATCTATCTGAGTCTTGTAGGCCGTATGGTATGCCCATAAAGCATCACCAAGCTTCAATGCCCAATCCTTTCTATTTGTCTTCATTGTCTTATCCAAGATTTGTTTAATCTCCCTGTTAGAAATTTCAACATGTCCATTACTCTGGGGATGATAAGCTAAAGAAATCCTGTGTTTAACACCATATTTAGCAAGCAGTGAATCAAACAACTTTTTGCAAAAATGAGACCCTTAATCACTAATAATAGCTCGTGGTGTACCAAATCTAGTGAATATGTGCTTGTGTAGAATTTCAATACAACAAGTGCATCATTAGTCTGGGTTGCTATAGCCTCTACCCATTTAGATACATAATCAGCAACAACCAAGATATACAGATAACCATCAGAGGACGGGAAGGGACCCATAAAATCTATACTCCACACATCAAATAACTCAAATTCAAGAATAGGGGTCAACTGCATCTCATGACAATGAGAAATATTACCCGTTCTCTAACATCTATCACATGTTTTTACAAAAGTATAACAGTCTTTAAATAAACTAGGCTAATAAAAACTAGATTGAAGTACCTTTGCAGCTGTTCTCATAGGGACGAAATGTCCACCATATGGAAAAGATTGCCATATTAACCTCTTTTAATTATTATCACGACATTAAGGAACCTTCATTATTAACCTCTTTTAATTAGTTATTAGTCTTACTGTCACACAGGTAATTAATTAATAGTCATGCATTTAGGAATAATCTAAGTACTCTCTCCCGAGTTCAACCTAGACAAATGATCAACTAATCTAAAGATTAAAAGCATTAAGAACCGCCACTTGCTAAACTGAGCTCCCTCTCCTAAGTTCACTTACACATGGATCATTCAATCAATAGATTAGGGGCATTAAGCACAAATGCACCAATGAATATAAATGTCAATTGAACTATATTAATCCATTATTTAAGCTATAAGTCCAACTAATTACATTAACTCCATAAAAATTAGGGATTTAGCTATTCATAATCACCCAATACAAACACAAATCCTTAATTAAAACCTAATCTAAATACTAAAAATAAAGGAACAGGAAGGAAATGCTTAGGTTGATATCGATTTTGCGTTTCCGAGGCGGTCTACCATGAACTTGAGCTCTAAGATCTTCAACTCATCCCAAAATCCTCCTAAAATGCACCCAAGATGCTATGGAATTGCGATTAAGGTTTTTACCCATGGTTTGGCCTCATCTTTCACGAAGACAAAACAATGCTTATATACTATCTATTGATGTAGCGTCGAGATGGTGTGGACAGCGTCAAGACGCTGCATCAAATGCTTCCATTTTACGCGTGCGAAGTTGAGTAGCGTCTCAACGCTACAGACAAAAATTGCTGGGTGCACCTTTTTGAGTATCGAGACGTCACAAGACAGGATCTCAATGCTTGCTCTTGGGTTTAGAGCTCCAAACATGGCATCTCGATGCTCTTTTCGACGCTCTTCTCTGGGATTCCTTTGCCATAACTCTACTTTTTATCTTCTTGGATCTTCAAAATGGCTCAAATGAGACCCAAAATCACCAAAATACTTATGATCACTCGATTTTGCTTCTCAAGTTTGGTTTCTACAAAATTGATAGTACTAATTTAGTGTTATATTTATGCCTAATTGTGAGCTTTTAAGTGAATATTTTGCATATTCCAGGTAATCGATCAATTGGAAGCGGGATTGATGAATTTGGAAGTTTTCACTGAATTTGATCAACTTTTGGAACTATGTTTGGGAAAAGATGTCGCACTAGCATTTTGGGCCGTGAAGATGGCGTCGTAACGCTTGAAATGGCATTGAGACGCTGTCATTTTAGGAGAAAACCCCAAGAGCTAGTGTTGCAACTCTACCCTATGGCGTTGCAAAGCTAGAAGCGCATGGATGAAATGAGTTCCATCCGTAGCGTTGCAACGCGTTTGGGCAGTGTTGCAACACTGCGTCAATAGCAACTATTAACTCATCATTTTGTGGCCAAATTTAGGGGACCTTTTTAGGGTTTTTAGCCCAAATCTCGATTTCATACCCTTTTGGGACCTGTGGAGCACAAATTGGAGGATTCAGGAGTGATTTTTCAGGCTCTAGAGCACGGGATTCAAGGCGAGAGTCGAAAATTTGGTGCCAGTGGTCTTTATTTCTGTTTTATTTCTTTTTTTCATGATTTCTTGAGTTGTAAAACTACAGTGTATGTTCTATTTAGACATGTTGATGGGCTGATTTAATTAGTTTAAGAGTTAATAGCACTTTTAGTGTTGTGAATATGGTGTAATTGATTCTAGTGACATTTAATTGCCTTGTTTAATTTCATTTAATTAAATTGTACTTAATGCTTCTCGTTAATTGGCCATTAATGAGTCGATCACAGTCTTAAATTGAGCTCGACGGAGAGAATTTAGGATAGATTTAATTTAATTAACGCCCTTAAATTGCCTAAGTGACATAGGAATAACAATTGACGGGTGAAGCTTAATATGAGTGGGCTTAATCCTAATTAATTAATCAATTAACGCTAAGGATACTTAGGTAAGCGATTAATTAAGCGTGTTCGATTGAGACCGAAAAGAGATGTTGATCGGAAAGCCATACTAATTAATTAGCAAGATTAATTAAATGGCTTGTTTAATTCTCATAATTGCAACCTAATAGTGCTCGATCCCCTAAACTATCATCGATTTAGTATCTCCACCCCTTTTTATTTACTTTCTAGCTTAGTTTTATTTCCTAAGCATTTTGTTATCTTTAGTTTTAGCCCTAAATAATACCTATCACCAGTATTCAAAATACTTAATTAACTAAAAAAGATTTCATTCTCGCTTCCTGTGGGATACGATACTTGGTACTCTTGTGCCGTTTTATTATTACTTCGATCACGTGTGCTTGCATACAAAATAGTGAAACAAAAATCTAGATAAAAAGGCATAAAAGCTCACAAATTCATATGAAAACTAGCATAAATATACATAATAAGATAACACTAAATGAATGCTATACGTGATGAAATCGGTACTTCTCTCGAGTTATTCTGTTGTTTTTATAGACCGTGAGCAACTAGGGTTTCTTCCTCCTTCTATATGTGACTTTTTGCACCACAATCTTGCTGGAAATCAGGAAAAATCTCGCCGAAATCTTCTAAATTGAGTTAAATTTAGGTTTTCTCGTTTTTTCTGCTACTACCCCAGAATTGCAATTGCAATTGAGTTGCAATTTTTTCATTTTGCTCAAATTTGCATCAATAACAAGGAAATCAACCATATTTTTATACTTTAAGCTCTTTTCTATCATTTTGAGATATTCCAAGCATGCTCAAGTGATTTTATTTAAACTTGCTTCATTTTGCTAAACTGAGTTTTCAAGAATAACTTGCATTTAGAGGCTAAATAATTCTAAAAAATGAGAATTATCACCACCCCAGTTTCTTTATATATATATATATGTATATATATATATATATTTAATAAACTCTTAATTTAAACTTTTATGTAATATTATTTTCTATTTCTAAAGAAATAAAATATTTTCTATTTAAATAGAAAATTTTTCGTTATGAATTAACAATTTAAATAGAAATTTTTAAAACAAAAATTATTTTATTTAATCAAAATTTAAAAAATAAAAATCCTAACGGGGACTAATTTTCTTTTCAAGAGGAAGGGAGAACTTGATCCTCGTGGGAATCCCTGCGAAATTAAATGAAAATTTTCATAGGGACGGGAAAGCCTAGCCCCATGAACATCCCTGCAAACAAGACATACTAATCTATTTTGTATATACTCCTTGGAATTAATAAAAGTTTTTTTTATTAGTTTTTGAGTTCAACAATATGTGTGAGTGAGATTCAAACCTCACACATTTTGGTGAATTTATGGTCAAGTTGACGGAATTAATAAAGTTTTCTAAATTTCTAGTCTTAAATCAAAATAATTTTTTTGGGTGAAAAATGTACATTTTATTATGTTACAAGCTATTGTTGGACTTTTATATTTTGTTTAAAACACTATAAAAGGTTGCTACCAAAAAATCTATTGCTTTTATAACATTTTGACGAAAGTTGTAATAAACCATGGTTGTTAATGCACAAATCTGGGCAAGAAAAATACACTTGACTTGGACGTGCTTCAACGATAAATTTGTTGATTTGAGGAAAGAGGCGACCAACAAAGCAACGAAAACTGCACATTAGTGTAGTACTTGTCATACGCTCCAATGCTTAAGTTAGAGATTGATAAACAGTGTAGCAAGCTTAGAGTAAGAAGACTCAGTTTCGACTTACGTTCATTGGAGTTATCCTCTTCTATTTATTCTAGGGTTGACTTAGGGTTTCTAGTTTTCCCTTTGAATTGGATTGAAAAAGGAATCCCTCGGTTGGGGACACGCTCCAGGAAGCATTTGGGCCACCTCAGCCTTTTGGCTAGAGGCTTAGCTTGCCTAGGGCCTATTTGGGCCCTGGACGCAGTCAGTTGGGCCTGAGGTCTATTAGACAACCTGCAACTATCACCAACAACAGATCCTTGTCATCAAATAAGTTAGCATATAGACGCATTAGCAATTGCCAGCTTTTTCAACCAATCTGTAGCAATACACTCAAATCAATTCAAAATTGATTTGAATCAGCTTGGCAACAGCTCACATACAAGCCCTGAATAATTCAGTCTTAATTGCCTCAATTTACCATAGCAGAGTAGTCTCATTTTTTTCCAAAATGGACTACAACAGTCTATGGTCAAATTCCCAATAATTTAGTCTTGATTACCCCAATAATTCAGTAACGATTTGTTATAAAAAGTTCAGTAACGAATTCTATAATTGATTTCATTGTTCTCTTGATGCTAAAATCACATATGGTATCAGAGCTGCATGGAAAGGCCATTATCACAGTTGTTTGAATTTCTTTTTCTTATTAAAAAATTCTCACTGCTTGCGTGATTGTTCTAGTTTTGTCATGGCCAAATCATAGACACTATTGACTGTGCAATCCTTCAATCAGTGTGCTAGTCTCATATCTCTCAAATTCAATTCTACTAATTATCTACTTTTGAAGTCTCAGGTACTACCCTTGATTCGAACACTAGGGCTTGAACACCATCTCAAGGAAGAAGCTCCAACAATTGAAGAATCAAAGGACAATGGGGTAAATAAAGAAATCAGTATACAGAGAAACACTTGGATCAACAATGATGGCCTTTTAACCTCTTGACTTCTTGGAATCATTGTTGTAGATGTGTTGCTCTACTGGAATGTATAGATACAATAAAACAGGTATGGAATTCCTTTGAAGAATTGTTGCTTACAATGACAAAAGAAAATAAAATTCACTTAAATGAAGCACTACTCACATTGAAGAAAGGGTTGTAGATCAATGAATACATTAGGAAGTTTAAAAACTTTTGTGACAAACTAACCATGCAAAAAACTTTTGGATGACTTAACTAAAGTGTTCCAATTGGCAAGAGGACTGGGAAGCAAGTATAAGGATTTTAGGACAGCTATGTTATCTAAGGCTCCTTTATCATCCTATAATCAATTTTTTCTTGCTTTGAAAACACATAACCAATTTCTTCTTCAACGATCCAATCAAGTTAGTCTTAACCAGCAATTTTACTCAAATCGAGGAAGAGTTAGGCAATTCTCATCTCGAGGTAGAGGATTTTATGACAATAAACAACCCAAAAAACCATCCAGTTATCAGCAAAGAAACACTACACCACAAAAGAACAACAACCCTGAACATTAAAAATAACCAACATTGAGTTCAAGCAAGAAAAGAAGGTTACATGTTAGATCTGTGGGAAGAACAATCACACGGGGGCTTGAGAGTTGGAATTGATTCAACCACGCCTACCAATCTGAATAAGTCTGAAGCTCTTGCTGCACTAACCTTGAATGAAGTAGTCGATGGCAATATCTATGCAAATTCGGGAGCTACATCACATGTGTGATAAATGACCCACATAAAGTACAATTCTTACAACCTTACAATGGTGATGATAAAATCTATGTAGGAAATGGCAAGGGTCTACACATCACACACACTGGACAAACCTTTTTCGAAACTTCCAAGGGTCAATTTGCAATAAATAACATCTTGATTGTTCCTAAAATGAAAGAAAAATTGCTATCTATTAGTAAACTAACCAAGGATAATAAATGTTCTATTACTTGATAACTCCTTGAATGAGAGTTATTAGTTATGCTATTAGAGCTTAAAGTTTCAGCACTATGACTTTATGAACATGAATTGTGCCCAAAAGATGTTAGAATTGTTGAAAATGAATTTAGGTTGCCTATTTTGTATAAGATTGAATTTGTTGGATATTTTAGAGCATTTATGGCAGTATTTATTAGTGCAGGTTGGTAGTTGAATTCATTAAAAGTAGAAGCATTGGTGGAACATTGATGATGCTAAGTTTTACTTAAGAGAGTAGAACTATCGATGGAGCATTATTTCTACAAGGATTTCGCAACTGATACGTGAGAATTGGATTTTAATTGAGCGGACATTTTTGATAGCTCAGTTGGTCCCAACCAATAGAAAAGATTCTTGAGGTCTTACACAGCCTAGTCAGCCCTGAATCTTAGAGATTAAACATTCTTAATGGAGAAGCTGTTTTTTGAGGATTAGCATTTGAAAAAGAAGAGGAGAATTAGAAGGAGCATAAGAGAGAGCTAGAAGAAGGAGAGTTGCTGCAATTTCCTATTTCGGCAACAATTTCTTCTATTATCTTCTTTATTTTATTCTTAGTTTATGTAATGGCATTCTATAGAAGTTTATTCTTATTTTTATGTTGTAATATGAGATAATTCACCATTGGGTGAGGATTAAGAGTGTTTTTATCAATTTAAAAAGGGGTTAAGGTCACTTGGCTTTTCTCATTCTAGTTGTTTGTGTTTCTATTGATTAATGCTTGGAGCCTGTCTTATTAGCACACACCAACATTGTTCTTTTGTATTTTAGGAGAAATATATGAAATCGATTGCTTGCAACCACATTAGCTCATTGATTGAGTTAGTGTCTATAAGTGGGTATGCTAAAGATAGTGACCTACCAAATGCGTGAAGTCAGCAGTTTAATTAAGGTGGGTTAGTGGGAATTAAACCACTAAAATTTGGAAATCTAGGAGGATTTCGTGTTTAATGCTAAGCGGTTTGAGGGAGCAAAGTTCTCGCTAGAGCATCCTTTTTAGAAAGATCACAATCATTCTTAATCCGAGCCCATTTTTATTACCTTGTGCAAATTGTTTTATTCTTGCATTTAGTCTTGCTTGTGCATTTAATTAGTAATTTAAGTTTGCTTAGCAAAGTTAATGCTCTTGCATTTAAGTTTGTATGCTTAACTTAGTTGAAATCCCAATTTTATTCTTGGTTACCTACTTGAATTTACTAGTTAATTAGCTTAAGAGAAGTAAATTTCTATCACTAATCCTTGTGGAGACGATAAATACTTATCACTTGCTGCTGGCTATGTGTACATGCATAGCCAATATTGAGATTTATTGATTGTTTTTCAATATCATTTTGGAGGCAATACTTTCCTTACTGACAAGTTTGTTATTAAGGATCCACATGGAATAGTTTTAGCTGAAGGACATCAAAATGGAGGCCTCTCCAAGTTGGGAAAGCTACAGCCGAAGAACATAGCTGTTGTTTTCACTGCTACAACCACCTGCACTCCCTCAAATAAAACTTCTTGTGTACTTTGGCACAAGAGATTAGGACATTTGAATGATCATTTTCTAAAAATTCTCTCAATTAAACAATTGATTAATATTTCTTGTTAGAAGAAAGAACTAGTTAGAGTTAGTTGTCAACTAGGAAAAAGTTGTAAACTTCCTTTTACTCCAATAATAAAAATCATTTTTTGAAACATTTAGACAAAATACATTGTGATTTATGGAGTCCGGCACCTATCTCCAAATGTCAACACTTTAGATATTATCTTAGTTTCATTGATGACTATTCTCGATATGTGTGGTTTTATCCTTTGCAAAAAAAATTAGATTTCTTTTATTGTTTCATTAAATTTAAGTCTCTTTTGGAAAATCAATTTGAAAGGAAGATAAAAACCTTTCAAAGTGAAGGAGGAGGTTAGTTTTAATCCATTTCCTTCAAAAACACCTTAGAACAAAGTGAAATACATCACCAATTCTCTTGTCCATATACTTATGAACAAAACATAGTAGTTGAAAGAAAACACCGACATATAGTGGAAACGGGCCTATCTCTCTTGTTTGAATCTCATATGCCCCTAAAGTATTGGGTAGATTCCTTCACAACCACCGTTTACCTCATAAATCGAATGACCTCAAAGGTCCTTAACATGAACTCACTGTTAGGATTTATGCTTTAAAGCCTCGTAATTATTGATTTAATATTTAATAATTATTTTATTATTTTTATTTGCAATTTATAAAATCCATTATATAAAAATCCTAGGATATTGTGTAATCTTGAATTGTATGTAGTTGATATACAGGTGGATATTGTTCGAGAAATAACCTAAAGAGTCTATAGTCTATGGTAAGCTGGTTGGGTGCCTTATCCTGGTAACACTATTGATATGACCCACTTTGTAATAGTTACAAATGATTTAATCCAAATCGTTCACGTGGAGACATGTGAGTGGGCGTACGATATACAATGAGTTTGTATAAGACTAGACCACGAAATATTTAATCTCTCTTTATAAATCCGTTAATTGAGAAGATTAATATTTCACAGGATGATCATTTGCCACTCAATCTTAATACTGACTGAGCTATGAACTTCTGCCTGTGATGGCTTGTCCTTTGATTTGCATGGGTGAAAGTGGCTTTTGTAACCGATTCAATAAGCCTACCATTTTTGGGACTTGATCAAATAGGGAACTGGGAACATAAGTTCCACAAGATAAAATTCACTCATTCTCATATAGGGAAAATTTGTCAATGAAAGTAAAACAAACTACTAGTAATAAATCTTCAGATGTTTTGCATCCAAGGGATGTGGAAAGAATCTTCCCTGCGTGGTTGGCCAAGGTATAAGTGCCTGGTTAGACCACTTTAATAACTTGAGATAGACCTTCCCATATTGGTCCTAAGCACACTTGTGGTTGGATCTCAAATGTTCTGAATAACCTTCCTTAACATTAGATCACCTTTCTTGAAACTCTACCTCCTTACTGTCGTGTTGTAGTATCAGATGATCCTGTTTTGTATTCTGCCACATGAAAGCATGTTGTTTCATGATGCTCTTCCAATAGGTCTAAATTTAGTCTCATCGAATAGTCAATTCTTTGAGGATCAAATTGCTCTTCCATGTTGGGATTTATGCCCTAAAGCCTCACAATTAATGATTTATTTAATAATTAATAATAATTTTGATTATTTTATTTCCAATATAATATTATCTATTATATGAAAAATCCAAGGTTATTAGTATAATTTTGAATAATATGTGGTTGACATACAGGAGGATCATGTTCAAGAAATAACTTAATAGTATATTGGTAAGGTTGGGGTTTTATCCTGGTAACACTATTGATATGGCCTAGTTTTTAATAGTTACAAATGATTTGATCCAAATCGTTCATGTGGAGACATGTGAGTGACCCTATCTTATACAATGAGTTTGTATAAGACTGGACCACGAAATATTTAATTTCTTTTTTAAATCCGTTAATTGAGAAGCTTAATATTTCATCAGGATGATCATATGAGATTCAATTTTAATCCTAAGTGACTTATGAACTCATGCCTGTGAAGGCTTGTCCTTTGATTTGTATGAATGAGAGTGGCTTTTATAGCTGATTCAATAAGCCTACCATTTTGGGATGACCAAATTGGGAGCTGGGAACATAACTTACAAGATCGAATTCACTTTCACTACTACAAATTTAACTTTTAATGACAGTCAAAAAATATTCATAGATAGAAATAATGACGGAAGGAAGAAAAAACACGCGAAAATTTAAAAAAACAAAAATTTTGAGTTATAATGTCGGTCATTGACCATTCTTCCCTTTATGTCCGTCATTGACTGAAATTATATGCTCTATATAAAAATTAATATTTTTTACGTTCATACATTTTTACATTTTACTTCATCTTTTTGACCGACAACTCTTTTCTTCTCTCTAAGCTCTCTCTTCTCGCATGGCTGTGTGTCTGTTTACCGTCGTCGTTGTGTTGTTGTAGATCCTTCCGCCGCTTCGCAGTGGGTCTGTTTGGGTGGAGGTTGTGTTAGTTGTGGGTCTGTTTACGCCGCTATGCGTTTGTTCGCGTGGAGGTCGTTTTCGTAGGTTTGTCGTGTTGTAGTTGTGTTCGCCGTCATCTGCCGTTTGTCATGGAAGTCGTTGGTAGCAGATCTGAAGTCGTGGTAGTTGTTCGTCATTGTAGGTGCAGATCTAAAGTCAGGGTGGTTGTTCGTTGGTCATGGGTAGCAGATCTAAAGTCGCGATAGTTGTTTGTTGGCCAGATCTTCTCAGATCTACTTCAATTTTCAGATCTGAAGCCATGGGTAGTAGATATGAAGTCGTGGGTAGCAGATTTGATAACCATAACAACATTAAAGTTCGAGTGAGGTGGTACTATCGGCCAGAGGAGTCGATTAGGGGCCGGAGGCAGTTCCATGGAACTAAGGAGCTATTCTTGTCGAACCACTAGGACGTGCAGAGTGCTCACAAGTCACACCATTGAAGGGAAGTGCATTGTTCATTCATTTAAGAACTACACTAAGCTTGAGAATGTTGGTGCTGAGGATTATTATTGTAGATTTGAGTACAAGGCTGCTACTGGAGCTTTCACGCTAGAGCGAGTTGCTGTGTGAGTTTTCACTTTTTGTGTTGACTAATGTGTAATTATGGTGCAAATTGCTGGAATGGGTTTTGGAATTTTTTTTTTTGTTTCTTCTTGCAGCTATTGCAAATGGAGATGCCTTATAATCCAGACGACCTTATGGTGCAGTGCGAGGGCTGTAAGGACTAGTTAATGTCCATATTAAATTTGGGAATTAATGTTTACTTTTATATATTGAATCGCTGATTTCTTTGGTGTATTTGCACTTTCCAGAGTGAAATTATATATGTGTATGTATGAGAAACTTCACTAATGTTAGTATTGTTTCCTCCAACAGGGTGTTAAGATTATTTTTAAAGTTCTTTTGTCTCTTCTAAACTACTGCCATAAAATTTGGTGAGTAAATGAGTTGCTTCACATAGATTCAAATACCAAATATGCATTGTTGTTCTTTTTTTAGGTCGTATATAGTGTTGTTTGGTGTTAATATATTGTTATGTGCAACCATCTGAAAGAAAATGATATGCTAATCAATTTTTGACAGAAAAGAAAATGACAATCAACTTAATGTGCAGAAAAATAAAGACAACTAAGTCTTTAACTGAGCTTATTGGGCAGCCTGTACCCATGCCCTATTAGTCATTTGGTAAGTGTTCATGTTGTCCTGATATTTATGCAGTTAGCTTTTTAATTTGTTCAACATACAGAAAATTCAATTTATATAGAATAGAAGAGTCTGAGAATTGGTGCATGATTTGTACACATTTTTTCCTCTAGTTTTTGCAACATTAGGTTAATGATTTGATCATATACCTTTTACAAAAAAAAAAATAGAATTTGAATTGAAATTGATATTTTTACGCTTGACTTTCTATTTTCTTATCGAGTTTTTGGTACTTCGAGGGATAAGAATGACATTATTCAATATTACTAAAACTTAAAACCGAATTCAGACCTAAGTGAACTGATACTAGCTAATTGCTTGCCCCTAATCACTTTATTCACAGGAAATCATGTGCATTCACTGAGAATTGATGCTATAATTTATCATTTAATTCTCTCTAACTAGATTATATTCTCATGAGTAATTTATGTCAATGAATGAAGAGGGAAGCTAAATGACCATAATGACTTCTTGACATGTACATGTTGTGTTTGCTCAATAGTTCTAATCACTTTATGTTTCAATGTTGTTATCCTTCTAGTCTTCATGATCTTGTGATTAATGATGCATTTGTGAGAGGTGAAACCTGGTATCTATGTCAGCTACACGGATGGTGTGGTTGCTGAGTGGAAGAAAGTAAAGGGTGAAATGTGTCTTTCGTCATGTAAGCAATTTCGTTATCTATTATCTTTCTTGTCTTCTCTATTATAGGATTGTCAATATCACAAACTTATGAACATTGGTTTTGTTTTTTTAAGTCTTTCTTTTGTCGTGTCATGTTTGGTTTCCTTTGTAAAAGATTTGTGATTAGAATATATTCTGAGTATTGAGTTTTTAGTCATTTTTGGACTTTATAAAGAGATGGGGTAGGGGAGTTTGAAGTTTGACGTTTAAATTACTTGTGTTATTTGACTGGTAGAGGTGTCATTACCAGGAAATTTGGAGTGCAGTGTGCTTTCAATGCTTCCTTGTGAACTTTTGCGATTTTCACTATTTTGATATATTCTTATTTTATCTTCAACAATTGGCATTGGGCTCTTTTGGCCCTCATATAGCACTATTGAATGATGAGAGAGAACGAGGAATCAACTAGAGAGAGTGAGAGACACACTGTGATTTCTGTAAGTTATATTTATTAGAGAGAGTGAGCTTACTGCTTGCTGCTATGTGAGTGTTTTAGGGTGCTTGTTGTTTGGTGTGTCTATGAATGGCCCTATCGTGGATGCATGACTAAATATTGAACTTCTCTAATCTACATTTGGTCATATAAAATCATTGTATAAAGTTGTAGTAAAAGGCATTGTTATCCACCAATTTAGTTTTTCATTTTTTTGACAATGTGATTTTTAAGAAATTACTTGAGTTGGTTTTTTCCATGGGTTCATTTGGGCTAGGTTGAAGATTTATTACTTGTTAGTGTTTTGAATGTTGCAAATGTGAATTCTTGTGAGTTCTGGTGTATTTTAGATTTGTTATAGGAAGGAAAATATTAGGCTTGTTACAAACTAATCATTTTTTCTGTTTTGGGATTGAAAGTCATTTTTTCTTCTTCAGTTTTGAGTTCATTTTTGTTCTTTTATTGAAAAGTTCGAGAAGGCTTGCAATGCACTAGATCTACTTTTTCAGGTGAGTTTACCAACTCTAAAATTTTTCTAAAAGTTTGTTCTCTTTGCTAAAATCTCATTTTAGTACAAAGACCTCTGTATTCCCTTCCTTTCTTTGCCTAGTGTTTCAAGGATGTGCAATATACCATTATATTATGTTCACTTCCTAATGCTAGTAGATTATGATATTATATATTTAACTTTCATTGTAGCTTAAGCTTTTAGTAAGATTTTGGTTCAATTCACATATGATGAGCTACGATTTGTTTATACATCCTTCTGATGATCATTTTTCAGTACTCTGGTCAAGCAGGCGGTGGTGGTTGTAAGAGCCTTGAGAAATGGTTTTAGATTTTTTGCAACTTCCTTCATGCGAGTGAGTGCCTTTTAACAATGATGCAAAATTTTTCATTTCATATTCTCCACTTTTATTTCCATGCTTGTTTGTCTCAAATTATTTATTTTGCCAGATGCTAGTTGTAAAAGAGATTATTTTCTAAGTTTTTTCCTTGTATTTTTTTTTGTTTTGGTGACTAATGAATGCCTTTTTTATTGTTCTAGATACTTATTCATACTAAGGAACACCTTTCACCCAGTCGAGTTGCCACGCCTCTCACCGCTCCACCACTTCAGTTGGTTGGTCTTAAGTTCAAGTTGAAAGGTTTTAGGCTTATGTTTACTTTGCTTAGCAATTTTGCTTCTCTTTTTAAGTTGGATTTTTTTTCAATTGGGGGAGGGGGAGTTGAAAAGTTCAGGAGAGCAAAGTTCTTTATTTTTTTTCTTATATATTTAGGGGACTTGAAGAAGTGTTATAATATTAATGCTTTTATGGTCTACTTGATATATATGTTTTATAGGTTGAAGCAAGTGAGGAATTTTCTAATGTCATTACAAGTGCACATATGCCAACAGATATTCAATCCATTCTCGCTATATCTTCTCTATTAGTATGTACCTTTTCTATATCTATTTAATGAGCATTTAACAAGTAATTTTGTTATTTATTTAACTATACATCTATTGTTGTGATGGAGTCAATGTGTTATTGTTATTGAATATTTTCTACTGTTGTTTGAATTGCAACTGATGTTGTGCGATAAGTTGTTATCCTGATCCATGAATTAACTTTTCTTACTGTGCAATTTTAAACTCATCGTTGTAATGGATTATGAATTGTCAACTTTAAACATAATGGAGCAACTTTACTTGCATTTGAAACTTGAGAATATCACTTTAATAAAGGTTGTTTATTACTGCATTTCCTTTTGATTGGGTATGTGTTTGTTTGCCATAGAAATTTGTCTTGAAGTAAGTTGCAGTTGAAGGATGAAATTGTCATAGGAGATAACTTGCAATTTTTACTAAATATTTTTCTATCTTAGCTTCCAGAGTACTAATGAAATTTGAAGGGTTGGTTTTACTTTGTTTGATGTGTTTCTTATTGTTTGTTTTTATACTTAGATGGGAGTTTGTGTTAATTAGCTATGCTTTCAGTTAAAATTGTAGAGTTTGTAGGGTCCTAAAAATAATCTCAACTAAGCTTGTTTTTTCATGTTTATGTAAGGTTTGTGTTGCAATTTGTTCAATTTTCTAATATGTTGTGGAACTTGTTACAGATATGGGGTATTAGGTGAGAAGTTGGCGTGATCAAACTACTCGAAGGGGGAGATTTTGAACGAAGCCTTAGATGGATATCAACTCAAGTCGAATTTTCTCATTCGATTCATCGAGTTTCTCATTTGAATCGGCTTCAAACTTCAGTTTATTATGACTAATTTCACATTTATTATTCTTAATGTTGTTGTCGGGGTTCTCATGTTTAATATACATAAGAACAATCAAAGACGAAGTGTATTTATATATATTACATTTTATTAATTAAAGTTATATTTGTTGAGTTGATTGTTATGTAAAAATATTATTGAGATTTTATTTTGGGCATAGGTCGAGAAAGAAAAATATTGTTGGACAGCCAACAATTTTTTTTATTAAATTATTAAGAAAAAGATGACGGACATTGACTGTCATTAAAACATTCAAAACAGACATTTAATGACAGACATTGACTTTTAATGACATACATTGCCCGTCATTAAAAATCGTCCGTCATTGTAGCCTACGATGACACTCGAAAAGATGACGGACACATGTTCGTCATCGTTTCCCTTTAATGACGGGCATTGCCCGTCATTAAAAGCCAAATTTGTACTAGTGTTTTTTTCATATAGGGTAAGTAGATGAGTAGTTCCCTTAAGTGTTGATTTCAGGACTTGAACAATGGGGCCCCAGCCTTTCACTGGCCCAAGAGGGACTTAGTTTATGGTTGGATCATAAATAAATTGTTCATTAGAGGATTAGTGATACTTAAGGTGCAAGATGTAATTACAGGGGTAAAACGAACTTTTGACCCAGCTGTAATTACGAACAACTCGTGAAATGATCGACTTGCATGCGATGGTTATATCTATGGACACAACTTGTCCTATAATGCATAAGAGTGCAACTCTAGGTCTATAGTGAAGTGACCTAAAGTTAATGAATGAAAATTGATTAATTAAATAGTTTAATTAATTATTTTTGTATCATTGGAGCTTATAATCTATAGGTCCATAAAATCCCTTGCTAGCTTATAGTAACACTAGAAGATCAATTTAGTTGGGAAAAAAAATTAAAATGTTCAAATTAATATTTAATATATTAGATATATTAAATATAAAAGAGAAAAATATATTCATTGTATTTGATACATTAAAGATTAAAATAATTAATGTATATTAGATACATTAAAGAAAATATATTTATAAAATCTGAATAAGATTCAAATAAAGAAATAAATATCGCAGGAGAATTTAAAAGATTTAAATAAGATTCAAATAGATTAAATATATGTATTTTAATATATTAGATATTAAAATATATATTATTTAATTATGGCAACAATTTGCCCAAGGTCTCTAGACCATTGAGTTGAGCCATTGTAGCACACAACTCCTCAATAGAGAATTAGAGAATTTTCTCTAGACCTCTTCCTCTCCAATCTTTTATGGATTTTCTTTTAAGAGGCTCCTACAAGCCTTGATATTGTGTTCGAGTCATAGCAAGTAGGCTTTATGGAATTGGAGTTTCAACCTCGTTGGAGTTAGAGCAAGAAGATTAAAGACCGATAAGAAATATCTCCATAATATACAAAGGTATTTATTGGTTAATCTTAGTTTTTTGTTTAATTCTAAGTAAAATCAAAGACAATCTGATCCTTCTGATGCAGGATGAAGTGTTCATTCCTATCATACCCTTAGTAAGAAAAGACCAATTTCAACTAGAACAGCTGTCTTAGCCCCAAAAGAGAGAAAGAAAGAGGTCTCACCTGTGGAGGCTCATGCAGTTGTTCTATATGCCCATAACACATTTGATAACTCTTATGCCCATAATCCTTTCAGTCCTTCATGCTTTGTTTTCATGTTTTGTTTTCAAGTTTTGTTTTATAATCTTGTTTATTGGCTCTACCTATCCATTTGCTTAAGGATGAGCCGAAGATGAACATTGATACTCGATGTTTAGATTTGAATAGAACTTCTTGGAAGCTACTGCATTGTCAAATTGCCTACCATTATCTATTATAATGGCATTGGAAATTTTGAACTAACATATGATATTCCCATCAAATGAAGTCGGTCACCTTCTTTTTAGTTATGGTTGCGAGTGCTTTGACCTCAACCCATTTTGTAAAATAATGCACCGCCACAATAGCGAACTTAGTCTATCCCTTACCATCATTAAAACATTTGGGTTGATTGAAGCCCTAAAGCTAATATTATTAACCTAGGGTTACTTCACTACAAATCTAGAGTTGCCCTCTTGTGCATTGTAGGAAAAATTATGATCGTGGATAAAATTATTACATACAAGTTATCCAATCACGAGTTGTTCACAATTATGAGTGTTAACCAAACAAGGCAAGTGCAGGGATAGATGCCCCATTCCTACTCCTCAAAACTATCCCTATCCCTGCCAAAATTCCTATTAGATTGGCCAAGGATTGGAGCAAGGATTTCCCTCAGCAAATGCATGGAGGACAAATTATTCCTCGCAGGAAAAGTTTTTCCTGTTTACAATTTTACAATCTCCATTACCATTAGAATGTTTACGTGGGGAATCAGAACAAAAACTAAAAAACATGTTTCCCAAACGTTTCATTTTTTTTACAAACTAAAACTAAACAAAAATGAAACAAAACACAACTAAAAATCTACACAAGAAAGGAAAAAAAAAAAGACTAGGTTTATGAGTATGAATCTCCACAATTTTCTATCATCACTATTTCGATTCTTTCCTTCTCCTTCACTCCCCTTTTCCCATCCTTTGATAATACTTTTGCTACCCTTTCTTCCCATTCCCTTTTTCCACCAACACCCAAATCTTTTGCTTTCTTTCAAGTCTCTTAGGCTAAGTCCTAAGACCTTGAAATAATCTCTAATTATCTATATACTTAAGTAATATAATATATATGTATCATTAAAATAATATTTTTGGGGATTGAAAATTGGGAACGAGGACTGCATTCCTTGTCCCTATCCTTGAAATCAAAATGGGGAAGAAAACTTTCCTCGTTTCCGTCCCCATTCGTGTTAAAAATGGGTGGGGTGGGTCCCCTTGGGCCTATTCCCATGGAAAAATGTGACACACCTATTCATAATTACAATTAGGTGAAAAGTCTATTTTACCCTTTTACTTACATTAATTTTAGGTGACATTTTTCATCCCCTAAATTTTAGCCAATTCACTAAGTATTATAACATGTAAGTTTGTCATCAACCAATTCTAACATTCATTTATGGCGAGGAACTAAATTAAAAAAATTAAAACATAAAAAACTAAATTGAAACTTTTTGAAACTATAAGAATCAAATTGGAAAGGCACCTAAGTATTAAAGAGTAGAACATATACTTAGCCTATAGTCAATTAACCTTCACCTACGTATAGCTTTGGGCAACACATTGTACTTGAAATGCAAACGGAAAAAGCTTCCTTAGTACGTTACTAATGAAAATTGGTATTTATATAAATAGATGTTTATCAACATGACTTGTGAATCCTAAATGCCAACTAAACCAATCTTAACAAAGTAATTCCTTTAAATTATATATAAAAATATATGAGTAAATTTTAATTTCACACTGAATATGAATATATAACCAACTTGAACATAATTCAATTACTTAAGGTATTATATACATTTGTCCTAAAGGTTAAGATGTTTGAATCATCATCCTTATATTATTGAACTAAAAGAGAAAAGATGAATTTGTATAAATTTTGATATATTTTCTCTTTTCTATATTTTTATTATTTTGCACATCAAAGGTTGGAATTTCACTCCATCAAATTGTTAATCTTTAAAAAGAGAAAAAAAACAACTAATGGATGAATTTGTATATATTTTGATATATTTTCTCTTTTCTATATCTTTACTATTGTTATTTTATTGTTTCGCTTTTACAATCTTTCGATTTACATACAATCTTGTATTTTTCTTCAAGTTAAATGAAGTTGATGGAATAATGACTCACATAGCTCATAGCTTATACAAATTCATGATTCATATGGCTTTTAGTTTATTTAGACACATATTTCCATTATTGGTCCATTAATTTTTTTAATCATAAATGCTAATTTAATCTTTATGCCTAATATATATTTTTTAATTATCATATTGCAAGCCAGGGATAGGTAGTATCCAAACTTATACCTATATATAGGAAGGTACAATGTCAATTGACTTAACTCAGTCTAAATATAGTTTAGTAGATAAGATACCTAATACATTTTTTAAAATTGAAGATTTGATCGCTCACCTATATTTGCTTTGAACTAAAATAAAATAAAATCTAGTCACTTGTACTAGGTTCAAATTGAGATACCACTTTTTCAAGAGACATATTTATTATAAATTTATAAGTTCGATTATTTATCTTTGAAAATGGTAACTTGTACATATTAATTTAATCTTTATGTAAGGGTGAAGCTATTTTTTTTTGTATTATATAGAATAAGGTCAAAAGAATCAAACACACACACGCATGTATTTAATCTTTGACGAATTGAGGGAAGAATTGTTCCGCCTCCCTCCTTCCTTATGTGCTTTCCTTCTATGTTTATGTATATAAATATTTCTTTTATTTATAAGTTCAACTATTCATCAATTAGAATTGGAAGATTACAATGTTAATTTATTCATTTGGGTTGATAAGGGGCAAACCTAGATAGTATTGTTTGGAAGGTCAAATAAGTTATGTTATATAAATAGAATAAAAAAAATTTCATCATTGTCTCAGTCATGGGTGGTAAGTATAGGTAGGTGTACCAAAGATTTTCTAACTAAGTTCAAATAACCTTAGTCTATTATAATTTAGTTCATCTCGATGTTTTATCATAGAGGAAAAAAAAAGTTAAATTACGAGTTTAGTCCCTAAACTTTTATGTTTGTTTATAGTAGATCTCTGAACTTTCAAGAGTGTCTAATAGGACTCTAAATTTTCAACCTTGTGTCCGATAAGTCCTTAAACCTTAAATGTGTTTAATATGTCCCTGAACTTTCAATTTTATGTCCAATAGGTAATTGACATATTCAAATTTTTAAAAATTAACTAATCTATTAGACATAAAATAGAATTTTGTCGAATGAGACCCTAAACTTTTAAGTCTAATAGATCTGTAAATTTTAAAAAATGTTGAATAAGGCCAAAGACATTACACATAACATTGAAAATTCAAATATCCATTAGATACAAAAATGAAAGTTTAAGGATATGTTGAACACTTTCTAAAGTTTAGGGATCTAACTATTATACACAAAATTGAAAGTTCAAGGATCTATTAGACATTTTTTTTAAAAAAAGTTTAGGGACCAAATAGATACAAACCTAAAAAGTTCACGAATAACTAAGCTTGCAATTTAATAATAAAAAAATTACAATATAATCATGATTAAACAAAAAAAAAATTATAAATAATACTACTAATAATAAAACAAACTAAAGTTTTTTTCTTTTTGAGTTCGACAACATTTAGAGGTAGGGGATTCGAACCTCTGACCTGCTAGTCGAAGGTACATGTTAATTACTACTGAATTATGCTCACTTTGGCAATACAAACTAAAGATGTGTCTAAGGTTCTTTTATAGGGTAAAAATCATATACCCTAAACCCTAAACCCTATATATATATATATATATATATATATATATATATATATATATATTATAAACAATAAATTTGGACTCCCATCTCTCGTTATAAATTTAAATGGTTAAAGAATTTAAATTTAACTATGATTTATTTTAAATAATATGAAATTATAACAAATATATAGTGTGTAATTATTTAGTTTGTATATAATATTTATTAATTTTTGAGGTTAGCTTCTTTAAAACTGGTTTTTGTTTTTAGATATTAGATAGAAATTAATATTCATAAAAATATTCTTGAATTTTTTTAGAAAATTTTAAGATTTTCTCTACTTCCCTAAAAGAAACCAATCGATTTAATTGTAAAAAAAAAATCACTAAATATCTTTTATTTCAAACTATGATTCTCTTTTGTCCATCTTTATAATTCCTATTTTCTATTTAACAAACTAATATTAAACTATATACATAAGAAGTTATTTTTTAAAACTAAACATACTAATATCAAATTTAGTGGGGTTTCTTTTTTATTTTTTAATCCATATTACTTATTTGAATCAAATGTTTTATATATTTATACATATACATTTTACTCCCATAAATATGTTTAAAATTATATTTAAAAGAATTTGCACTCACTAATATTAAATTCAAGATTGGTCACTAACTCAATTAGTTAAAATATTAGTAATCTTTTACTCTCTTAGGTAATTTGTTCCCATTCCAATCCCATTATTTGAATAATATTTCTAATACGAGAGAGTTAATAAATCTCTAGTTTGATTGAACTATAATTTTTTAGAAGGAAAATTTTGTACGTACGGGCCCATTGAGCTATGGTAACCAATAATGTTCCTATCATCTATCTTCTTTCAAAAATTAAATAATAAATATATTATATGTGTATCACTGATAGTATTCTGAATCAATATAAGATAAAAATATATTTACCAAAAGATGAATAAGCAAAAGAATAAAATTCTTTGGTTAAAACTTCCACAAATTTATTATTATACTCTATATATTGCCGGATAAAAATAATCACGAGAATTGTTTCATACAAAAGAAGTTTAAGACTTGTGTCATAGAAATGCTAAAATTTAAAAAGAAAAAATCGAATGAACAAAACAGAAAAATCCAGAGAAAAATGTGTTCTTAGCATTAAGATGATAAAACAAAAAAAGATCCGTAGCAATACTTCCAATAACTTCGTTTGTAACAGCCAAAATGAGCTTAGCTCAATTGGCATAAAATTTGTACTATCGACTTCGAAATCAGAAGTTTGATTCCCCCACCTCACATATTAAAAAAAAAAAAAAAAAAAAAAAAAAACTTCTTGTGTAACAAAACAAAAAGCTACCCACGCTTTCTATGCCTATAAATGCGCAAAACTGCCCATTTCAACAAAGTAACAAATAAACACAAATAAACAACTACCCATTTCAATAACTTCCGTGCGGCTGGCCGAAGCGATGGCGTTATGCAATAGAATTAATCTACCGTGTGAAGTGGGTATCTACCCTATATGGGTGGAAGTTAGATTCGGTTATTTTTATGTTATTTATGACTAATTTTTAGGTTAAAATTTTATTTTGGTCCTTGTACTTTAAGTTTTATTCCGGTTCAAATTTAGTTCATGTATTTAATAAATTTTAGAATTAGTCTTTATCATCAAAATTTTATAGAAAATGTCAACAAAGATTCTTGATTACTATGTTTGGAGTGCAGTGTTGAGTTTGTTTTGTTTTTTGAAATCTGTTTGAAGTGTAGAATTGGATTGGAATGGGTCTGTTTATATTTTTTTAAAGACATTTTTGTGCTGTTTTTTTTTTTTTAATTTATACTTTTTGTGACCTAATAATTTGTTTTTGAATTGCATATCAATATTTTGAGAGATTTTGTTTGAAAAATTGCATATCAATATTTAAAAGATTTTGTCCCAACCATATTCAAATTGGAATTATACCAAATGTAGTTTGTGTAACTCTAATCTATGTCATTCACTCTATACATGGTGATGCCAATTTAAATAACATTATCAAAAGCATAAAATGAATAAGTTAAAAGTTTGATAAAATAAATAAGTTAAAAGTAAGAAGGGTGTTGTTAAAGTTTTGGAATTTCGAAAGTATATTTTATAAAGTAGTTTGACAAAAAGTTCAAACATTGATAAATGAACTTTTTTTTTCAAGTATTTTTCCAAATTTTCATAAATTTTGATTGGTGTCATAAGTTAAAGTAGTTAATGAGAACAAAAACTACATGGTTCATGAAAAAAGTGAAATTAGTATATAGAATTACATATAGAGCAAAATGTACATAGTTTTTCTCATTTTAATTTGATTAAATTAAAACAAAATACATTCTATATGTTATTTTAAAGTGACTAAATTAAAAATAAAAGAACATATATTTAAGTTATTTTAATATAACTAAGTTCAAAATTAATATCATACATATACTTTCATTTTTTTTTTGGTATCTAATTTGAAAATTAAATATTTTCTTTTACTATAACTAATTTAAAATTAAATATTATTTATTCTATTTTAATAAATTCAAAATAAAATACTATTTATTTTTGTTGCATTGAATATTGTTCATTTGAAAATAAAATATAGGCTTAAATTTTAATATGTTAACTTAAAATTAAATGTTCTTTTTTAAAATATTAATATAAGTAAGTCGTTTAAAATATATTTTTCTTATTTTAAAATTTTAAAATTATACATATTGTGAACTACTGTTAATTGAATTAAATATAAATAAACAAAAAGAATAATTTTATTTAGATTAGGATTATGTAACTCTACATTTTCAATTGAAGAAAAACTATATAATTGTAATTTAAAAAAATATTTTAATATTGAAAGATAGATAGGGAGAAAGAGATAAATAGTGATGAGAAAAAATGGAGAGAGAAGTGGTGAGACCTACCATAATTATTACAAAAATAAAGAGAAAAGTGATGGATCCCACTAACTTTTTTGTAATTTCAAAAGAACCCATGGGTTTAGAAGAGAATCCCACGAGTCATCTTTAGTTTTTTAAAAGAAACTTGTATATAAATAGGAGGCCTAGGCATAGGGTTGTCAAAGAGCTATATTCAGCAATTCTCTTAGGTTGCCAAAACTGATATTAATATGGAGGGTACAACGATGGCAATTGAAGGCGAAGAGCTGTTAGAAGCACAAGCTCACATATGGAACCACATCTTTAGCTTCATCAACTCCATGGCTTTGAAATGCGCCGTCCAACTCCACATTCCAGATGCCATCAGCCGCCGCCATGGCCACCCCATGCCTCTCTCTCAACTCATTTCAGCTCTCCCAATTAACCCTCAAAAGTCCCAATACATCCCTCGCTTAATGCGCATATTGGCCCACTCTGGCTTATTTGTAATGCACAAAAATAGCGAAGAAGATCAAGAAGTAGCATATTCACTCACCAATTCCTCTCTTCTTCTTCTTAATGACAACCCTTTAACTTTATCTCCCTTTTTGCTTTCCATGCTCGACCAAGTCTTCATGGAGCCATGGCAGTTTCTATCCGCCTGGTTCCGTAGCGACAACGATCGAACTCCATTTCAAACCGCTCATGGGAAGCAGATTTTGGATCATATGGAGAGTGAGCCAAAAGATTGGGAGGCTTTTAATGCAGCCATGGCTAGTGATTCAAGGTTGGTAATGAGTGTTTTGTTGGGGAAATATAAAAGTTTGTTTGAGGGAGTTGAGTTGTTGGTTGATGTGGGAGGTGGCACTGGAACTGTGGCAAGAGCTATTGCTAAGGTCTTTCCACAAATGCAATGTGTTGTGCTTGACCTTCCCCAGGTTGTAGCTGGCTTGGAAGGAAACCACAACTTGGTGTTTCTTCAAGGAGATATGTTTCAAGTTATTCCTTCTGCTGATGCTCTTCTATTAAAGGTGAGAGGGTGAGAAATTAAACTTTATTTTTATTTAGGTTAATTATAAGTTTATTTCTTGAGAACTTTAATTGGAAATATTCCTCAACTCTAAGGGTCGTGTTTATTCAGTTCCTATATGCTCTAATTTTTAATAAACCTGTGAACTTTGGTTTTTGTGTCAAACAAGTCCATATTGTTAACTCCGTCATTTTAATGTTTATACATATGAGCACCTAAACGTGGTTAAAATTAGCTTTTAAATTGATGAAGTTAACAAAGACCTATTAGATAAGATAAAAATTGATAGTTTAATTAGAAATCTATTAGAATCCTTTTAAAGTATAATATAGACACAATCTTAAAAGTTAGTAGACCTATTAGAAACTTTTTAAAATAAATAGACTAACTAATAAGAAGTTTTAGAATTAGAGACTTTGTGATTGAACATTTAATTTATTATTGTACTTCACTAAGCAAATTATCTATATATATATATGCCTGCTTGTAAAAGTATAATGTGAAATCATGTGATAACACAGTGGATATTACACGATTGGAGTGACGAAGATTGTGTGAAGATACTGAAAAACTGTAAAGAGGCAATCATACGCCATGGAAAGAAAGGGAAAGTGATTATAATTGATATGGTGGTAGCCAATAAAGAAAGGAATGATATGTTGACAGAATGTCAACTATTCTGGAATGCGTTGATGATGGTTACCATAGGTGGAAAAGAAAGAGATGAGAAAGAGTGGGCTCAACTATTCTATAAAGCTGGATTTGGTGGCTATAAGATCTTTTCAATTTTGGGTTTAAGGTCTCTTGTAGAGGTTTATCCATGAGCGTCTCTCTTTTAATGTAGCAGATCTCAAGTTTGAACTATTTTCGTATATGAATGCAGTGTGTGATTATATGTTGATTGTTATTCCTATAGGAGCTGGTTTGGGACTCATAAGTGTTGTGATAAATTTTTAAACTAATTTGGTCAATATTGAAACTTGTTATGGAAATATACTCGTTTAGATAATGTGATCATTTACTCATCTAGTTCATATCTCATTATTTAAAACTATTCTAGACAATTGAAACTTTGTTTAAAATAATCTTTCACATAGCTGATTTCAAGATCATGTTTGATTTGCAAAATGGTCTCTTACACAAGTGTTGAGTTGAAAATGGATGGACAGACTGATGTTTTAAAACTATTATGGCAAATATAGTAGAGTCTACAATATGAAAATATAGTTGTTATGGGTGAAATTTGGACTTAATCAAATATTCCAAAACTAGATAAAAGTCAAACTAATAAAAGCTCAAAAGGAGAAACAACTCAAGAGAACCCTGCAAACTCAAATTAATCTTTTGAAATCCAATTCCTAGATATGATGAGAAATCTCTTTGAATACTTTTCTGAAAAGGAATATGGAAAACCTAGGTCAAATATCTTATAAATACGTCATTATACATCAAAAAAGAGAGTTCAACTTCAATTTCATTCTCTAAACTCTAACTTGCTACACTTTTCTTCCTCTCTGACCTAAGCATCGGAGCTGGTGTGGCAAGCGTCACACCGGTGCACAGCTTTTTCTCTTTTGTTGTCACCTATTTTCCCTGAATTAAAAATTTACTGTTGAGGCACGTGAAGTTCAGGTGAGATTTTTTCATGGCCAGATTTTGGCATCAACAGTTGGCATCGTCTATAGGGACGAGAGTGTTCTACCTTGCACACCAAAATTGAAAAAATCAAGACCACATTGAACCGATTCGTGATCTCGCCAAAGGAAAAAGTCTTTTGGTAAAAGACATCAAATTTCACACCCACAATCAAAAACAAAAAGAAAAGTCAAACCCTAGGCTAGAGCGAACAAGAACAATAAAGAATGAAGACATGAGGGCTTAATGAAAAAAGAAAGAAGAAAGAAAAAAAAAAGAGAAAGAAAAAAAGAAAAAAGAAAAAGAAAACCTAGGCTTTTCCTTTTCTTCCTCTAGTCGCCTCCCCTCCTAATTGGGCGTACATACAAGTACACGTGATCAAAGTAATAATAAGACAGTATTCCTACTGAGTATCGTATCCACATGGATTGGCTTTAATTCAATTAATTATCGTGAATAAACTCACTTAGATTTATTTAGAGAACACAACCAAAGAGAAAGATAAACTAATCCTAAACAAGATAAATAAAGTGAAAAAAGATAAATGGGAGACACAAACCTAAGGGATAACTTGGGTATAGGATCAATTATTCAATTAAACAGACAATTACGACTAATGAAACAATGAAGTTAAATCTAGAAGTTCTAAAGGCATGAACTCTCATGTCAGTCTCCTCCAATCTCAAGTACTAATTAACTAACCTAGGTGTCCCTAACTCTAGCTAACTCATACAAGACGTTAAGACCCTTCATTACGAACCTCTAATAATCACCCTTATCACTGTCGTGTCCAAGTGGTTATCAGTCATGCATTCAATTCTACACTAGCTTCTCTCTATCAAGTTTCCACTAGTAAATGAATCAATTAATAGCGTTCTATGAATTAATCTTCTCAACTACTGCAATTAATCAACCATTAATCCTGCTATCACTTGAATAATTAATTATTCGCCTCTTTCTTAAATCTAACTAAGTCTCCTCTTTCGAGCTCAACTTAGACTAATTCAATTAATCACATAACACTAATTAAAGGCATTAAACGCTAAATTCATGAACGGATTCAAAGCCAAAAAGCAATAAACACCCATTAACTAACAATTAATCCATAGTAATTCAATAATTAAGTATTAAAACAAGATTCCACAATTAAATCCCAAGGATTTAAGGACTAAACATTACATAATCAGTCATTACAGCACAAATGTCCTTAAATTTAAGCCTATACAGTAGCTAAATTGAAAGGAAAATAATGCAAATGAAAGGTCGATCCTGCATTCCTGAGGCAATCTACCACGAACCCGAGCTCTAAGTCTTCAATTCCGCTCAATTCCACTCACAAATGCTCCCCAAAACCTCCAAAAATAGCCTTGAATCGAGATAAGGGCTTTCCCTATCAGTTTGGCCTCTCCTTGAGTGAAGAGAAAATGAAGAATATATACTATCTTTCGAGACACTAGGGACAGCGTCGAGATGCTGTCCTAAACACTATCGTTTTGCACATGCGCACAGGAGTAGCATCGAGGCACTACGGACGAAACTCTTCTCACCTCCGTGTTTTTGGCATCTCGACGCCACAAGGTAGCGTCTTGACGCCCCCTGACAGCGTAGAGACGCTATGGACAGTGTTTCAATGCTGTCCCCACGGGTTGAATGGCTTGCAAGATCATCATACGAGCGTCTCACCACTCTCACTTCCTTTCATGGGCTCTTCAACTTCAACATCATCTCTTCACTTCTTGAATCTCCAAAATAGCTCCAAAAGGCCTCAATTATATCAATTTGCTCCCTAACACTTCGGTTTTGCTCCTTTATCTCAATTTTTGCCAAATTAACAGAAATAGGCATCAAAGCACACAAAATCATAACAAAACTAGCTAAAATCATATGAAATAGATAACACTAAATGAGTGCTATCACATCCACCTTTCTCCTCCAGCCACTGGTGGTACTCATGGGAAGATCCTCTTTGACGACTGCATCATGACGAATCTTTTGAAACTTTGGTCAACACATGGTGACAAATATTAGTGTTGAATACATGAAGAGAAATATTTGTAGAAAAAAAAATAAAGAATGGAACATTTATCTTATTCCTCAAGCAGTAGCAAGAACTGCAATTTGTGCTCTTCAAGAAAATAAATCAAAGAATCTGCAGCTTTTTGAGGATCATTGATGTACGAACTCATCACTGACTTTATTTGAAGAACGATGGAATCAATTGATAGAGGAAACTGGGAGAGTGTTTAAAAGGAATTGTCAAGCAAGAACTCCGTCAAATCTCGAAATGTAGAAATCAAAATTTTAGCCTCGTTTGATAACCATTTCCTTTTTAAAATTATGCTTGTTTTCTCACAAATTCTCTACAATGGTTTTCATCTTCTCTACAATGGTTTCCATCTTTCTTAAGGAAACATTTGAGTTTCTAGCCAAATTCCAAAAACAAAAACAAGTTTTTAAAAACTATTTTTTAGTTTTCAAAATTTGACTTGTTTTTGAAAACATATGTAAAAAGTAGAGAAGAAAATAAGGAAACCTATGGGTGGAAGTAGTATTTATAAGCTTAATTTTCAAAAACCAAAAACCAAATGGTTATCAAACGAGACCTAAACAATCAAATTTGAAGAACTTGTTTCTGAACAAAACTACGGAGCCAATTTTGAAGCATCAACTTCGAAGATCTCTACAAAATTGCAAATTTCTAGATACATCTTATTTGAACTAGATATTTTCTAATGCTACGTCGAAATTCGAAAGTTAGATGATACAATAATCATGAAATAGTTGTTTATCTTTTGTCTTCTTTAAAATGGCATTTCCTTGTACTATGTGTTCTAGAATTCACTTGTAATGCCCAACATTTTTATTTATATTATTTACTGGAAATTTATGTTGTATGGAATTGGTACCTTTTGATAATTTGGAAATTTATTTAAGTTGATTTTAAAATTGGAGTGTGGTAAGGGCAAAAATGGACTTTAAAGTTGAGTGGTTTGATTTGTAGAAAAAAAAAGAATAACACATAAAAAAAAAAGAGAGTTTTGTATATCAAAAAGGAAAAAGGAGAAAGAGGGTCTAGTCTTCCCCTTTTCTCTCCCACTCTCATGTCTCACCCCCTTTCTTTTTTCCTTTTTAGTTTTTTTTTTTATTATTTTCCTTCTCTCTCTCTCCCTCTCCCCGTAAGCGCAGCCTCTCCCTATTGGGATTTATGCCCTAAAGCCTTGTAATTAATGATTTATTTAATAATTAATAATAAATTAGATTATTTTATTTGCAATATAATATTATCCATTATATGAAAAATCCAAGGTTATTAGTGTAATCTTGAACAGTATGTGGTTGACATACGAGAGTATCATGTTCAAGAAATAACCTAAAGGGTCATAGTCAGTAATTAAGATGCATGATCATACTTAACCTATGGTGAAATTTTAATTGTTATATTTGAAAATTTTGACTAGGATGTTTCCTAATAGAATTAAGATGCTTTCCTAATAAGTTTATATTTTCCATATATTTGAATATAATTGTTATATTTGAAAAATTAAATTAGGATATTTCCTTTCGTAAATGAAATCCATATTTTCCTAATAGGATTAGGATATTTCCTAATGAGATTATAGTTTTCTTAAAATAAAGATATTTTGATTCATGCTTTAAATAGTTTAGAATTTGAATTTAATTTATCTTTATTTGTTTCCTAATAATATTAGATTCTTTCGAAATAACATTAGATCTTTTAATTTCCTAATAAGATTAGGTATTCCATAAATAAAGATAATTTAATTCAAAGATAAAATAGTTTAAGTTTTGAATTTAATTTATCTTTTATTTTTTCTAATAGGATTAGAATAAAATATCCACGATGATCTTTTAATTTGTTTTAAAGAGTTTAAAATGATAGAATTTTAAGATTATCCAATACGTGAATTAGTTTTATAAGAGGATTAAAAACAAGGCTTAATAATTCACTTGGGTTCATTAATCTAATAATTAATAGTTAATTAAAGATTAATGAACTTGAAATAAAAGTCATAAGAGAACTATGTCTATGGAAGGTTCTTTCTAGACTAGGGTATTTAAGTTGACCGAAAGGGAACACCTCTAACTGGGAACTGAGTTGGGAGTTGAATTAGTCAAATTTTATATAATTTCACTAATCATGCTCATAATGTGATTAATTTTTTTTATATAGTTTAAAAACTTGGTAATTCACATTAAAATGAATCTAACAAATATAAGGGTTATGAAGGGTAGATTGAGAAACTTAGATAAATGAGATTAACCTAATTTGTCTAAGTAATAGAAAACCCAATGTCAAAATGCTTAGTAGCAGAAGGACATATGCCAAGATATCCTACGGATTCTATTATTGATTTACATCGTGAGATTCATGCGGGGCCTCGTGGTAGCTTTTAGACCGTCTTCCCTACAGAAGGTGTTTGCATGGGTCAATATCAAGGTGAATTTCTTAAGAAAATATTATAGTAACTGGGAGAAGGAAATGTGTCAACATATCCTACGGTCTCCATCATTGGTTCACATTGTGAGATTCATGCGGGACCTCGTGGCAGCTGTTCGACTGTCCCCTTACAGAAGATGTTTACATAGGTTAATATTAGGGTGAACTCCTGAGAATGATAGGATTGTAGTTTTGTTTCCAATACTTGACCTACCCTACGACAGCACTTGTTGGGATAAAACTACGGGATCTAAAATGATGGGTCACACTTACAAATGGCTCATTAAGGTTGTTAATGATGTCATTAACCAAACTAATGGTAACTAAATATTATGGAATAAGAGTTATTCTGGTAGAATACTTAGTTGAGATTGTCTCAGTTCAGTGAAGGAACACTTAACCTACCTTACGACGACACTTGTTCTAACTCACTAAAGTACCATAGCATTAGAAATGATTTATAAGATTCATTTTTCAAATTGTTTGATTTCTATGCTAAAATTGAATGGATAATTGTTTGCATGATGTTAAATTATATATATTTTTTAATATTATATCAGTTTCTCTCATAATTTTTAATTTTATTACTAATAAGTCAAAATTGAAAAAAATTTATTACTTAGAAAAGTAACGTTAACACTATAATGACAGTCTAAAATTTTGAATTTGTCTTTATTGAGAAATGTTCTCAAAACCTGTTGTCAATGATAATCGAATAGTTTGTGAAGCTCATGATTAATGAATCAAAGGTAACAAGATAGTTTATAGATATCTCTTAGTTGACATATTAGATGTCAAGCTTAGAAGATTAAAAAAAGTGACAACAACATATGAGATGTTGAAGTTCAGCTCAGTGCAAGTGCACACTTTATCGGGTGAAACTTGTGGGTTAAAAATAAAAGAAAGAATTCCAGCTCAGTGCAAGTGCACGCTATCGATGCAAGTAATATAAAATTGGAAGTATTCCAAAGTATCTATCCCACAGGGAACAAATACAACAAAATTTTAAGAAAGCACAAAGATGTTTAAAAATTACAATTAGAGTAACCAAAGTAAAACAATAATCTAGGATGGTTCGTTTGCTAAAAAGTAAAATGAAAAAAATCAAGATAATGAAAAGCGGGATTCAAGTATGATCATGCCCTGTGGTGAGAATTGCAACTCAATTGCAATTGCAATCGTGCCTTAACACAAAGTAATTGTAAACTGAATCAACTCTTATTCAATTTTGATTCAAAATCCTTAGGAGGCTAAGTGATTGGACCTATATGTTTATGGCCAAGCGTACGTAGATAATTTTAGATCGCATTCTAGTGCTTTTAGGGGCTCGTCCTATGTCTAGGATCAAGCTTTACTTATGTCTAAGTTTTTTTTCTCATTGCTTTTGCGAGATTCGCTTTCATCTAACCCTTGCAGCATTAGATTCAGACTTGAAAACAACCCTAGTTGATCAATCCCAAGTTTACTAAAAACAAATAAATCAACAAAAGAAAACAATATTTGTATTAATTTCGAATTTCCCTTGCATATAAGCTTCACATTCTCACTTCTAGGGCATTCATACACTTAAATCCCTAAATAAAGAAAAACATAAAATTAATAAAGTAAATTAATAAAGTAAATTTAAGTAATAAATACCACAAAGGCTAAATAAGAGTTTATTTTTTCCTTTTCCAGAACACCCACTGACTTGCAATAATAAGAAGAAAGAAAACCCAAATGAAAATCAACTTGAATTCTTATTGCAATAGCTATTGGCCAAAAGCTTGTTCAACATAGAAACTTAAGGAACAAATAAATTACATAACCCTGGTGGAAATTCAAATGAACATAAGAAAAAAATAAAAATAAAAGAAAGAACCTACTGCTAACAAAGCCTACATGACAGAAAGTTAAGGAAAAAATTCTCAATCCTATCATTTTTTTCGTTTTAATCGATTCTTCCTCAATCTCTTTTGAGTTGAGTCGAATCTTTACAACCCAAGAGATCTCCTAGGTTGGATTAATATGGAAGAAGAAGAAAAATCGAAGCAGTCTAAAGAAAATAAAAGAAGAAAGTAGAAAACTAATGGCAGAAAATGAGTTTTCGTCCAAGGAGGAATTCCGCTTTTTGCCTTTGTTTTCTTCCATTTTATAGCCTTCAAGCATTTAAGGTTTCTTCACACTCCATATACGGCTTGATGTATGAAATCGTTGATTGATTTAAGGAGAAATAGATGCTAGAATCTTCTAAATTTGTCCAATCCCAAAAATCTCATTTTTCTGCCTTCTATGGTACAATTACGGTTGCATTGCAATTGCAATTATACTGCAATCGTCCCCTTTTTGCTAATCTACACAATAATCAACTAAATTAACCAAATTTCAATATTTTTATCTATTTCTTCTAATCTTAAGGGTTCTCATCAACCTCAAAGATTTCTTAACACTTTGCTCAAATTCAAGATATTTTTGGGGTTCACAAAGGATTAAGTTACAAGAATAACCTTTGTTTGTGAGCTAAATAATTCTAAAAAATGAGAATTATCAGTAAGGCTTCTGGCACTAATTCAAGGCTAATTTATGGATTTGCATAGGCTGATTTAATTTTTAATTGGCCATTGAAATGACCCTTTGACTGTCGGATCAAATTACAGGACATCCGTTGTGTTTGGTGGCCATTTGGGGCATTTTTTAGGCATTTTGAGGTGCTATCTTGGCCTGTCCAGTAGGTGTGAATCACCGTTTGGGTAAGTTTCGTGTTAGTTTGGTTAAGTTATGATCATAGTAAGGGCCAAACATAAATTGGTTTTAATTGGTGGCATGTTTAGACCATTTTTTGTGAAATTTAGGGGTTGTTCTGATAAATTTAATTGACTCTTAAATTATTGGATTTTTAATTGAAGGTTAACCTTTGTAAGTGGAGGCCAGATCGTTGAATTTGGGTGGTTTGGCTCAAAATCTTGGTAATTAATTTTTCCTGATTAGTGAGTTGGAAAGGTGAGATTTTCACCAGTTAAACCCCAAATTTTATTATTAGAATTTATTTGGGTAATTTTAGCTTCATGCAAGAGATTAATTTTTGTGTTTCTTTAATGCTGCTAGGTGGTGCTAAGTATTGTTTCAAAATTGTGATCACCAAGCATGCCTGAGTTATGTATATGGAGCATGTAATGGTTTGTGGGTTTTGTTATGAAATTTTATCTTGAGTATAAAATTGCTAAGCATGTGGCTATATTGGTTAAGGGGCTTAAAGTTGCAAGTTAAGTGTGTTAGCATGTGACATTCCTTGGTTGATTTTGTGCCTGAAATTTATGAATTGTGCTTATACTGGTAGCCCTGAGCTTTGTACTGTTGAATGTAATTGTAAGACTCGATTATCCTGAACTTGTGTGTTGATGATAGTTATGGTTGTATGGTCTTGAGAACTCTGTTAGAGTTAGGGAATAACTTAGAACCATTAGGATAGTGACACCTACTACCCCACCTGGAGCATGCTTACCTAGGATGTTTTATGAGTTGTGCTAGCTAGAGGGTTTGTGTAACCTATGATGTGATGGCATGGAGGGTGTGTCCTTCATTGCAGAGCCTAGCTAGAGAGTTTGTGTACCCTATGATGTGATGGCATGGAGGGTGTGTCCTTTATTGTAGAACCTAGCTAGAGAGTTTGTGTACCCTATGATGTGATGGCATGGAGGGTGTGTCCTTCATTGTAGGTGCTAGCTACCGGGCTTGTGTGCCTTCAAGGTGTGGGCTTGAGGATTGTGTTCCTACTTGTCGTATGCTAACTGAAGGGTTGAATCCCTATGGATAGGAAGCATGACTCAGAGGTATGGCAATGAGACTATACCGTAGGTAGGGGTGGGTTAGGTGATCAATTAGCTAAGAGAGTGTAGAACCAGAGTAAGTTCAGGAGCCTGAGTGGTTTGTGGTTTGTTGGCTAGTATTTGTGGAGGTGTTGTTAACCTTTGGACTTTAAGTAGGCCACTTACTAAGTATTTTTATACTCACTCTGTGCTACACTATTTTTTCTCTTTTCAGGTGGTCAATAAACTTTGAAGACGCGTGGCAGAGGCATTGGCTTTGCAAGGCTATGGAGATACAATGACCTTTTTCCCTAGGACTGTAGAGTTGATCAGTTTCTTATTGTTCCTTTTTCCTTCATGTTTTAAAATGGTGATGTTGGTTTTACTTTTATTGTTTTATGAAAACTATCTTTGAATTGAATCATTTTGCAAGAATTGTTTTAGTTTTGAATTGGAATCCCGAAACAAAGTGAATTTTGTGAAAATATTTACCTAATCTATCTGAAAGGTTGTTTTGAATTCCTTGTTCGTAGTTAAGGTTGTGGTTAAGTAAGTGTTAAGTAGCGGTCCAGGTTGAGTCAGTACATCACTAATTAGCATGTCACGTTCTGTACTTTTTAAAATAAGGCATTGTATGACTTAGTGATATAGTGAATATGAATTGAACATTATGAATAGACTAGAAATGCCATGAAGTATTTGAAGAAAAATTTTGTTATGTGGAATTATAGAGGTCATGTAGTTGCTTATATAATATAATAAGTTATTTGAATGCAGACTCGTTTTATGAAATTCATACATATATTAATTCCTCATATGTGAGATTGTGAATATATTTCATTCAGTTAAATCAACATCTCATCTGCATCAAATCACTTAAATCTCAAATTGAAAAGTATTTTCATTGAACCTTTGATATCACATGAGAAATATCATGTTCATGAAAAATTATACTTTAAATGCAGATTAAATGGTAAGGCTAATGAACTATAAACTTCGGAACACTGGTGTAACGACCCTATAGGCTCAACACGCTACCTAAGAGTCATTACTAAGTCACGTCGCTATATTACCAATAATTTCGGCAGCATAACGACGTAACTACGCGAAAACCAAAAATCTGACCCTTACCTAATAAGACATAGAAAACACACTTCTAAGATTTTCAAACAACCTCCTAGCATCCAACAAACTTCTCAATATGATGCTAGGGTTCAAACAGCAGAAACCAAACACACGTGCACGATTTACAAAGAAAGGTTTAAAAGATTTTGAAACATTCTCCTAAACATTTAAAAACTTAACATGAGTTCTATATACATCTAGAAACATAAAAGAAGCGGAATAGCGATCGGTCGGCTCCCATGACTCGAGTAGATGATCTCCGGTCACGCGCTAGGGCCGATCTTAGCCTTACCTGAAAACATTTTAAAAAGGAAAAGGGTGAGTATTAACGAATAATACTCAGTAAGTCCATCATAGTTTCAAAATAAGAGTTTCAATCACATGCAACATGTCATTTTAAATCATAAAACCATCGTAAACCATCGCTTTAGTAGGGGACCTAAAATTCCTTTTATAAACCATGTACTTTTCCTCGCGGCTCTTGTGAACGATTAAATTCTCCCGAGGGCCTCTGAATAGTCCGAAGACATAGTTTTTCCATCGAATAGAGTCCTCCCTACCTCTGAGAGTTAAGCTCGAAAGCTAACATATATCATGGAGTCCGAAGACTCAGCCCGAAGGCTACCATCGTGGAGTCCGAAGACTCAAGCCCGTCGGCTACAGTCGTGGGGGCACTCTCGAACCCCGGGAGCATATAGAGTCCGAAGACTCGGGTTCCCTCAAAACCCACATAAAACTTTTGGGAGAATTATCGTCACAGCCTATATAAATCTTTTCATGAGCACACAACACATGCATGAGGTCCCATTCGTTTTAGAACATAGTTATGAATGCATAAGTCATAGCAATCGCATTTCAAAGACATACATATAATACACTTTCTTTCTTAAATACTTAACATGAAAAACATATACTTTCAAAGTAAACATAGAGCTAGCTCAAGGTTTTGAAAACTTCTTTCGTTGTGAGATCCCTTACCTTAAAACTTTACTTACTAAAATACCCTTTCTTCACTTAGTAATGAGCTTCTCGAGTTCCCACTCCAAGTACGATCCTAGGTCCTCGACAATTCACCTAAAAAGTGTTCTAAACGTGTCTTAAACCATCCGAATTACGCTAAAACACATTCCATCATTAATAACTCGACGAAACGGACCAATTGGCAATATTTACCCAACTCCGGCGAGCGGCGGCGCGTGGGCTTCACGGCGGCGGCGCGTGGAGTTTTCGATTGGCGCGTGAGAGCGCGTGAAGCCTCGTTTTCGTGCGAGACTCACGGATCTGGGCTTTCCGGTCGGATCTGAGCTTCGTGCAGTGTTTGTTGATCGTGTGGCCGGCGATTTCCTGAAACAAACAAGCTCCGGCGAGGCTACTATCGTCCGGCGAAGAAACTCACGGCGAGGCTGCGGCGCGGATCTGGGCAGACAGAGCTCGGCAGGACCAGTCCGACGAGCTGAAAACGAGCCTCGGCGAGCTGCTCGGAGAGGGAACGGATGGGAGAGGGGACTGTCGAAGAGGGAGGCGGACGGGAAGAGAAGGCTGACGGAGAGGGGGGAACGGACGGGAGAGGGAGCGGATGGAGAGGGAAAGCTGTCGGAGAGGGAGAAACGGACGGGAGAGGGAGAGCTGTCGGAGAGGGAGAGAGACGAGAAGAGAAAAAAATTTCGGGAAGGGGGGGGGCTGTCGCGAGGAAGAAGAAAGGAGAAAAAAAAATTAAAATAAAATAAAATTAAAATTAAAATAATAATAAAATAATAAAATAATATTATATTAAAAAAATCAAAAATATCTTCTCTAAAAGACCATAATACCCTTTTTCTCCATTATTTCTTTCCATTTTTGCCCTCATAACCTTCCAAATAACTCAAAAATTCAATTTCTCTAATAGAAATTATTCCAACTTAATTTTCTCAAAATTCGAAATTAAACTCCTAAATAAGCCGGTCGTTACAACTGGCTTGGAAACTAATTAAAACCTAATGAGCTTAAATAGCTAATCTAGGCAAGAACCTAAAATTGGGGGCCCACCCCAAATAGGCCGAACTCAACATGTCCAAGAAAGAAGAGACCAAGTTAAAGGACACAAAATTTTAAATTAACTTTTCCTTGCAAGGAAAGTCCTCATTGATTGAGGGACCGAATAAGGGATATGTCTCCCTCTCAAACAAAAAGCAAAACAAAGGATATGCATCCCTTTCAAATAAAAAGCAAATTAGCTAAGAAACTACGAAAAAAAGACTTAGTTATTCACATAAAAGAAAATTGTCATTGGGGAACCCAATTGGGACTCAAACAATTTTCTGAGTGAGAAATTTGGTAAAAATTTGGGTGCTGGCCAAGATCAACATGCTAAGATTAATGAACGTATAGTTGAGTCCATTTAAATGAGAGTGATTGGAGCACCACCTACTGCATTGGCTGCCTCAGGTCACTCTTGCACGTTCATGTTTCG